>CM057101.1:29264791-29292291 GCA_029959045.1 Taenioides sp. WSHXM2023 | reverse complement strand
GCTCCAAACAAGTTCCACTGAGACCAATTAACCCTGAACACTCCACAGCACCGAGACCTGGTCTACAGCCAGACCGGGTTTAGTCCTGGTTTAGTCCTGGTTTAGTCCTGGTTTAGTCCTGGTTTGGTTAAACGTTTATAAAAGAGCTCTCATCTGAAGAAGCGTCTCTTCTGACTGTGAAAGAACAACGAGGAAAAAACAAGAGGATTAACTTCAGATGCCCTCCCACGCGCTGAATATAAACCAGGATCGAACCAGGACTAGACTCTAAAAATACCCCACTCCTCACAACAAGAGATAAAAGAACCGCTGTGAGGGGAAAAGACCTGGTCCAGTCCTGGTTCAGTCCTGGTTCAGTCCTGGTTTAGTCCTGGTTCAGTCCTGGTTCAGTCCTGGTTTAGTCCTGGTCCAGTCCTGGTTCAGTCCTGGTTTAGTCCTGGTTCAGTCCTGGTTCAGTCCTGGTTTAGTCCTGGTTCAGTCCCGTCTCTCTTTCTTGTTTTTCGTCACAGTGACATGTTTTGGTGAATTTTCAGACGTATTTTATTTATTTTTTTCTGATGAAACTTGAAGCGAAACGACAGAAAGAAAAAAGAAAGAAAGAAAAACAGAAAAAAGGACAGAAGACGGGCTAACCACTCTGCCACAGGGAGGGACACACAGGGAGAACATGCAAACTGCACTCAGAGATCAGGAGTCGAACCCACAACCTCGTGGAGAGAGGGCGGAGAGGCTAACCACTCTGCCACTGGACCTGTCATCCTCCCAGTTTGAGCGGACGAGTGCAGACAGGGCTTTGGGCGTTCCCCTGTCTCCCTCTCCCACTCTATCTCTCTCTCATCGCTCTCTCCATCCCCCTGCCTCTCTCCACCACCCCCTCCTTCTCTCCTTCTCTCCCTCACTTCCTCCTCTCTCTCCCTCCTTCCTCTCTCCCTCCGTATCTCCCTCCTTCTGTCCCTCCCTCTCTCCCTCCCTCCGTCTCTCTCTCTCGCTCTCTCCCTCCATCTCTCCCTCCTCTCTCCCTCCTTCTCTCCCTCTCTCTCTTCCTCCATCTCTCCTCTCTCTGTCTCTCTCTCTCCTCCCTCCCTCTCTCCCTCCCTCCCTCCCTCCCTCTCTCCCTCCCTCTCTCCCTCCCTCCCTCTCTCCCTCCCTCCCCCTCTCCCTCCCTCCCTCCCTCCCTCTCTCCCTCCCTCTCTCCCTCCTCTCTCCCTCTCTCCCTCCCGTCCCTCCCTCCCTCCCTCCTCCCTCCCTCTCTCCGTCTCTCCCTCCCTCTCTCCCTCCCTCCGTCCCTCTCTCCGTCTCTCCCCTCCCTCTCTCCCTCTGTCCCTCCGTCCCTCTCTCCGTCCCTCTCTCCCTCTCTCCCTCCGTCTCTCCCTCCCTCTCTCCCTCCCTCCGTCCCTCTCTCCGTCTCTCCCTCCCTCTCTCCCTCCCTCCCTCCCTCTCTCCCTCCCTCTCTCCCTCCTCTCTCCCTCTCTCCCTCCGTCCCTCCCTCCCTCCCTCCTCCCTCCCTCTCTCCGTCTCTCCCTCCCTCTCTCCCTCCCTCCGTCCCTCTCTCCGTCTCTCCCTCCCTCTCTCCCTCTGTCCCTCCGTCCCTCTCTCCGTCCCTCTCTCCCTCTCTCCCTCCCTCTCTCCCTCCCTCTCTCCCTCTCTCCCTCTCTCTCTCCGTCCCTCTCTCCGTCCCTCTCTCCGTCTCTCTCTTCCTCCATCTCTCTTCTCTCTGTCTCTCCTCCCTCCCTCTCTCCCTTCGTCCATCTCTCCCTCCCTCTCTCCCTCTCTCCCTCTCTCTCTCCGTCCCTCTCTCCGTCCCTCTCTCCGTCTCTCTCTTCCTCCATCTCTCTTCTCTCTGTCCCTCTCTCCCTCCGTCCCTCTCTCTCTCCCTCTCTCCCTCCGTCCCTCTCTCCCTCCATCCCTCTCTCCGTCTCTCTCTTCCTCCATCTCTCTTCTCTCTGTCCCTCTCTCCCTCCGTCCCTCTCTCTCTCCCTCTCTCTCTCCGTCCCTCTCTCCCTCCGTCCCTCTCTCCGTCTCTCTGAGTCGTGCACATGAATATTTGATGGGAGGATTTGGAGGATCCGTTTGTTTTTTGGGGAAATGAGACTCAAGAGAAAAGCAGAGTCTGAGCCACAGACGGAGAGATAAAAGAGACAAAAGCACAAAAGCAGACTCTGTTACACCTAGTGATGTCATCAGGTGGTGCGCCAGAAGTGCTCTCAACCTACAAATAAACCAGGACTAAACCAAGACCAAACCAGGACTAAACCAGGACTGAACCAGGACCAAACCAGGACTAAACCAGGACTGAACCAGGACCGAACCAGGACTAAACCAGGACTGAACCAGGACCAAACCAGGACTGAACCAGGACTGAACCAGGACTAAACCAGGACTGAACCAGGACCAAACCAGGACTAAACCAGGACCAAACCAGGACTGAACCAGGACCAAACCAGGACTAAACCAGGACTGAACCAGGACCAAACCAGGACTGAACCAGGACCAAACCAGGACTAAACCAGGACTGAACCAGGACCAAACCAGGACTAAACCAGGACTAAAACCAGGAGGGTCATTCCGTGTGGTTTCACCAGATGGTGGTTGCAACACAATTTTCAAATTAGTCTTAAATTTGTATGTCACTAGATAGTCACAAAAGTACTTTGTATGCAAAATTATAGGCCTGTAGCTCAAATAGTTACTGAGTTGTGGGGGTCTGAAATTTTCAGAATTTGGGCTATAAATAGCCAAGAAAAGCCTCGCCATGGTTTTTGGCATCTTTAAGGGGCCAATTCTCAGCCTTTAGACATACCAGAGAGCTGTAAGTTGGTATACAAGTCCTCTGTATGTAGCTAGTGCTCCACAAACATCCCCAGATGTTTCCCTACACTCTGCAGGCCATGGGGGCTTGCTAAAAATGCCAAAAATTAAGAAAAACCTACTCGCGAGTGGGGTTTGGGGCCTTAAAAGTACTAGAAATACTGCACAGAAGTGTTCTGACATCCCTGGGTTCCATTCTACACAAACTTGTGTGATAACTTAGCAATCTGGGGCTTTCTAGGTGCGTCAGTTTGGAAAATATGAGCTCCCAAAGTTGGACGAGATTTTTAATTGGCTGTTTTTGGTGGCAAAAATCTCCATGTGGGACAGGTGCCAGAGACCCCAACTTTTTCTCAAAGACAGTTCCATCTGTCTTCTATCACTGTACAAAAAAGCAGCAGGGTTATATTTGTAGTTACTGAGATATTCTCACTCAAAATGGCATAGGTGGTGCCAAAATCATTTTTTGCTTTTCAGTGTTATAAGTTGAGACACATGTATTAATGACCATTCCAGTGATAGTTTCAAGCACTTGTTTTACTAAATTTATTATTCTCTTTTCAGCAATTGATTGGTGGAGGTGACTACATGTACTTTCAAAATATTCCAATTTTGTAATAATTGTATCTATTAAATTAGTTGTATACAGCCTGTGCTTTTCTCTTTTCAGAGTTCAGTTCCATGCAGACGGGTGTTGCCCAAGAGTTCTGTTTCTGCCTTAATTAACAAACATTGTGGTGTTGGTGTGAAGTAGTCTGTAGTTTTAACAACTAGATAACCAGTTATTCCTTAGTAGCATCTACATTAGATACTCTGCAATGGCCAGCCTACCCTCATGTTCACTTGGAATTAGACTAGGCATAGACAGTGACTGTCATAAAACTCTGTACTGCCGTAACACAGGAATTACTCCTGAGTAATTCCTGTGTTACGGCAGTACGATTTTGGCACCACCTATGCCATTTTGAGTGAGAATATCTCAGTAACTACAAATATAACCCTGCTGCTTTTTTGTACAGTGATAGAAGACAGATGGAACTGTCTTTTAGAAAAAGTTGGGGTCTCTGGCACCTGTCCCACATGGAGATTTTTGCCACCAAAAACAGCCAATTAAAAATCTCGTCCAACTTTGGGAGCTCATATTTTCCAAACTGACGCACCTAGAAAGCCCCAGATTGCTAAGTTATCACACAAGTTTGTGTAGAATGGAACCCAGGGATGTCAGAACACTTCTGTGCAGTATTTCTAGTACTTTTAAGGCCCCAAACCCCACTCGCTAGTAGGTTTTTCTTAATTTTTGGCATTTTTAGCAAGCCCCCATGGCCTGCAGGATGTAGGGAAACATCAGGGGATGCTTGTGGAGCACTAGCTACATACAGAGGACTTGTATACCAACTTACAGCTCTCTGGTATGTCTAGAGGCTGAGAATTGACCCCTTAAAGATGCCAAAAACCCTGGCGAGGCTTTTCTTGGCTATTTATAGCCCAAATTCTGAAAATTTCAGACCCCCACAACTCAGTAACTATTTGAGCTACAGGTCTACAATTTTGCATAGAAAGTACTTTTGTTACTATCTAGTGGCATGGAAATTTGAGACTAATTTGAAAATGGTGCAGCAACACTCCCAAGGAATATTTGGTCATTTCACTTGGAATGACCCAGGACTAAAACAGGACCAGACTCCTCTCTCTCAGACTTACCTCTCATCTCTCAGATTTATCATTTCAAACACAGTATTTTTGTTAACGCCCAAACCCCAGAACATCCCACACTGAAGTAAAAGTACTTTTACTCGTGTGGCAGCACATCCAGATCCACAAAGCCCATGTGGACTGGTTGGACAAACTCCCATGAACCCTCGAGCACCCGATGGAGAGTATAGAGCGCCCGGGACGAAAACCACACTGCTCCTCCTGAATCTGAGGTTCAACTATCGGTTGGATTCTCCTCTCCAGTACTCTGGAATAGACCTTACCAGGGAGACTGAGGAGTGTGATTCCCCTGTAGTTGGAACACACCCTCCGGTCCCCCTTCTTAAACAGAGGGACCACCACCCCGGTCTGCCAGTCCAGAGGTTCTGTCCCCGACCGCCACACGATGTTGCAGAGACGTGTCAGCCAAGACACCAGAGACTTAAGATACTCAGGATGGATCTCATCCACCCCCGGAGCCTTGCCACCGAGGAGCTCAACCACCTCAGTGACTTCAGCCAGGGTGATGGACGAGTCCGAGTCCCCAGCCTCTGCTTCCTCCTCAGAAGACGTGACGGTGGGAATGAGGAGATCCTCAAAGTATTCCTTCCATCGTCCGAAAACATCCCCAGTCGAGGTCAACAGCTCCACCCGCACCATAAATAGTGTTGGTGAAGCACTGCTTCCCCCTCCTGAGGTGTCAGACAGTTTGCCAGAATCCAATAGTCCTCCTCCATAGCCTCTCCGAACTCCTCCCAACCCCAAGTTTTTGCCTCTGCGACCACCCGGGCTGCAGCACGCTTGGCCCGCCGGTACCTGTCAGCCGCCTCAGGAGTCCCACGAGCCAAAGTTTCTACGTTCCTCCCCTCACCTCTGGTCATGAGCTTTGGGTAATGACCAAAAGGACAAGGCCGCGGATACAAGCGGCCGAAATGAGTTTCCTCCGCAGAGTCGCTGGGTGCTCCCTTAGAGATCGGGTGAGGAGCTCAGTCACACGGGAGGAGCTCGGAGTAGAGCCACTGCTCCTCCACGTCGAGAGGAGCAGCTGAGGGGAGGGCATCTGTTCCAGATGTCTCCTGGACGCCTCCCTCGCACCGAGAGGAGGCCCCGGGGAAAACCCAGGAGTGAAAGAAGTGTGGGAGTCCCTGCCTAGATTGTTGCCCCCGTGACCCGGGCCCGGACAAGTGGAAGAAAATGGATGGAAGAGCTTCATTTTTACAGTTTTACTAAAAAGTTTACAATGTTTCTCAGGTTTGGCAATTTTTAAGTTTTTACTTTCTGGTAGAAAATCATGACAGTCTGAAATTCCATAACTGTTACCATAGCAACCATGTGGTACACTGGGCCAAAACTCCTCGAATGTCACAGAGATGATAAAAACATCTTTATTTTGCTAAAATCATGTTTAAAGCTTCAGGAAAATGTGTTTCTGTGTAAATTGTGCCGAACTTTTGAACAGAATTCTCCCAGTGTGACGTCATCAGTGTGACATCATCAGTGTGACGTCATCAGTGTGACGTCATCAGTGTGACGTCATCAGTGTGACATCATCAGTGTGACGTCATCAGTGTGACGTCATCAGTCTCTCATATTTCACGTTTTTCATCTTTTCTTTTCATTTCTTTTTCATCTTTTCTTTTCTTTTCATTGTTTTTTGATTTGTGTAAAACTATCATTTATATTTACAGCAGGTTTTACAGTATAAATGACGAATGATCAGAGGTGGGGAGTACTCAGTTACTTAGTACTTTTCCCAAATACTTTTTTACTCTTACTTGTGTAGTTTCTTGGCCCACTACTTTGTACTTCTACTTGAGTATTTTGAAGTAAAGTGACTGTTACTCGAGTACAGTAAAGGAGTAAACAGACTCTTACTGCAGTCGTCGCTGTCGGAGCTGTGCATCTCCACAGACGTGTCCACGCTGCTGTTCACCGACCAACCACGAGGGGGCAGCAGAGAGGGGGCGGGGCTGAGGCAGGAGGGGGCGGGGCTGAGCGGCCCGGGGGAGGGGCACAGTGAGTAGGGGGAGGGGCTAAGGGGTCCGTGGGAGGGGCTGAGTGTGAAGGGGGAGGGGCTTGTGGGGTAAGGGGAGGAGCTAAGGGGTCCATGGGGGGGGCTGAGTGTGAAGGGGGAGGGGCTGATTTGATATGGGGAGGGGCTAAGGGGTCCATGGGAGGGGCTGAGTGTGAAATGGGAGGGGCTGGTGGGATAGGGGGCGGGGCCGAGAGGATAGGGGGCGGGGCTGAGTGGGTAAGGGGCGGGGCTGAGGGGGGCGTGGTTGGGCGTGGGGGAGATGGGGAAAGGGGTGGGGCCTGTGCTAGAGGGGGCGGGGCTCGGGGAAGTGGGGGAGAGGCGGGGGAAGTAGGCGGAGATGGTCCTGATTGGTCGGATCGGTCCTGGACACACGTCGATGGCCATGTGCTCCTGGATGGAAATACTGAGTCTGGGAGCGCGACGGAGAGAGACCGGGTCTGAGGAGAAAAAACGGGGTTAGACCGGGTCTAGACCGGGTCTGAGGAGAGAGACTAGGGTTAGACCGGGTTTAGACCGGGTCTGAGGAGAGAGACTAGGGTTAGACCGGGTCTAGACCGGGTCTGAGGAGAAAAACCGGGGTTAGACCGGGTCTAGACCGGGTCTGAGGAGAGAGACTAGGGTTAGACCGGGTCTAGACCGGGTCTGAGGAGAAAAACCGGGGTTAGACCGGGTCTAGACCGGGTCTGAGGAGAGAGACTAGGGTTAGACCGGGTCTAGACCGGGTCTGAGGAGAAAAACCGGGGTTAGACCGGGTCTAGACCGGGTCTGAGGAGAGAGACTAGGGTTAGACCGGGTCTAGACCGGGTCTGAGGAGAAAAACCGGGGTTAGACCGGGTCTGAGGAGAGAGACCAGGGTTAGACCGGGTCTAGACTGGGTCTGAGGAGAGAAACCGGGGTTGACCGGGTCTGAGGAGAGAGACCAGGGTTAGACCGGGGTTAGGCTGGGTCTAGACCAGGGTTAGTCTGGGGTTATACAGGGGTTAGACCGGTCTGAGGAGAGAGACTGGGGTTAGAACAGGGTTAGAATGGGATTAGACCAGGTCTAGACCAGGGTTAGTTCAGGGTTAGTCTGGGTGTGAGGGGAGAGACTGGGGTTAGACCGGGTCTAGATCGGGGTTGGTCCGGGGTTAGACCGGTGTTAGACTGGGTCTGAAGAGAGAATCCGGGGTTAGACTGGGGTTAGACCAAGGTAAGACTGGGTCTGAGGAGAAAGACCGGGGTGCGACTGGGGTTACACTGGGGTGAGACTGGGGTTAGACCAGGGTTAGACCGGGTTTAGTCCGGGTTTAGTCCAGTCCTACCTAGACTAAAACCAACGTCTCCTGACGCTGCAGGACTTCAGTGAACAGGGTGCAGATCAGGACTAAACCAGGACTAAACCAGGAACTAAACTGGAACTAAAACAGGACTAAACCAAGATTGAAACAGGACTAATCCAACACTTACCTTTGTAATGTTCTTTCCTCTGTCCTTCCTTCATGTTCACTTCTTTCCTTTCCTTCTTCCTTGGTCCTTATCTCCTTCTTCCCTTTGTCCACTCATCCTCTGAAAACCAGACCAGAACCAAGTCAGAAACCAGGACTAAACCAGGACTAAACCAGGACCAAACCAGGACTAAACCAGGACTAAACCAGGACCAAACCAGGACTAAACCAGGACTAAACCAGGACTAAAAAAGGACTAAACCAGGACCAAACCAGGACTAAACCAGGACCAAACCAGGACTAAAAGAGGACTAAACCAGGACTAAACCAGGACTAAACCAGGACTAAACCAGGACCAAACCAGGACCAAACCAGGACTAAACCAGGACCAAACCAGGACTAAAAGAGGACTAAACCAGGACCAAACCAGGACTAAACCAGGACTAAAAAAGGACTAAACCAGGACTAAATCAGGACTAAATCAGGACTAAACGAGGTCCAAACTAAAGCAGAATTTCAAATGTGCAAAGGGAGAATCAACAGTGGAATGAGACGAGCAGAAAGACGCACGAGAGTCAGAAGATCTCAAGCATGCAAGGAGCTAGGAGACAAGGAGACAAGGAAACAAGGAGACAAGGACCTAAGAGACGAGGAACTAGAAGACAAGGAAAGAAGGAGGTAGGAAACACGGAAACAAGGATGTAGGAAACAAGGAGGCAGGAGACGAGGAAACAAGGGGACAGAGAAGGAAATGAGAGGAGGAGGCGAGAGTAGTGTCCTCACCGCGGAGCAGAGATTCCTTCAGTGGAACAGGTGGAACAGAGCGCGAGCGAACGAGCCTCTCTCTCTCCTCCTCTCTCTCTCTCCACTCACTCTCCTCCTCCTTCTCTCCCTTTTTTCACTCTCTTTTCCCCCTTTTCCCCTCCTCTGTCCCTTGTGCCCCCCTCTTTTTCTCTTTTCTTTCTCCCTGCTTTATTTCCTCTCTCTCTCCTATCGTATCTCTCCATCTTTTCTCTGCTCTTACCCCTTTTCCAGTTCTCTCTCTCCTTTATGCCTTCTCTCTTTTTTTTGCCATTACCCCATCTTTCTTCCTTCTTTCCCTCTCCTCCTCTTCTCTCCATTCTCCCTCCATCTCTCCCTCTCCCTCTCTCTCTCTTGCACACTTCTCTTTGTTTCCTCTCTGTAAAATGTGTTGCGTCAGAATATTAATTATCCATCCCTCCCTTTTTCTTCTTTATTTCCGGGCGGAGTTGGAGGTGGAGCTCTGAGGTGGAGGCGGAGCTCTGAGGTGGAGCTCTGAGGTGGAGGCGGAGCTCTGAGGTGGAGCTCTGAGGTGGAGGCGGAGCTCTGAGGTGGAGCTCTGAGGTGGAGGTGGAGCTCTGAGGTGGAGCTCTGAGGTGGAGGCGGAGCTCTGAGGTGGAGCTCTGAGGTGGAGGCGGAGCTCTGAGGTGGAGCTCTGAGGTGGAGCTCTGAGGTGGAGGTGGAGCTCTGAGGTGGAGCTCTGAGGTGGAGGCGGAGCTCTGAGGTGGAGCTCTGAGGTGGAGGCGGAGCTCTGAGGTGGAGCTCTGAGGTGGAGGTGGAGCTCTGAGGTGGAGCTCTGAGGTGGAGGCGGAGCTCTGAGGTGGAGCTCTGAGGTGGAGGCGGAGCTCTGAGGTGGAGCTCTGAGGTGGAGGCGGAGCTCTGAGGTGGAGCTCTGAGGTGGAGGCGGAGCTCTGAGGTGGAGCTCTGAGGTGGAGGTAGAGCTCTGAGGTGGAGGTAGAGCTCTGAGGTGGAGCTCTGAGATAGAGGTGGAGCTCTGAGGTGGAGCTCTGAGGTGGAGGCGGAGCTCTGAGGTGGAGCTCTGAGGTGGAGGTGGAGCTCTGAGGTGGAGGTAGAGCTCTGAGGTGGAGCTCTGAGATAGAGGTGGAGCTCTGAGGTGGAGGTGGAGCTCTGAGGTGGAGTTCTCAGTGGGGACCCCAGACTTCCCCAGACTCCAACTCCTCTGAGGATCCTGAGGTGACCAGAGACATGTCCAGAGTCTGACACAGGCCTCAGAGACACAGATGCCCTCCCCCCATGTGGAGGAGCAGCAGCTCTACTCCGAGCTCCTCCTCTTTTCTTAATCCTCCGTCACACGTTTCCTTCAAATGAACCAGAACTAAACCAGGACTAAACCAGGACTAAACCAGAACTAAACCAGGACTAAACCAGGACTAAACCAAAACTAAACCAGGACTAAACCAGAACTAAACCAGGACTAAACCAGAACTAAACCAGGACTAAACCAGGACTAAACCAGGTCTAAACCAGGACTAAACCAGGTCTAAACCAGGACTAAACCAGGACTAAACCAGGTCTAAACCAGGTCTAAACCAGGTCTAGTTTCTTGTGTCCTTGTGTTTTCTCGTTAAAGCCTCATTACAGATAAATAAAAGGCAGGATCAGATTAGTCCAGGTTTAATCGAGTTAGGCTCAAGAAATCCGCCGCCTTTTATCTCCTTGTCTCCTAACTCCTCACCTCCTATCTCCTTGTGTCCTATCTCCTCATCTCTTATCTCCTTGTCTCCTCACGTCATACCTCCTTGTCTCCTATCTCCTCGTGTCATACCTCCTTGTCTCTTATTTCCTCATCTCCTCCCTCCTCGTCTCCTCGTCTCCTTGTCTCCTTACACTTTTCCATACTGATCATGTTGAACTTTACCATGAAATCTCCAAAAGGTGAACTGAACCTGAACAGAAAGACTCGAGAGCTGAGAGCCGAGACTCGAGAGCCGAGAGCCACTGTATCACAACACAACTGTGTCTATGTGTGTGTGTGTGTGTGTGTGAGCTCACTGTATCACAACACAACTCTGCATCTGAGTCACTGATCCCTCACACGTCACGTTGGGGGGGTTCTACATGTATGTTTATGACAGAATGTTCAGCAGTTACTATGGAGACACAAAACACACTTTAGCGATAACCAAAAAAGTTTTAAAATTGACTCAAAAAACTCAAAAAAAAAAATAAAAAAAAATCCTGCAGTGATTTAAAGAGACGTTTTCATTTTCCCGTGATCAGAGCGAGAGTTCATGGATCTGCTGAGGAGTTTGATTTGACACTAAAAGATGAGAGAGGCTAACTGGAACAACTGCTGGCTAATGCTAACGCTAACGCTAACGTTAATTCTAACGCTAATGCTAATGCTAGCTTGTGACTGTAATGTTCTTTTGAGGGACATGTTTAACAGCTCAGATCAGGTCTTTATGGTCAGATTGTGTTAAAATAAAACTCAGATTAAAGTCTAACAGAGCTTCAGACAGAGCAGTGCCCACAGTTAGCATCACACCTCTAGGGAGTGTAGATGACGTCAGCTGCAAAGTGTGTGTGAAATGTGATTGGTCAGTAGGATGTGGTGATGTCACTTCATGACTTCTGGCCGCTTCACATTTCTGTTTTTTTGTAATTTCCTTCTTTTCTTTCTTTTTTTCCCTTCTTATTTCATTTCCTTCATTCCTTCCTTTTCTCTCCCTCCTCTTGTCTCCTCTCTCCTTCTTTCCTCTCATTTTTCATCTCCTTTCTTGCTTCCTTTTTTGTCTCCTCGTCTCCTTCAGTCCTGATTTAGACCTCATTTAGGCCCGATTTACTTCCTTGTCTCCTTCCCTCGCTCTTCTCCTAAGCTTCCTTGTCTCCTTTCCTCCCTCGCCTCCTAAGCTTCCTTGCGTCCTCTGTCCTTTCCTTCATCCTTTATCAGTGTCACTAAGGAGTTAATGAGGGCACTTCACAAAGGATCCTTAAATCCTCTCCTCCTAATCCAGGACCAGGACTAAATCAGGACTAAACCAGGACAAAACCAGAACTGAACCAACACTAAACCAGGACTAAAATAGGGTCTAAACCAGGACTAAACCGGGAATATACCAGGACTGAATCAGGACAAAACCAGGTCTGGTCTCTGGTCTAACCCAGTCCAGTTTCAGGTCCAGGTCCTGGCCTGGTCTCTGGTTTCTGGTCCGGTCTCAGGTCCTGGTCTCTGGTCCTGGTCTGGTCTGGTCTGGTCTCTGGTCTCAGGTCCTGGTCCTGGTCCTGGTCCTGGTCCTGGTCTGGTCTCTGGTCTCAGGTCCTGGTCCTGGTCCTGGTCCTGGTCTGGTCTCAGGTCCAGGTCCTGGTCCAGGTCCTGGTCTGGACTCTGGTCTCAGCTGCATCTGTGTGTGTAATAGTTATAATCAGGGAATAATCACACTTAATGACACAGAAGAGGCGCTCTCTCTCCTCCCCTTTACGCTCTCTCCTTTTCTTTATTTTTCTGCTTTTTTCTCTCTATTCTCCAATCCCTCCCTCTTTTTCTCTTCTTTTCTCCCCCCGCGCTCTCTCCATACCTTTCTCTTTTTTCTCTCTATCTCTCTACCTTCTCTTCCACCCCATCTTCTCTCGTCTTTCTCTCAACTCTCTCTCTCCCCTCCTCTCTCACCTTTCTCCCTCTCCTCTCCTTCCCTCGTCTCTCCTCTCTCCTTCTCTCCTCCCTTTCTCCTCTCCTCCCTGTCTTTATCTTCTCTCCTCCCTCTCTCCTTCCCTCCCTTTCCCTCCCTCTCTCTCTCCTCCCCTCCCCTCCTCTCCCCTCTCCTTCCCTACCTCTCCTCTCCTCCCTCGTTCCCTCTCCTCTATTCCCTCGTTCCCTCTCTCCTCTCCTCTCCTCCCTCGTTCCTCCTCTCCTCCCTCGTTCCCTTTCCTCTCCTCCCTCGTTCCCTCTCTCCTCTCCTCCTCCCTCTTTCCTCCTCTCCTCCCTCGTTCCTCCTCTCCTCCCTCGTTCCCTCTTTCCTCTCCTCCTCCCTCTCTCCTCCTCTCCTCCCTCGTTCCCTCTCCTCTCCTCTCCTCTCCTCCCTCGTTCCCTCTCTCCTCCTCTCCTCCCTCGTTCCCTCTCTCCTCTCCTCCCTCTCTCCTCCCTCGTTCCCTCTCTCCTCTCCTCCCTCTCTCCTCCCTCGTTCCCTCTCTCCTCTCCTCCTCCTCTCCTCCCTCGTTCCCTCTCTCCTCTCCTCCCTCTCTCCTCCCTCGTTCCCTCTCCTCTCCTCCTCTCCTCCCTCGTTCCCTCTCCTCTCCTCCTCTCCTCCCTCGTTCCCTCTCCTCCTCCCTCGTTCCCTCTCTCCTCTCCTCCCTCGTTCCCTCTCTCCTCCCTCTCTCCTCTCCTCCTCCCTCTCTCCTCCTCTCCTCCCTCGTTCCCTCTCTCCTCTCCTCCCTCTCTCCTCCCTCGTTCCCTCTCTCCTCCTCTCCTCCCTCGTTCCCTCTCTCCTCTCCTCCCTCTCTCCTCCCTCGTTCCCTCTCTCCTCTCCTCCCTCTCTCCTCCCTCGTTCCCTCTCCTCCTCCCTCGTTCCCTCTCCTCTCCTCCCTCGTTCCCTCTCCTCTCCTCCTCTCCTCCCTTGTTCCCTCTCCTCTCCTCCCTCGTTCCCTCTCCTCCTCCCTCATTCCCTCTCTCCTCCCTCGTTCCCTCTCTCCTCCTCTCCTCCCTTGTTCCCTCTCCTCTCCTCCCTCATTCCCTCTCCTCTCCTCCCTCTCTCCTCCCTCGTTCCCTCTCCTCCTCTCCTCCCTCGTTCCCTCTCTCCTCTCCTCCCTCGTTCCCTCTCCTCCTCCCTCATTCCCTCTCCTCTCCTCCCTCTCTCCTCCCTCGTTCCCTCTCCTCTCCTCCCTCGTTCCCTCTCTCCTCTCCTCCCTCTCTCCTCCCTCGTTCCCTCTCTCCTCTCCTCCCTCGTTCCCTCTCTCCTCCCTCTCTCCTCCCTCGTTCCCTCTCCTCTCCTCCCTCGTTCCCTCTCTCCTCTCCTCCCTCTCTCCTCCCTCGTTCCCTCTCTCCTCTCCTCCCTCGTTCCCTCTCTCCTCCTCCTCCTCTCCTCCCTCGTTCCCTCTCTCCTCTCCTCCCTGGTTCCCTCCTCCTCCCTCATTCCCTCTCCTCTCCTCCCTCTCTCCTCCCTCGTTCCCTCTCCTCTCCTCCCTCGTTCCCTCTCTCCTCTCCTCCCTCGTTCCCTCTCTCCTCTCCTCCCTCTCTCCTCCCTCGTTCCCTCTCTCCTCCTCTCCTCCCTCGTTCCCTCTCCTCCTCTCCTCCCTCGTTCCCTCTCTCCTCTCCTCCCTGGTTCCCTCCTCCTCCCTCATTCCCTCTCCTCTCCTCCCTCTCTCCTCCCTCGTTCCCTCTCCTCTCCTCCCTCGTTCCCTCTCTCCTCTCCTCCCTCTCCTCCCTCGTTCCCTCTCTCCTCCCTCGTTCCCTCTCTCCTCTCCTCCCTCGTTCCCTCTCCTCCTCTCCTCCCTCGTTCCCTCTCTCCTCTCCTCCCTCGTTCCCTCTCCTCCTCCCTCATTCCCTCTCCTCTCCTCCCTCTCTCCTCCCTCGTTCCCTCTCTCCTCTCCTCCCTCGTTCCCTCTCTCCTCTCCTCCCTGGTTCCCTCCTCCTCCCTCATTCCCTCTCCTCTCCTCCCTCTCTCCTCCCTCGTTCCCTCTCCTCTCCTCCCTCGTTCCCTCTCTCCTCTCCTCCCTCGTTCCCTCTCTCCTCTCCTCCCTCTCTCCTCCCTCGTTCCCTCTCCTCTCCTCCCTCGTTCCCTCTCTCTTTATAGTATATTCTTATGTAACACATGGAGCTCTGCAGCAGTTTGAATTCGACACTGCAGCAGAAACAAACAGACCGAGTCCAGACCCGGATCCAAACCTGATCTGGTTATGATCCCGGTCTGAAGCAGGTCCGAGTCTGGATCCTGGTTTAGGGCGATTAAATCTACACACAAAAAGTCTTCACATGGTTCTGGGGCCAAAAAAGTACAAAACTAGGACTAAACCAGGACTAAACCTGGACTAAAGCTCTGGGAATTGAACCGTAGACCTCGCTGTTGTGAGCAGAGCCTGTGTCACCAAACTGTTTGTGTTCTGAGGTTGTGATAAAATCTGGTTCTGCTCAAAATCGAGTGGAGTTTTCTGTTTTCACCTGTGGAACAAACCAGAGGAGACCACGCAGGCGTCCAGGAGACCACGCAGGCGTCCAGGAGACCACGCAGGCTCCAGGAGACCACGCAGGCGTCCAGAAGACCACGCAGGCTCCAGGAGACCACGCAGGCGTCCAGGAGACCACGCAGGCGTCCAGGAGACCACGCAGGCTCCAGGAGACCACGCAGGCTCCAGGAGACCACGCAGGCGTCCAGGAGACCACGCAGGCGTCCAGAAGACCACGCAGGCGTCCAGGAGACCACGCAGGCTCCAGGAGACCACGCAGGCGTCCAGGAGACCACGCAGGCGTCCAGGAGACCACGCAGGCGTCCAGGAGACCACGCAGGCTCCAGGAGACCACGCAGGCTCCAGGAGACCACGCAGGCGTCCAGGAGACCATGCAGGCGTCCAGAAGACCACGCAGGCTCCAGGAGACCATGCAGGCTCCAGGAGACCACGCAGGCTCCAGGAGACCACGCAGGCTCCAGGAGACCACGCAGGCGTCCAGGAGACCACGCAGGCGTCCAGGAGACCACGCAGGTATTCAGGAGACCACGCAGGTATTCAGGAGACCACGCAGGCGTCCAGGAGACCACGCAGGTATTCAGGAGACCACGCAGGTATCCAGGAGACCACGCAGGCGTCCAGGAGACCACGCAGGTGTCCAGGAGACCACGCAGGCGTCCAGGAGACCACGCAGGCGTCCAGGAGACCACGCAGGCTCCAGGAGACCACGCAGGCGTCCAGGAGACCACGCAGGCTCCAGGAGACCACGCAGGCGTCCAGGAGACCACGCAGGCTCCAAATGACCACGCAGGCGTCCAGGAGACCACGCAGGCGTCCAGGAGACCACGCAGGCGTCCAGGAGACCACGCAGGCTCCAGGAGACCACGCAGGCTCCAAATGACCACGCAGGCGTCCAGGAGACCACGCAGGCGTCCAGGAGACCACGCAGGCGTCCAGGAGACCACGCAGGCGTCCAGGAGACCACGCAGGCGTCCAGGAGACCACGCAGGCTCCAGGAGACCACGCAGGCTCCAAATGACCACGCAGGCGTCCAGGAGACCACGCAGGCGTCCAGGAGACCACGCAGGCGTCCAGGAGACCACGCAGGCTCCAGGAGACCACGCAGGCGTCCAGGAGACCACGCAGGCGTCCAGGAGACCACGCAGGTATTCAGGAGACCACGCAGGTATTCAGGAGACCACGCAGGCGTCCAGGAGACCACGCAGGTATTCAGGAGACCACGCAGGCTCCAGGAGACCACGCAAGCTCCAGGAGACCACGCAGGCTCCAGGAGACCACGCAGGCGTCCAGGAGACCACGCAGGCTCCAGGAGACCACGCAGGCGTCCAGGAGACCACGCAGGCTCCAGGAGACCACGCAGGCGTCCAGGAGACCACGCAGGCTCCAAATGACCATGCAGGCGTCCAGGAGACCACGCAGGCATCCAGGAGACCACGCAGGCGTCCAGGAGACCACGCAGGCGTCCAGGAGACCACGCAGGCTCCAGGAGATCACGCAGGCGTCCAGGAGACCACGCAGGCGTCCAGGAGACCACGCAGGCTCCAAATGACCACGCAGGCGTCCAGGAGACCACGCAGGTATTCAGGAGACCACGCAGGCATCCAGGAGACCACGCAGGCGTCCAGGAGACCACGCAGGCGTCCAGGAGACCACGCAGGCTCCAGGAGATCACGCAGGCGTCCAGGAGACCACGCAGGCGTCCAGGAGACCACGCAGGCGTCCAGGAGACCACGCAGGCTCCAAATGACCACGCAGGCATCCAGGAGACCACGCAGGCGTCCAGGAGACCACGCAGGCTCCAAATGACCACGCAGGCGTCCAGGAGACCACGCAGGTATTCAGGAGACCACGCAGGCATCCAGGAGACCACGCAGGCGTCCAGGAGACCACGCAGGCGTCCAGGAGACCACGCAGGCTCCAAATGACCACGCAGGCGTCCAGGAGACCACGCAGGCGTCCAGGAGACCACGCAGGCTCCAAATGACCACGCAGGCGTCCAGGAGACCACGCAGGTATTCAGGAGACCACGCAGGCATCCAGGAGACCACGCAGGCGTCCAGGAGACCACGCAGGCGTCCAGCTCACCTCCTTTCAGCTGTTCAGGTTTGACGTCTGGATGTGGAGGAGGACCCACTGCAACAAAATACTGCAAAAACACAACATGGATTATACAACAGAAAACCAGGAACAAACCAGGACTAAACCAGGACTAAACCAGGACTAAGATAAAACTAAACCAGGACTAAACCAGGACTGAACCAGGACCAGAGATGTATAGTAACGAAGCAGAACCACTTAAGTACTGTACTTAAGTACTAAAATGCAGTATCTGTACTTTACTGGAGTATTATTTTTTTCTCCTACTCAAGTGATCAAGTCAAGTGATCAGGCTGTAGGCTTTATAAGAAGACCACATGCTCCCTAGGCTTTATAAGAAGACCACATGCTCCCTAGGCTTTATAAGAAGACCACATGCTCCCTAGACTTTATAAGAAGACCACATGCTCCCTAGGCTTTATAAGAAGACCACATGCTCCCTAGGCTTTATAAGAAGACCACATGCTCCCTAGGCTTTATAAGAAGACCACATGCTCCCTAGGCTTTATAAGAAGACCACATGCTCCCTAGACTTTATAAGAAGACCACATGCTCCCTAGGCTTTATAAGAAGACCACATGCTCCCTAGGCTTTATAAGAAGACCACATGCTCCCTAGGCTTTATAAGAAGACCACATGCTCCCTAGGCTTTATAAGAAGACCACATGCTCCCTAGGCTTTATAAGAAGACCACATGCTCCCTAGGCTTTATAAGAAGACCACATGCTCCCTAGGCTTTATAAGAAGACCACATGCTCCCTAGGCTTTATAAGAAGACCACATGTGTTATACTTGTATGTGGCCTACTGGGGGTTTTCTAAGTCGTTGGTTAAGAGACAAACCTGAGTAAGTTGACCTGGAGGCAGTGGTTAACCTGATGATGGAAGAGCCCTTTGGCTTTGTGAGAATGATTCTTCCGGGCTGTTCTATTAGAGGTTTACTATTAGGCTTAACTTGTCCAGGTTTGTCATTTTCTTGGAATCCCCCTCCAGCCTTTGAGATGTTTTAGTCGTGTTTCTTTTATATTTATCATTTTTTCATTCACAGTTGTGGCCTTTTATGTCCCTGTACTGCTGCTTCAGCCAAACAAACTGTGCCCTTTAAATATTTGAAATATAAACCATGTGATATTTAAACTGTTGACTGCTTTCTTTAATATACACAATACTTGTACTTGTACTTTTACTTTCAGTACTTGAGTAGTCATTTTTTAAATACTTCTACTTGCAATACTTAAGTACAAAACATTTTCAATACTTTAGTACTTCCACTTAAGTATTGTGTTTAAAGAACACTTCAACTTTTACTCAAGTCAGTTTTTGGATATAGTACTTGTACTTCTACTCCACTCCTCTACTCCAGTACTTTATACATCTCTGACCAGGACTACGATAAAAACTAAACCAGGACTAAACCGGGACTGAACCAAGACTAAACCAGGACTGAACCAGGACTAAAATAAAACTAAGTCAGGACAAAAACAGGACAAAACCAGAACAGAACCAGGTCTGAACCAGGTCTGAACCAGGTCTGAACCAGGTCTAAACCAGGTCTGAACCAGGTCTAAACTTGGACTGGATCAGAGTCTGTCACCCCCAAAGTCTGATCTTCTGTGACGGTTTGAGTCGTGGGGATTTCCTGAGGTCGTGAACGCCTGGTTTAGTCCTGATGCAGACCTGGTTTAGTCCTGATGCAGACCTGGTTTAGTCCTGATGCAGACCTGGTTTAGTCCTGATGCAGACCTGGTTTAGTCCTGATGTAGACCTGCTTTAGTCCTGATGCAGACCTGGTTTAGTCCTGATGCAGACCTGGTTTAGTCCTGATGCAGACCTGGTTTAGTCCTGATGCAGACCTGGTTTAGTCCTGATGCAGACCTGGTTTAGTCCTTGACTTTTGGCTTCTTCAGCACCACGGACAGCTCCTTTGTGATTCACATCATGTTTAACCATAAAATCCTCCTCAAAGTTTGACCAGAAAACAGGTCGAAACCAGGACTGAACCAGGACTAAACCAGGTCTGAACCAGGTCTGAACCAGGACCAGAAAGAGATCTAAACCAGGTTGAAACCAGGGTCAAAACCAGATCCAAACCAGGACTAAACCAGGGACTAAACTTGTACTAAACCAGAACTGAATCAGGATGTAAATCAGGACTGAACAGCACAGGAAAAGGATTCGTGGAGGATTCGTCGGGCCAAGAAGGATTACGGGAAGAAAATGGAGGAGCAGCTGGCCCAGAACAACGTGCGGGATGTGTGGAGAGGTCTGAAGAACATCTCAGGATTTGGTCAGAACACCAGAGGGACATCTGATGGAGATCAGCGCTGGGCGGATGAACTAAACGTTTATTTCAACCGTTTTGATTGTCCTCCCATCCCCTCTGCCTCTATCTCGGATCCCCCCTCTCCACACACCCCCAGGCCACTGGACACATCCCCCCTTCCCGGACCGACTGCACCCACCCCCCGCCCTCCACCACCCACGTCTCCAGCTCACTTCACACCGACTGTTCCCAGCACCAGCCCCCCTCTGCCCCCCACCCCCGGCAGTCCACCCCAGTCCCCCCCTTACTCCTCCGTCTACATCACACCGGATCAGGTGAGGAGAGAGCTGAGGCGGCTGAAACAGAGAAAATCTGCAGGACCAGATGGCATCTGCCCCAGGCTGCTGAGGACCTGCGCGGACCAGCTCTGTGAGGTTCTCTGCTACATCTACAACCTGAGCCTCAGCCTGGAGAAGGTCCCTGTCCTGTGGAAGACCTCCTGTGTGGTACCAGTTCCAAAAACAACACATGCCAGGGAACCGGCCCACTTCAGACCAGTCGCCTTGACCTCTCACCTCATGAAGACCATGGAGAGGCTGATCCTCAGCTACCTCCGCTCCGTGGTGAGCTCCACTCTGGACCCGCTGCAGTTTGCCTACAAGCCCAACATCGGAGTAGAGGACGCCGTCATCTACCTGCTGCAGCGGGCGCTCACCCACCTGGAGACTGCCGGGAGCGCTGTGAGAGTCATGTTCTTTGACTTCTCCAGTGCCTTCAACACCATCAGGCCGGCACTGCTGCGGGGGAAGCTGGAGGACGCCGGAGTGAACGGACATCTCGCCGCCTGGACCATCGACTACCTCACTGACCGGCCGCAGTATGTGAGGCTGCGCGGCTGTGAGTCAGAGGTGGTTGTCTGCAGCACTGGGGCCCCACAGGGAACTGTCCTTTCACCCTTCCTCTTCTCTATCTACACCTCGGACTTCACCTACAACACGGACACCTGCCATCTCCAGAAGTTCTCTGACGACTCGGCCCTTGTGGGCTGTGTGTCTGAGGGGAATGAGCTGGAGTACCGATCGGTCATCAGGGACTTTGTGGTCTGGTGTGAGCACAACCACCTGTGCCTTAACACCAGTAAGACCAAGGAGATGGTGATCGACTTCGGGAGAAGGACACTACTTCCCTCACCGGTGAACATCCAGGGACAGGACATAGAGACAGTGGACAGTTTTAAGTACCTGGGTGTTCACCTCAACAATAAACTGAACTGGTCCCACAACACTGACGCCCTGTACAAGAAGAGCCAAAGTCGCCTCCACCTTCTGAGGAGACTGAGTTCTTTTGGAGTGTGCAGGCCCCTGCTCAAGACTTTCTATGACTCTGTGGTGGCCTCTGCTCTCCTCTACGCTGTTGTCTGCTGGGCCCCGAGCAGCACAGAGCGGGACAGGAAAAGACTGAACAAACTAGTCAGGAGGGCCAGCTCTGTCCTGGGCTGTCCTCTGGAGTCTGTGGAGGAGGTGGGTGAGAGGAGGGTGCTGGCCAAACTCACATCCATCATGGCCGACACCTCTCACCCTCTGCACCGGACTGTAGAGGAACTGAGCAGCACCTTCAGCGGCCGACTGAGGCACCCTCAGTGCAAGAAGGAACGCTACCGCAGGTCCTTCATCCCCACTGCTGTCAGACTGTACAACTCCACTGTTTAACACATGCAATAACCTGTGCAATAACCTGTGCAATAACCTGTAACCATGTCACCTCATCAGTAACCGCCTCCACTGTCCTCAGATTATATATTTATATATTTGTATATTTGTATTCTTTTACATATATATATTATATAAGAGATATGTTTTATTATATATTTACATTTCTTTCACTCCCTGTACATAAGAGCTACCTGATGTTGTAAATATGTTAATATTTATTGTGATTTTATTTTTTATTTACTTATTGTTCTGAGTGTTTGCACAATTTTTCACAACTTTTTGCACTATACTGTCCCCTGACTGTGAGCTTCTGTCACGAGTGAATTTCTCCTCTGTGAGATCAATAAAGTCTTATCTTATCTTATCTTATCTTAAATCTGGACTAAACGTGAGCACATCAGGTCTAAATAAGGGTCTTAATCTGGTCTATAGCAGGACTCGGTGTTGCTGGGACCTCTTTTATCTCTGCGCTCTGATTGGCCGATCTGCAGCTTGTTGCTAAGCGACAGGGGAGTTTCTGAAGCGCTGCTAAACCAGGACTAGACCAGGACTAAACCAGGTCTGAATCAGGACTAGACTAGGACTAAACCAAGACTAATTTAAATATTTAAAAACGCTTTGACTGAACAAAAAAGATGTTAAAGTCTCAAAATAAAACTAAAAACATGAATAATTATTTTTCACTCGTGTCACTGGGGTGTGTGCAGCTCACTCCTGCCTCCCTGTGGACAACTGGAGGTATTACAGATTTAGTTATTTTTCCAGGACATATCCGACTTCTGACCTCTGACCCTCTGACCTCTGACCCTTGTCTCATAGAACTCAAAACAGAACTTGAGCTGAGAGTCTAAATCTTTTCTCCTCGCACAGTTCAAACTCTGGGCCACTGTGGATCAGAAAAAAACAAGACGAACAAGAGAAGAACGAGATGAAAGAGATGAAAGAGGGACGAACCAGAGACGTACAAGATGGACGAGAGACAAATGAAATGAACAAGACGAACGAGAGACGAACCAGAGACAAACGAGGGACGAATGAGATGAAGGGACAAACGAGAGACAAACCTAAGATGAACGAGTGATGAACCAGAGACGAACCAGAAATGAATGAGACGAACGAGAGACAAACAGGCCCTGAAACATTAGAGAAACAAACACTGAGATCAGTTTAGTGACTTTTGTTTTAATCACAGGATTCTTTCACAAAAACAGGGAAATTCAAACATTTGTTTTAATATTTTTCTTTATTTCTTCAAAATGACGAATGTCAAACTTCAAACTTCGCTCTAGAGAAACCTGCTCTGTACAGCTGAAAGGTTCTTGCTCCTACGCACTTCTGCACATGAACTTTGACCTTAGCCCTGGTCTGTACAGCTGAAAGGTCTCTAGGTGGTGTGGCGTGTCAGACTGAACAGCTGAAAGGTTCCTCCTGATCGTGTTTACGCTGGTGCAGGTCCAGGTTTTGTTTGCGTGTGAAGTCCAGCCCTCAGACGCCGCACTCAAACTGCTTCACCCCTGAGTGCGTGGTCATGTGACTCTGAAGGCTGCTGGTCCGGCCGAAACGAGCGCCGCACACTGAACAGCTGAAAGGTCTGTCTGCGCTGTGTGTCTTCATGTGCACTTTGAGGTACGCCTCCACCGTGAAGCTCCGCCCGCAGACTGAACAGCTGTAAGGTCTCTCTTTGCTGTGCGTTTGGACGTGGAAGTTGAAGGCGCTTTTGTGAGAAAAACCTTTGTTACAGAAGGGACAGCTGTAAGGTCTCTCCCCCGTGTGGCTCCTCATGTGCACGATGAGGTACGACTTTGTGTTGAAGCGTTTGTTACAAACTGAGCAGCTGAAAGGTTTTTCCCCTGAGTGAACTGTGCTGTGTCTTTCTAAATTACTTTTAGTGAGGAACATTTTAAAACACAGAGGACACTGGTGCTTTTTTAGCAGAACTCTGGGTGTGTCTGTGGGCGTGTCTGTGGGTGTGTCCGTGAGCATGTCTGTGGGTATGTCTCTGGTCCACTCAGAGACACTCGGCTCTGGAGCAGGACTGAAATCCCCAAATGGACCTGAGTTTGGTGCATACTCTGCTCTGTAGTTCCTGTAGTCTCCTCCGTAAGCCTCGGTCTCTGTCTGAGCCTCTGAACAGCTGAAAGGAGCTCTCCAGTCCTCGTCATCGCCCATTTGTCCCCATGTCTCTGCGCCGATGTCTTCTCCCTGCGTCTACGGATGGGACAATAAACTATAATATGGTTTATTGTGATAAAAAGTTACAAAAAAATCATTTGTAGGACATTTTATAGAATCGTGAGAATCTCCAACACAGAAAATTGGCTTTTTATCAAAAAAATGTATAAAAAAACTCCTTATCCATCTCTCATAGATCATTGTTGTTTTCACTGGTAACAAAACTGACTCCTGTGAACTTTAAGTTATGTTCTAACGTTCTGCTTCAAAAACAGAGCTGGTGTTGTGTTTGTTTCATTCACATGTTTGAGGAACTCTTTATTATTAGTCTGTTTACATCTCCAAAGCTCCAAACGTTCTGTTCCACCTTGTGATGTCATCAAGTGGTAGTTTTCAAGTGAACAGCTCCTTTTACCTTTAGTTCAGTAGAGACTGAAATGATCCAAATGATTCTAGTGAAGGTGTGTGGAGTTTAAAAACACAGTGGAGCACTTCCTGTATCACCACATGATGACATCACAAGGTGGAACAGAGTGTTTTCAGTTTGAGAGAAGAACTCGTGTTAAATCTGCAGGTTTGTGTGTTAAACATGTGAATGAAACAAAAACACAACTGCAGGTGTTTGTGACGAGGAAACGACATTAGAACAGAACAGAGGACAGAGGGACATGGGCCCTTTAAATATGGAGCCCAGTCATAATATTATTACAATTATAATTTTTCATACCCTTAACCTTTTTAAACACTCATCTACTGTAATAATGATCATAATATGATGGTTAATCACAGTTATTTTGTCCATGATGACTGTGACACCACATTTCAGTATTGTCCCATCACCTGTGTCGGCTCTGTGGGCTCCTCCTCTCTCTTCACACACACAGTGAGCTGTAGGTGGCGCTGTTCCTCCTGTGGCTCCTCTTTCACCTGAGGAGTCTCTGTGTCCGAGCTCACGAGCGCCGGCTGGACACCTGCAGGAGACACAGTGAAGACACGTCTGAATGACACGCCCCAGTGATGGACCATGCAGCTGTTCAGGAGGAGACACTACAGGGACTTTAACCACAAGGATCAGGTCTGGACCAGGACTAAACCAGGACTAAACCAGGACTAAACCAGGACTAAACAAGAGCTAAACCAGGACTAAAGATAAACTAAACCAGGACTAAACAAGAACTAAACCAGGACTAAAGATGATCTAAACCAGGACTAAACAAGAACTAGACTACAGCAGGACTAAGCCTAAGACTAATAAGACTTTATAACCGAGTTTAAACACTAAAGGGAAAAGGGAGAATGGGAGGGCATCTGACACAGGGATATAAGAGGATGGGAGGGCATCTGACACACAGGGAAACAGGAGGATGGGAGGGCATCAGGGTTAGAAGAGGATGGGAGGACCGACCTGCTCCGTGAAGGTTCCCCGGGGCTCCGTGCCTCTTCCCCGGGCTGTCCGCCGCGCAGCCCCGGTGCAGGCGCTGCGGTGTGCGGGTCTCCTGTGTTTGGCGCAGCTGCTGCTCATATTCCGCTATGGTTCTCTCAAACAGCGCAAAGATGTCCTCCGCAGCCGCAGTGAGGCGCGCAGACACCAGAGCCCGGAGCGTCAGGCTTTGAGACATTTTACAGACCCGTTTATTTTGGCTTCAGCTTCAGCTAACAGATAATAGAGCTAACAATGCTAACAGTGCTAACAGAGCTAACAGTGCTAACAGAGCTAACAGAACTAACGGAGCCAACACATTTGTTGCTTTTCCTTTTCTTTGCTTTGATCTTTATAGTAATTTATTGTGAAAAGTAATTTTAATAATGACAAGATCTAAAAGACAGAACATGACCAACAGAACAGCACTAACACATTATTTGAACAGCTCCGCGGGCTCCAGCCTCCGTCACCGCCGCAACAGAGGAGCGGGTTGCCAGGTTATACAACAAAAACAAGCGATCAACACTCACAAAATAAGCTCCATAAAGTTGTAAAACGTGAACGAGATAACAAGCGCCTTCTTCTTCTTCTAGTAGAGTTTTATTGGCGGTTGGCAAACAACTTATGGTGCATTACCGCTACTAACTGATGAGAAAATAATAACTAAAGCATAAATAACTATATTGAATCAAATCCTGTTAATCAAATTAATATCTCTAACAAACATAAATAAAACTTAGAAACTACTATTTCTTGGGTGCTGCTGTAATAATTCTGTTAAGTTCAATTTCATTTCAAGGTCACTGATGCCTTTCTTCATTCTGTTTCTTTCATCAGTATATCTGTTACAATCCATAAATACACATTCTACTGTTTCTGGTTAACGCCAATAAATACGCTTAATATTTAATATTTTTGTCAGTTGAAAGTTTGCCACATGCTTATTTTGATTTTACTTAGTAATGAATAAAAATATTAAATATACAAAGTGGTAAAGGCATAATGTAGATATGAAACGGGCTAATAATTCATCTATTTAAATGTAACAAAAAGCATATATGTGAATCCGTATACTGGAGGCTTTTATATTGGTTTTTCGTTTTATTTGTTAGTTTAATATTTATCCAGTTCCTTAAAAAGCAGCGGACTTGGCAACCGTCCGGGGCGGAAGTGACGTGGCTGGAGTCCGGGTCAAAGTGACACAAACCCGGTTTGTACTTCCTTTCCTTTAGCGGTGTCCGCGGAGCAGCAGCAGTGAGTGGCCTTTTCCTCTCCGAAATCCGCGTCCATCGCTCGTAAACTGCACTTTTAAACACGTTCATCACGTCAGGTCACGTCCTCACGGTTTAATCTTCAGCATGGGCCTGATATTTGAGTTTATTTATGAACGATGAGGATTAAAATGATCATAATTCGGAGCGGTCTGATTCAACATGGCTGCGCACTAGCGGAGTGTTTGCCTTTAAAAGGAGGCGATACAGTCAGATTTGTTTTACTGCAACGTAAACATGTACAAATTTACCCCAACACGTTTAGAAACTGTATGTAGTGCACATTTGTCACTTTTAAGGCTTAAACAAGTCTGTCCCTCTGTGATGCTAACGCCACATTAGCTTCAGCGGCGTCACTATGAACACACTTGTGTTCACTGGTCACGTTATTTCATTTTTGTGGCTGTTTTGGGCTTAAATAGTTTGTGTTTTTGCAGAAATGGGGAAGTTCATGAAGCCTGGGAAGGTGGTGATGGTCCTCGCTGGACGCTACGCCGGACGCAAAGCGGTGATCGTGAAGGTGAAGTTCTGGACTCAACAATGGCAATGCAGAGAATAGAGAATGTTGATACTTTACATCTGATTTCAACACTCCCTGGGTGTGTGTCGCTAACTGTGGGCACTGCTCTGTGTGAAACTGAGTTTTGTTGTAACACAGTCTGACCTTAAAGACCTGATCTGGACTCCAAGAGGTGATCAGATCTGTGCCGTTAAAGTCCCTCTAAAGAACATCAGTGACGCTGACGAGCTCACGCTTCCTTTTGTTGAAACTCAAACTCTTAAACAGAACCATGAACGCTCTTGTTGCTCACAGGATCCTGAAAATGTCCTTTTTAAATCTATTTTCTTGTTTTTAGACTAAACCTTTTTGTTTGCTGATCTGCATTGTCGCCATGGTAACTGCTTCCACCATAGAAATGTAGAACCCCCCACCCCCAGTGGACGTCAGTGTATCAAGAGTTTAAACTGTCGTCAAAACTGAGCGTCCTCCAGCTGCTCAGAGGCTTTTGGTTTTGTTTCTCCACTTTTACATTGTTTTTGTGAATCGTCCGGGTCGGACCCAGAGTGAAACAAACTAAACTTAAACCGTGTTTGTTTTGCACTAGTGAAACGTCCTTAAAAACATCTGAACATCACTGAGCTTTAGATAAACAATAAACGTCTTAAAGTGTTAAAATTACTTTAAATCATTTTACAGAAATTGTGTGAAATTGTTAATCCACAATAATCCGGGGTGAGTTTAAATCTGAAGATTTAATCTAATGAAAACATTTGTATTTCCTCAGAACATTGACGATGGTACGACCGACCGCCAGTACAGCCACGCCCTGGTCGCCGGCATCGACCGCTACCCCCGAAAAGTCACCACCACCATGGGCAAGAAAAAGATCGCCAAGAGGTCCAAGATCAAGGCCTTCGTCAAAGTCTTCAACTACAACCACCTCATGCCCACCAGGTGAGTCCTGTCCCCCCGTGTCCACCAGGTGAGTCCTGTCCCCCCGTGTCCACCAGGTGAGTCCTGTCCCCCCGTGCCCACCAGGTGAGTCCTGTCCCCCCGTGCCCACCAGGTGAGTCCTGTCCCCCCGTGCCCACCAGGTGAGTCCTGTCCCCCCGTGCCCACCAGGTGAGTCCTGTCCCCCCGTGCCCACCAGGTGAGTCCTG
>CM057101.1:29247291-29259791 GCA_029959045.1 Taenioides sp. WSHXM2023 | reverse complement strand
TGTTAAAGTACTGTTAAAGTACTCTGAAAGTACTGTTAAAGTACTCTGAAAGTACTGTGAAAGTACTGTTAAAGTACTCTGAAAGTACTGTGAAAGTACTCTGAAAGTACTGTTAAAGTACTGTTAAAGTACTCTGAAAGTACTCTGAAAGTACTGTGAAAGTACTCTGAAAGTACTGTTAAAGTACTGTTAAAGCACTCTGAAAGTACTGTTAAAGTACTCTGAAAGTACTGTTAAAGTACTCTGAAAGTACTCTGAAAGTACCTGAAAGTACTGTGAAAGTACTGTGAAAGTACTCTGAAAGTACTGTTAAAGTACTGTTAAAGTACTCTGAAAGTACTGTTAAAGTACTCTGAAAGTACTCTGAAAGTACTGTTAAAGTACTCTGAAAGTACTCTGAAAGTACTGTTAAAGTACCTGAAAGTACTCTGAAAGTACTGTTAAAGTACTCTGAAAGTACTGTTAAAGTACTCTGAAAGTACTCTGAAAGTACCTGAAAGTACTGTGAAAGTACTGTGAAAGTACTCTGAAAGTACTGTTAAAGTACTGTTAAAGTACTCTGAAAGTACTGTTAAAGTACTCTGAAAGTACTGTTAAAGTACTCTGAAAGTACTCTGAAAGTACTGTTAAAGTACTCTGAAAGTACTCTGAAAGTACTGTTAAAGTACCTGAAAGTACTCTGAAAGTACTGTTAAAGTACTCTGAAAGTACTCTGAAAGTACTGTTAAAGTACTCTGAAAGTACTGTTAAAGTACTCTGAAAGTACTCTGAAAGTACTGTTAAAGTACTGTTAAAGTACTCTGAAAGTACTGTTAAAGTACTCTGAAAGTACTGTTAAAGTACTGTTAAAGTACTCTGAAAGTACTCTGAAAGTACTGTTAAAGTACTCTGAAAGTACTGTTAAAGTACTCTGAAAGTACTGTTAAAGTACTGTTAAAGTACTCTGAAAGTACTGTTAAAGTACTCTTAAAGTACTCTTAAAGTACTCTGAAAGTACTGTTAAAGTACTCTGAAAGTACTCTGAAAGTACTCTTAAAGTACTGTTAAAGTACTCTTAAAGTACTCTGAAAGTACTGTTAAAGTACTGTTAAAGTACTCTGAAAGTATTCTGAAAGTACTGTTAAAGTACTGTTAAAATACTGTTAAAGTACTCTGAAAGTACTCTGAAAGTATTCTGAAAGTACTCTGAAAGTATTCTGAAAGTACTGTTAAAGTACTTTTTAAAGGTGCATTGCGCAGCTTTTCTGTTGGAGGGTCCGTCACCTGTTTGTTTCCATGGAGATGTTACTGCTTTGTCCAGAATGTTCTGTGGTTAAATCTGTATCTACTGTATGAGAAGAGCTCCAGTACAGGTCAGATCTGTGGAGAGGCGCCACTGTCCACACAATATTATATTTCTGAGCAATAAAAACTCCTGTGATGAACAACTGCCTGACAGATGTGTTTAATGTCACACCACGGAACATTCCAGACAAAGCAAAAACATCTCCATGGAGACGAGCAGGTGACAGACCCTCCACTGGAAAAGTTACACAGTGCAGCTTTAAAGCTCATAAATATAACGTGTTTTCTGTTCAGGATTTTTCTCTGGTTTTGGAGCCGTCGGAGGAAACTTTAGAAGGAGTCAGAACTCTGATCCAGAATGAGAAGGTAAGTCCTGGTTTAGACCTGGTTTAGTCCTGGTTTAGTAATAATAATAATAATAATAATAATAATAATAATAATAATAATAATAATAATATAGCGCTTTTCAAGATACCCAAAGACGCTTAACAAAGTAGCAAATAAAATAGACAGACAGTAACAGAAGTGGGTTATTTGTAGACAGTTTTGAAGAGGTGGGTCTTGAGGGAAGCTTTGAAGGTTGTAAGTGTTGAGGATCTCTGACGGGTTTGGGGAGGGAGTTCCAGAGGGTGGGGCCAGCTATGGAGAAGGCCCTGTCTCCCCAGGTCTTGTGTTTGGTTCGGGTGGGGGGAGACAGGAGGTTGGCATCGGCCGATCTGAGGGAGCGGGTGGGGGCGTGGTGGTGGAGGAGCTCGGTGAGGTAGGTGGGGGCCAGGTTATGGAGGGACTTGAAGACAATGGTGAGGATTTTGAACTGGATACGCTGGGGGATGGGAAGCCAGTGGAGATCTCTAAGGACGGGGGTGATGTGTTCACGGGAGCGGGTGTGGGTGAGAAGACGGGCAGCAGAGTTCTGGATGTACTGGAGTCTATTGAGGAGTTTGGAAGGTGAACCATAGAACAGACTATTGCAGTAGTCGAGGCGGGATGTGATGAATGTGTGGACGAGTGTTTCAGCGGAGGGAAAGGAGAGGGATGAACGGATTCGGGCGATGTTTCTGAGGTGGTAGAAGGTTGTTTTAGTGATGTGTCTTAGTGGTGTGTCTTAGTGATGTGTCTTAGTGATGTGTCTTAGTGGTGTGTCTTAGTGATGTGTTTTATGTGGTGTGTCTTAGTGATGTGTCTTAGTGATGTGTCTTAGTGGTGTGTCTTAGTGGTGTGTCTTAGTGGTGTGTCTTAGTGGTGTGTCTTAGTGATGTGTCTTAGTGGTGTGTCTTAGTGATGTGTCTTAGTGATGTGTCTTAGTGATGTGTCTTAGTGATGTGTCTTATGTGGTGTGTCTTAGTGGTGTGTCTTAGTGATGTGTCTTAGTGGTGTGTCTTAGTGATGTGTTTTATGTGGTGTGTCTTAGTGGTGTGTCTTAGTGATGTGTTTTATGTGGTGTTCGTACGAGAGTCTGATCAAAGATAATGCCAAGATTGTGGAGGTGGGGGGATGTGGAAACAGTTGAGCCATCTATGGAGAGGGTGAAGTTTAGTCCTGGTTCAGTCCTGGTTTAGTCCTGGTTTAGTCCTGTTTTAGTCCTGTTTTAGCCCTGGTTTAGTCCTGGTTCAGTCCTGGTTCAGTCCTGGTTCTGTTTCAGGAGAGGTTGTCTCAGTTGGAGCAGGATCAGACTGAACTGGACCAGAGCCTCAGAGACACACAGAGTCTGACTCAACAGTTCAGAGACCGGATTCTGGGTCTACAGCAAGACCTGGACCAGGACCGGACCAGGACCAGGGACCAGGAGGCTCAGGACCAGGTCTGGACTCACTCTGTGTCAGATGCCCTCCCTCCTCCCGTATCCCAGTGTGTCAGATGCCCTCCCCGTGTGTCAGATGCCCTCCCTCAGTGTGTCAGATGCCCTCCCCGTGTGTCAGATGCCCTCCCTGTGTGTCAGATGCCCTCCCGTGTGTCAGATGCCCTCCCCGTGTGTCAGTTGCCCTCCCTCAGTGTGTCAGATGCCCTCCCTCAGTGTGTCAGATGCCCTCCCTCTGTGTCAGTTGCCCTCCCTCAGTGTGTCAGTGTGTCAGATGCCCTCCCTCAGTGTGTCAGATGCCCTCCCTCAGTGTGTCAGTGTGTCAGATGCCCTCCCTCAGTGTGTCAGATGCCCTCCCCGTGTGTCAGATGCCCTCCCTCAGTGTGTCAGTGTGTCAGATGCCCTCCCTCAGTGTGTCAGTGTGTCAGATGCCCTCCCTCAGTGTGTCAGTGTGTCAGATGCCCTCCCTTCTCTCAGGAGCGGTTGGAGTTGCTGAAGCTGGAGGAGCAGGAGCTGAAACAGGAGCTGCAGCGAGTTTTGTCTGAACTTTCAGAAGAAGAAGAAACGACAGAGAAACTGAGAAATCAAGTCGACGTGAGTCCAACACACACACACACACACACACACACACACACGCACACACACACGCACACACACACACACACACACACACACGCACACACACACGCACACACACACACACACGCACACACACACACACACACACACACACACACACACGCACACACACACACACACACGCACACACACACACACACACACACACACGCACACACACACACACACACACACACACACACAGCGGTGGGAAGGGGCGTTGCCTTTATCAGCCTCGCTCTGATTGGCTCGTTGGTTGCTATGATACTCATGGTCATATTTCCTAATACGGATGTTTGCAGCTCTAATTAACCTCCTGTCTCGCCCCTGTACGTCCCCTGCCCCCTGCCCCTGTCTGACAGGTGTTCTCTGGAGCTCCGGAGCGCACGGTCGTGTTCCGTGGCCTCACAGGGAGACCTGAGGACGGGCCGCTCTTCCACATGGAGCCCCTGGTGGAGTACCCCATGGAGGGAGGCACCGCTCTCATCACCTTCGAGGAGGAAGAGGGTCAGTCTGGGTCTGTCCTCTGCATTTGACCCACACCTGAGCCTGGACCCGGGCCAGACCCGAGCCCGGACCTGGGTCAGACCTGAGCCCGGACCCGGGTCCGGGTCAGACCCGAGCCCGGGTCCGGGTCAGACCTGAGCCTGGATTTTAGAAGCACTTTTAGAGAGTGTTTTGCTATGATGGTAAAGCTAACAACAACAAACATGCTAACAGTGCACTTCCTAATTCTAGGACAATAAAAATCTTTATAATTAGATGTGGGGAGGGACACGTTCTGCTCAGATGAATGTGAAAAATCAGATACACGTGTGTCTGTATCTGCTGGAGGATTTTTCTCTGTAGAATAAAAACATCTGTAGTGTTTTCATGTTTATTATATATTTCTCTCTTCTGTGTTACGGTTTTATTTCTTCTGTTTCTGTGTTTTACGGTTTTATTTCTTCTGTTTCTGTGTTTTACGGTTTTATTTCTTCTGTTTCTGTGTTTGACGGTTTTATTTCTTCTGTTTCTGTGTTTTACGGTTTTCTCTGCAGTGGCTCGGAGAATTCTGTCGATGCACAAACACAAAGTGAATCTGGGAGGAGAGTTTCACCTGAACCTCGAGGCCCGAGCAGTACCCATAATCCTCCCCTCCTCCGTGCAGGTACTCTCTCCTCCTCTCCCTCTCTTCCTGTATTACCCCGTGACATCACAAGGTGGAACAGAGAGTTTTCTGTTTGAGAGAAGAACTCAGCCTAAATCTGCAGGTTTGTGTGTTAAACAAAACACAACTCCAGGTGTGTGTGTGACGAGGAAACGACATTAGAGCAGATCCTGGTTTAGTCCTGGTTTAGTCCTGGTTTAGTCCTGGTTTAGACCTGGTTTAGTCCTGGTTTAGACCTGGTGTAGTCCTGTTCTAGTCCTGGTTTAGTCCTGGTTTAGTGTTTGTCCACATTTAAAGGATCTACATTATATCGGTCTCTCTCTCTGTGCTCCTGTCTGACCCTGTCTGTGGTTCCCCTGACAGGTGCATGCGGAGGTGTGTCCCTTTCGTATCCTGGTCTCGCACCTGCCGCAGATGGACAGAACGACGCTGGAGGACAAACTCTACATCCACTTCTCCAGGAGCAGGAACGGAGGAGGAGAGGTGGACGAGTGCCACCTGGAGGAGGAGAGCGGAACTGCAGTCATCTCCTTCATACGAGACAACAGTGAGTCTGGACCGGGTCTGAACCGGGTCTGAACCGGGACTGAACCGCGTCTGAACCTGGACTAAACCAAGTCTGTTTTAAACGTTCACAGTTGCCAAACGTCTGACTGACACGGAGTTCCATGATGTGAAAATGTCGGAGGAAACGCACCGAGTCAAAGTCACGCCCTTCGTCAACGGAAAGATCACCGACATACAGGTACTACAAAGTACTACTGCTACTACTACTACTACTACTACTACTGCTACTGCTACTGCTACTGCTACTACTACAACTAGACAAAAACACAAAAGTATATTTAAATCCTCTTCCCCCTGTCCCCTCCTGTCCTCCCCTGTCCCCTCCTGTCCTCCCCTGTCCTCCCCTGTCCTCTCCTGTCCTCCCCTGTCCCCTCCTGTCCTCCCCTGTCCCCTCCTGTCCTCCCCTGTCCCCTCCTGTCCTCTCCTGTCCCCTCCTGTCCTCCCCTGTCCCCTCCTGTCCTCCCCTGTCCTCCCCTGTCCTCCCCTGTCCCCTCCTGTCCCCTCCTGTCCTCCCCTGTCCCCTCCTGTCCTCCCCTGTCCTCTCCTGTCCTCCCCTGTCCTCTCCTGTCCCCTCCTGTCCTCCCCTGTCCTCCCCTGTCCCCTCCTGTCCTCCCCGTCCTCCCCTGTCCTCAGACCCGTTTTAAGCTGTGCCAGAGGACGGTGCTCCTCACCGGGGTCCCTGACATCACCGACGCCGAGACCCTCCAGGACCTTCTGGAGATCCACTTCCAGAAGGGAGCGAGCGGGGGCGGCGAGATCGAGGCCGTCCTGTACTGTCCCGAGGGACAGAGACGCACGGCCCTGTTCCACACGCCCCGGAAGGACGAGTGAACCGGGGCATCTGAGGCAGAGGCCCGGGGGACGCCAGCAGTTTCAATTAATCTGAATCATTTACATTTTTACTCAGGTATTTAAACAAAGGGAAAAAAAAACAAGGAAATTCCTGTGTCGCTGTTAAAATTTCTCCTTCTGGATCTTTGGTTCTGGTTTTTCCGGTCGACTCTTTATGGGGTAAAAATGACTTTGAAAATATTAAAGTTGAACGTGTTGATGCATAAATGTGGAGGTGAGAGGTGGGTGTGGTTCAAGGTGTGGTTCCTGGTTTGGTTCTAGGTTTGGTTAAAAATGAAGCACAAATGTTTCTGAGATTTAAAATTCAGTTTGATCTCAAATGTTTTTGTGTAAAAGTTTTACATTTAACTTTGTAAACTGTTTCACTGTTCGAACTTTTGAATGTGTCTCAATAAATAAAATGAACTGCTGTAATGAACCAGTGTCACGATTTCAGAAAATAAAAGACTCAGGACCAGAGTCGGGACTTGGACTCAAGTCAGACTTGAGTCGCTATTTTTAGGAGTCTCAAACTTGACTTGATAAAATGGACTAAGACTTGGGACTTGACTTGGACTTGAGGACTGTGACTTGGGACTTGGACTTGGGGACTGGGACTTGAAAAGACTTGTTGCTTCTCCTAAAAAAAAATACATGTTTTTAGAAAATACTTTTCTCACGTCTTTGATACTTTAGATCTAACTGAAGTACTGTGAGATGTATCCTCAAATGTACTACAGTACTACACAGTACTACACAGTACTACTACAGTACTACACAGTACTACACAGTACTACACAGTACTACACAGTACTACACAGTACTATACAGTACTACACAGTACTATACAGTACTACACAGTACTATACAGTACTACACAGGTATAATACAGTAAAAAACAACTACAGAGAACATGATCCTTCCATTTCAGAGCAAACAAAATAACTTATTAAACACTTTTAAATCTTAATTCTTTGTCTTCTGTCCGTAATGATTCGCACTAAGATCTTTAAAAAATTTAAAAAGGAAAAATTAGCATTTCTTTTATAAATACTCATACATAAATATACCGTGACACTTTAAGTACAGTTTAGGTTAAAAGTCAGAAAAATTGCAAAAATCTAAGCCGTATTTGGTCCGGGTCGCGGACATTCTTCCTCCAGCTCTTCCGGGGGATTCCGAGGTGTTCCCAGGCCAGCCCAGAGACACAGTCCCTCCAGTGTGTCCTCTGAAAAAATATATTTTTATTCTGAATTTTATTTCAAATTCAAAATAAAAAAAAAAAATTTTTTAAACATTCAGCAGATATTTTCAAGTCTTCAAATTCAACAGTCAAAATTCAGTGTAAAATTTCACAGCAAAGATCCAAGACGCCAAGGCAGAATCAATCGATCCTGTGTGAGTGAGGAGGACAGAGGCTGTTTCCTAATGGTTCTCATCTGTGGGCGGGGTTTACACTTAACAAATAAGCTAAACTAAGTTCGATCGGATCACACAGGATCGATTGATTCTGCCTTGGTGTCTTGGATCTTTGCTGCGAATTTTACACTTTGAATTTTACACTCTGAATTTTACACTCTGAATTTTACACTCTGAATTTTGACACTGAAAATATTTGTGCTGAATATTTAAAAGGTTATTTTTTTATACTGAATTTTAAACACTTAGAAAAAGTACACTTCAAAATTTCAGCAACTTAAATTCAGAATAAAATTAATTCAAACACGTTTTTTCAGAGTTAAAAAATTCAAAGTGAGAAATTCGTGTTTAAAATTCAAAATCTGATGAAATAAATGATCTTCTGTATAAACTGGAGTATTTTCTGTTCTGTCCTGATGTCGTTTCCTCGTCACAAACACCTGGAGTTGTGTTTGTTTCATTCACATGTTTAACACACAAACCTGCAGATTTAACACGAGTTCTTCTCTCAAACTGAAAACACTCTGTTCCACCTTGTGATGTCATTATGTGGTGATACAGGAAGTGCTCCACTGTGTTTTTAAACTCCACTCACCTTCACTAGAATCATTTGGATCATTTCAGTCCTGGAATTGCCAATCTCCACTGAACTAAAGGTAAAAGGAGCTGTTCACTTGAAAACTACCACTTGATGACATCACAAGGTGGAACTCCAGGTCTGTTTTTGAGGAGGAACAGCATTAGAACATAACTTTGAGCTCACAGGAGTCCGTTTGTGTGATACAGGAGCTTTAAAAATCTTCCGGTTTCCAACGAAGGATTTGAAGAGTTTTGTTTGGAAATAAATGCGATTCACATTTGTCAAACAGAAACAGATTTTAATGTAAAAACGGTCAAATGTAACAGCACATTTTATAAAAGGAAAAACTGTTTCACTAAAATAGACCAAATATTCAGCGTTTAAAGCAGCAGGAGGCACTTGAACACAGAGGGGGCGCGTTAAAGAGGAGAATAAGACACACAGGGAGGGCATCTGACACACATTTATTTCATTTTAACTGTTCAAATTTCCTTCACGTCATGCAGCCCTCATTTACATTCAAATAAACCGGGACGAACCACAAACCAAATCACCACAAAAGAGAAAATGATTTTAAATAAAATACACATAAAAGCGACACTTTTACATCGACAACTGTTTTTTACAGTCAGTTTACAGTGTGTTTTATAACCTCGAACAAACAAAAGTCCACACGAGCTGAGACGGCCCATTCAGGATCTACTCGAGTACGTTTGACCAGCGGTTTGACCATCAGAATGATTTTTTTTTTTAATTTAAAGTTTCCACCTGTTTTGGTGATGAAACTGTCCGATCTGTTTTATATTTTGATGAAGGAGCTCAGTTTATTCTTATTATTCAGTCAGTGTTACTATGGAGACCCACAGCCCCGCCCACTTCACCTACAGCCCCGCCCACAGCTCCACAGCCCCGCCCACAGCCTCACAGCCCCGCCCACAGCCTCACAGCCCCGCCCACAGCCTCACAGCCCCGCCCACAGCTCCACAGCCCCGCCCACATCCAAACCCACTCTGATTCCGGAAGTAAAATTCTCCGTTCATTTTCATAATTCAAACATTTCGAGTTCGAAGCATAAAGTGTCTGAAGAAGAGGACGGAGGGAGTGTGACGTCACCCACGGCGTTCAAGCTCCAGTCACACGAAGCTCATCAGGGGTAGCAGTTATTTGGAGCAGAGTTCCGCATTAGGAATTTATTTACGGACACAAAAAAAAAAAAAAAACAGGATCATGTAGAGCAAAATGACGAGGCTCACAGCGGCAGTTACGGGACGTTTATGTGGAGAGCAGGATTTAAATGGTGGTTCAAGTTCCACTCGACATAAACGTCTTGACGTAAACACTTTGAGCCTCGAAAGTAGAAAAACGCTGTAAAAATGTGATTATTTAAGATAAGAGGACGAACTCAACGGCCAACGCGGACCAACGTTTACACATTTAAAACGCAAGATACAGAGAAATATTTGAAAAACTCAGAGGTTTTTTTTTACAGCAAGTCTATGAGAAAAAAGAATGAGAAATGGGACTTCTGGAACCAGGGGAGGGCAGTGACTGTTGAGCTTCATCTGGTGGTGGGACGCCACAGCTGCCTGGGGCTAAATGACAGAGAAGTCGGCAACAAATCTGCCCATCGCCCCTCCGACCACCACACTCACACACAGGCGAGGCCTCACAACAATAAGAATGAGCTGGAGTTTAACCTACAACTTTGTGATTATTAAGATTTTCTCACCTTCAAAAACGTGATTCTGAATTCGTCGTTCAGCTCGTGGAGAAACAGATTTTTTTGCAGTTTACATTTTGGTTGCAAATTTCACATATTTTTCTTCTTCTCACAGTGCTTTTTCCAGTGTTGACAAAAAGAATCTGATTTTTACGTAAAGGTAACAGTCTACGGTTCTACCACATCCACACGATGGTTCTAATATTACACTTTATGTTTTTACATTTGTTTCGGTTCAAAATCAAAGAGGAGCTGTGGACGGCGGAGTCACGGGTCACCACTAGAGGGAGACACTCAAGAAAAGATTTAAATGAATCTTAAAAGAGCCGTGTGTGTCAACGGCACGACGCTCGCACCGACCCCGAGTCTGCAGAACCTTCACCTGCAGACAGACACGTCCAGGTTCTTCTCTCAGTATCGGCGGTTTCTGCGTTTTTATAGGCAAATATTATTTAATACAGACGGAGAACACGGAAAATTCCTCTGATCGGGCCAAGATTTTAAATATTTTATCAGGTTCTTCATCTTGTTTTCAGGTTTATTATCGACTTACGAGTTCAGAATCTGTTTCATTCTGGTCTGGAGGGAGTTTATTTGAACAGAACTTGTCAGTAAAATGTTCTTGCTGCGGGACAGAACATTTCACACTTTAAGTCATTTTCTGATAGATTTAAGCTTTTTTGTAGTGCAGCTAAAATTAATGTTGTTCAACTGCAGATTCTTGTTGGAATTCGGCAGGTCTTGGGTTTAGTCACTAATAGAAATGATCAGATTCCATATTTGTGAATTTACCTTTACGATATTTCGTGCAATATGATCAACGGGCTCTTCACGCTTCCGTCACAAAACTGGGAAAACATTTGGAAACATGTGGATGACGACTTTCTTTGGGATCTGTTGGCGATAGGAACTCTGGGAAAAATCTGGGAAAACTGAGTAAATGTCCGGTTTTCTTCATCTAGACGTCATTGTGTTCTTTCTTTTTTCCTTTTATAAACTGCCTATTTACTTGTGTTTATTAATTTGTCTAATTTAAGGAAAATAAAGATTCCGGCTGGTAGCGTTCCGTTATGTTCTGCAAGATCCACAGTTCCGACCCTGCTGCCTGTGAGTGACTCTGAAGACCTGATCAGAGTCTCGTTCTCCATGGAAACCTTCAGTAGGTTGTGAAGACGCTGCTGCTGAATCCACGGGTTTATCACATTCCCAGTGTCGGGAATTACACGGAAGTCATCGTCCGCGTGTTTCCCAAACGTCTTCCGGTGAGCGGGAATAGAGCCAATAGGAAAAAACTGGCTCTTGCCCCCCCTCCCGCCCCCACCTGGGAGTATGACGTCACATTCTAGAATCCGAAAACCACCAATACGGACAGGCCGTGGCTCTCGTGGAAGCTCAGAGCCTCCGGGATTCCTGAGGCTGCACTAGCACTGACTCCTGATTGGTGCAGGTGCCAGGGATCAGATTTGAGCTTTGAATCTGCAACTTTCTGGCTGCTTTCTGACTGGATAATCGTCTGAGACTTGACCATCAATCCGATATCTTTGTAATTAAGCATAAATGGGCATTACTGGAGAAGTTCTATTCGATGTGACCTTGTTTAACTTCCTGTCTGGGGTCATAGGTCATAGGAGTTTATGGAATTTAAAATCTAAACCTTACACACAGCTCCTTTAAGTTCAGTAGTTTTGACTCGTTTCAACACATTTACTCATAAGACATACGATATTTGCCTTTTTAAATAAATGTATATACATATTTAACCTTATCTAAAGTAAAGTGAAACCAAACTGAACAGCTCCCCCCTGAGGAACAACAAGGCAATGCATGTTTTTAGATAAAAAGTGAAAAACATAAAGAGAAGTCATAGACTAGAAACTAAAACCAGCCATTTGGAACTAATCCTGAACAATGAGAACGATTTTACAGTGAAATGAACCCCAAAAGAGGGAATATATTTGAGAGAATTCATGGTTTTAAGGTTTTTCTGAGCAATGGAAGCGCCTGTGACAAATGCAAGTCTCTGTACCTGATTTTTAAAACATGAAAAAACAGAAGAAAAAAACCGTCTGAGAGACGTGAAAAAGCTCTTCTAAACTCATCGTGGTGAAAACTCTGGATGGACCTCTGCTGAGACCAGACCAGAGTTTTGCCTTCGCGGTAAAGCTAAAAACAACTAGCATGCCAACGTGCACTTGCAGATTACAGTTAGACGCAGATAATGAAAACACAGTGGGTTTGTTCTGACCTCTGATATTTGTACATTTTACTCAAATAGATGGGGGAAAAAATCAGGTACAGGTCCTTTAATGCCATACTGTGTAACATTCTCGGCAAAGCGACATCATCTCCATGGAGACGAGCGACAATACTCCTCCTTTGTGCCGTTACGGTCCTCAGGAGATTTAAATCGGGTTAAAAACGTGATTAGGTGTGTCTGTACTGCTCATAAAGACCTGGGACAGCATGTATTCTTATGGAGAGGAGCGGGGGCGCCTCTCCACGGATCTGACCTGTAACTTGGCCCGGTGGCGTT
>CM057101.1:29160888-29247191 GCA_029959045.1 Taenioides sp. WSHXM2023 | reverse complement strand
CTGAATGTCCGTGAGCTCTTTGTAAAAACGCTTCGCCAAATCTGGACCGTTCTGCATCGTGGGAATCTGGTGCATCTGAAAACGAGAGAGGGAGGGCATCTGACTTAAGAGAGGGAGGGCATCTGATAAGAGAGGGAGGGCATCTGACTTAAGAGAGGGAGGGCATCTGACTTAAGAGAGGGAGGGCATCTGACGTAAAGAGAGGGAGGGCATCTGATGTAAAGAGAGGGAGGGCATCTGATGTAAAGAGAGGGAGGGCATCTGAAAACGAGAGAGGGAGGGCATCTGATGTAAAGAGAGGGAGGGCATCTGACTTAAGAGAGGGAGGGCATCTGAAAACGAGAGAGGGAGGGCATCTGATGTAAAGAGAGGGAGGGCATCTGATGTAAAGAGAGGGAGGGCATCTGACTTAAGAGAGGGAGGGCATCTGATGTAAAGAGAGGGAGGGCATTTGACACACATGGTGGTCTGGGAGGGCATCTGACACACATGGTGGTCTGGGAGGGCATCTGGCTCGTACCTGTCCCCTGTACAGGAGGCTGCCCACAGGACACACCACACAGGCCGTCCCAGCTCCAAACACCTCCAGGACTCTGCCCTGGTCCAGAGCCTCCATCAGGTCCTTCATCTGCAGACGCCGCTCAGAGACTCTGAACTCTCCCTGGAACGTGAGGAGAACGTGAGGAGAACGTGAGGAGAACGTGAGGAGAACGTGAGGAGAATGTGAGGAAGAACGTGAGAACATGAGGAGAACGTGAGGAAGAACATGAGGAAGAACGTGAGAACATGAGGAAGAACGTGAGAGAACGTGAGGAGAACATGAGGAAGAACGTGAGAACATGAGGAGAACGTGAGGAAGAACGTGAGGAAGAACATGAGGAGAACGTGAGGAGAACGTGAGGAGAACGTGAGGAAGAACGTGAGGAGAACATGAGGAAGAATGTGAGAGAACGTGAGGAGAACGTGAGGAAGAACGTGAGAGAACGTGAGAGAACGTGAGGAGAATGTGAGGAAGAACGTGAGGAAGAACATGAGGAAGAACGTGAGAGAACGTGAGGAAGAATGTAAGGAAGAACGTGAGGAAGAACGTGAGGAAGAACGTGAGGAGAACGTGAGGAGAACATGAGGAAGAACGTGAGAGAACGTGAGGAGAATGTGAGGAAGAACGTGAGAGAACGTGAGGAGAATGTGAGGAAGAACGTGAGGAGAACGTGAGGAGAACATGAGGAGAACGTGAGGAGAACGTGAGGAGAACATGAGGAGAACGTGAGGAGAACATGAGGAAGAACGTGAGAGAACGTGAGGAGAATGTGAGGAAGAACGTGAGAACATGAGGAGAACGTGAGGAAGAACGTGAGGAAGAACATGAGGAAGAACATGAGGAGAACGTGAGGAAGAACGTGAGGAAGAACATGAGGAGAACGTGAGGAGAACGTGAGGAAGAACGTGAGGAGAACATGAGGAAGAACGTGAGAGAACGTGAGGAGAACATGAGGAAGAACGTGAGAGAAAGTGAGGAGAATGTGAGGAAGAATGTGAGGAAGAACATGAGGAAGAACGTGAGAGAACGTGAGGAGAACGTGAGGAAGAACGTGAGGAAGAACGTGAGGAGAACATGAGGAAGAACGTGAGAGAACGTGAGGAGAATGTGAGGAAGAACGTGAGGAGAACGTGAGGAGAACATGAGGAAGAACGTGAGAGAACGTGAGGAGAATGTGAGGAAGAACGTGAGAACGTGAGGAGAACGTGACGAAGAACGTGAGGAAGAACATGAGGAGAACGTGAGGAAGAACGTGAGGAAGAACATGAGGAAGAACGTGAGGAAGAACGTGAGGAAGAACGTGAGGAGAACGTGAGGAGAATGTGAGGAAGAACGTGAGGAAGCGCGTGAGGAAGAACGTGAGGAGAACGTGAGGAAGAACGTGAGGAGAACGTGAGGAAGAACGTGAGGAAGAACGTGAGGAGAACGTGAGGAAGAACGTGAGAACATGAGGAAGAACGTGAGAGAACGTGAGGAGAACGTGAGGAAGAACGTGAGGAGAACGTGAGGAGAACGTGAGGAAGAACGTGAGGAAGAGCGTGAGGAAGAACGTGAGGAGAACGTGAGGAAGAACGTGAGGAGAACGTGAGGAAGAACGTGAGGAGAACGTGAGGAGAACGTGAGGAGAATGTGAGGAGAACACGAGAAGAACATGAGAAGAACAGCTCAGCTCAGGAAAATGTGCAATATTAAAACAGGACTAAACAGGAACTAAAGCAGAACTAAACCAGGATTACAGCAGGTCTTACCCAGGCCCGGGCCAGATCCAGCAGAGACTGTCGTGTCACTCCAGGAAGAATGAGGCCGTCGTCCAGAGGAGGAGTCACCAGCTCCTTCTCTGTAAAACACAAGCACTGTGAACCAGGACTGAACCAGGACTAAACCAGGACTAAACCAGGACTAAACCAGGACTAAACCAGGTCAAACCAGGACTAAACCAGGACTAAATCAGGTCTAAACCAGGTCTAAACCAGGACTAAACGAGGACTAAACCAGGTCTGACCCTGCTCTGACCTCCGTTGCTGTTGGTCCAGTAGATGAACAGGTTCATGGTGCCCACTTCGGTGATCTCCTCGTGGGGCCCGTAGAGCCAGAGGACCTGCTGACAGCCGCGCTGCACCGCCTCGTTCTGCACGGCGATGGTGGGGCCGTAGTTACTGCAAAACAACACCAGGGGGCGCCACATTACACAGGTTTTCCCAGTAGTCATAGAAAAACAGAATAAAAACTATAATGTAAAGTGAATGAAACAAACACAACTCCAGGTCTGTTTTTGACGAGAAACAACTTCAGAACACGACTAAAATCTAAAAAAGAGTCAGTTTTGCTTAATGTAGGACCTTCTCTCAGATCTAGGACTGATTCAGTTTGTGTTTCTCAGGATAAAACCACAGCCCAAAGTCACTGGGTCCAAATCTCATCTGATAAACTCAAGTATTTCCTCGTGGACGTCTGAGGTTTCAGCTGCAGACGTGTCCTCAGAAGACCTCAGACTCTCACACAAACCAGGTCAGAGCCTCCACAGATGTTTCTCATTCAGCTGTTTGAGGACAACTCTCCGGGAGGTTTAAGTCTGTACGCGCAGATGTACAGTCTGTATAAAGAAGTGTTCTGATCTGATTAATATTAAAACTTGTATTGAAACTAGATCTTCATTTTCCTCTGGTCTGGATCCTAAAAAAGTCCCATTTTCAGGACAGAGCAGAATCTTCCTGAATCTTCCTGAGGAATTCCACACATATAAGGACACATGGGAACAGAAAAGAAAGTTCTACCATTTAATGTTGGAAATCACAGGAGATCATCTAAAGAAAAGAGGGTTTTATTTTCGTCGTGGGATCAGAATCGGTATCGAGTATCGAGTCTGTTCCTCAGTATTGAAAGAGTTTAAATTTAGTATCGTAACATCAGTGAAGTATCTGTAGTCCACACACTCACCCTCCCATCTTGTAGGCCCCGACTCCGCCCTTCCACGCCCTGACGAAGGCGGGGTCGGCGAGCAGAGACACCGGGTTAAAGGAGCCGGTGGAGAAGTACGGCCCCACGGGGCCCAGGATGACGAAGATCATGGCCTTACTGGCACGAGACACGCCCAGGGACGGCTGAAGGACAGAGGAGGACAAGATCAAGAGAACCAGCCCCGAACCACAGAGCGCACAGACTCACGCTGGGGGGTTCTACATGTGTGTCTATGGTAAAATAATGTACACGTCAGCAAACACTGTCAAAAGAATTTTTAGATCGTCTGAAAACTCAAGAAAAACCCCCAAAAGTGATTTATGGTCCTGTTTAGGAGTTTGAGTTTACACAAAGCTGAGAGTGACTCGCTGAAAAACTGTTAGCTAATGCTAATGCTAATGCTAATGCTAGCTTGTGACTGTCATGTTCTTTAGAGGGACGTGTTTAACGTCTTTATGGTCAGACTGTGTTAAAATAAAGCTCAGACATACGTACATATGTGTTCAGTAGTAAAGTACATGTACATACGTGTTCAGTAGTAAAGTACATGTACATGTGTGTTCAGTAGTAAAGTACATGTACATACGTGTTCAGTAGTAAAGTACATGTACATGTGTGTTCAGTAGTAAAGTAGTTATGTGTACAATTATAAAGTACATGTACGGTTGTGTTTCTACAGTTCATGGCGTTACCTCAGTCCCGATGAACGTGGGTCTGATGTACAGACTCGTGTTCTGAGCCGATGGAACCCAGTCCTGATCCACCTCCACCAAACTCTTAATGCACCGGAGCAGCTCCTCCTTATCAAAGAGCTGCAGGAAACACCAACAACAACATTATGGAACACACAGAGGGAAGAGTCTCAAACACAAACAAAACCAAATATTATGACACATAAACAAACAGAAAATCCATTTAAAAAGGAGGAATGCAGCAACATGACCTTTGACCCCTGATACGAGGTAAACATGTTCACATCAAAAACAAGTTTACGGGCATCTGACATAATCTGACAGAAACACAGGGTTAGGAGGGAGGGCATCTGACATAATCTGACTAAACTACAGAGTTACACAATAAAAGCCCAGGGACAGTTCGGTCTCTGCAGTGATTTCAAAATAAAACTGATGTAAATGAGGACGACTCTCAGATGTTTGAATCTTGGACAGAGAAGTTTGGACAGAGACGTTTGGACAGAGACAGTTGGACGGAGACGGTTGGACAGTTTCTCTCTGGAGTTGTTTGTGTTTCTGTATGTTATATAATCCACTGTCCACATGTCAAAGGGACACAGAGGACACGAGCTCGAGGACAATGGAAAAGGACAAGAGGGGAAAGAGAGGGAGAGAAGAAGAGGGCAGAAAGAGGAGAAAAGGACAGAGGGAGGGAGCAGACAGAGGGGGCAGAGAGAGAGAAGGAGAGGAGGAGGAGAGGAGGAGGAGAGGAGGAGAGAAGAGAAGAGGAGGAGGAGAGGAGGAGAGAAGGAGAGAAGAGGAGGAGGAGTGTTCTGGGGGTGTGCTGCTAAAGGAGGAGGGGGAGGGAGAGTCATAAACTGTGACATAAATAAACCCAGAGTCAGTGAACGTGACACGCTGCTTTCAAGGAACAACAGATCACATGGAACTGAGAGAGACTCTTACAGCCTCAGACTGTCTCAAACCGTCTCAAACTGTCTCACACCATCTCACACCGTCTCACACTGTCTCAGACTGTCTCACACCGTCTCAAACTGTCTCACACCATCTCACACCGTCTCACACTGTCTCAGACCATCTCACACCGTCTCACACCGTCTCACACTGTCTCAGACCATCTCACACCGTCTCAAACTGTCTCACACCATCTCACACCGTCTCAAACTGTCTCACACCATCTCACACCGTCTCACACTGTCTCACACCGTCTCACACCATCTCACACCGTCTCAGACCATCTCACACCGTCTCAGACCATCTCACACCGTCTCACACCATCTCACACCGTCTCACACCATCTCACACCGTCTCACACTGTCTCAGACCATCTCACACCATCTCACACCGTCTCAAACTGTCTCACACCATCTCACACCGTCTCACACCATCTCACACCGTCTCACACTGTCTCAGACCATCTCACACCGTCTCACACCATCTCACACCGTCTCACACTGTCTCAGACCATCTCACACCATCTCACACCGTCTCAAACTGTCTCACACCATCTCACACCGTCTCACACCATCTCACACCATCTCACACCGTCTCAGACCATCTCACACCGTCTCACACCATCTCACACCGTCTCACACCATCTCACACCGTCTCACACTGTCTCAGACCATCTCACACCGTCTCACACCGTCTCAAACTGTCTCAAACTGTCTCACACCATCTCACACCGTCTCACACCGTCTCAGATCATCTCACACCGTCTCACACCGTCTCACACCATCTCAAACTGTCTCACATTATCTCACACCGTCTCAAACTGTCTGACACCATCTCACACTGTCTCACACTGTCTCAGACCATCTCACACCGTCTCACACCGTCTCACACCGTCTCACACCATCTCACACCGTCTCAGACCATCTCACACCGTCTCACACCGTCTCACACCATCTCACACCGTCTCACACCGTCTCACACCGTCTCACACTGTCTCACACCATCTCACACCATCTCACACGTCTCAAACTGTCTCACACCATCTCACACCGTCTCACACCGTCTCAAACCGTCTCACACCGTCTCACACCGTCTCAAACCGTCTCACACCGTCTCACACCGTCTCAAACTGTCTCACACCGTCTCACACCGTCTCACACCATCTCACACCGTCTCAAACTGTCTCACACCATCTCACACCGTCTCACACTGTCTCACACCGTCTCAAACTGTCTCACACCGTCTCACACTGTCTCACACCGTCTCAAACTGTCTCACACCGTCTCAAACTGTCTCACACCATCTCACACCGTCTCAGACTGTCTCACACCATCTCACACCGTCTCAAACTGTCTCACACCATCTCACACCGTCTCAAACTGTCTCACACCGTCTCACACTGTCTCACACCATCTCACACGTCTCAAACTGTCTCATACCATCTCACACCGTCTCACACTGTCTCAGACTGTCTCACACCGTCTCAAACTGTCTCACACCATCTCACACCGTCTCAAACTGTCTCACACCATCTCAAACTGTCTCACACCATCTCAAACTGTCTCACACCATCTCACACCGTCTCACACTGTCTCACACCGTCTCACACTGTCTCACACCGTCTCACACCATCTCACACATCTCACACTGTCTCAAACTGTCTCACACCGTCTCACACTGTCTCACACCATCTCACACGTCTCAAACTGTCTCATACCATCTCACACCGTCTCACACTGTCTCAGACTGTCTCACACCGTCTCAAACTGTCTCACACCATCTCACACCGTCTCACACTGTCTCACACCGTCTCAAACTGTCTCACACCATCTCACACCGTCTCACACTGTCTCAGACTGTCTCACAGAATTGTAATACAGAATAGTGAGTGAAAATAAATGAAGTGTTGGGGGCAGGTTTGGGTGTGTGTTTATGTGAAACTCACAGGTAAAGGTGTGGGTGTAGTTGCGGGTGTGGTTGTGGGTGTGGTTGTGGGTATGGTTGCGGGTGTGGTTGCGGGTGTGGTTGCGGGTGTGGTTGCGGGTGTGGTTGTGGGTATGGTTGCGGGTGTGGTTGCGGTTGCGGGTGTGGTTGTGGTTGCGGGTGTGGTTGTGGGTGTGGTTGTGGGTGTGGTTGTGGGTTAGGTGGTGCATAGTTCACAGTTCAGACTCACAGGTAAACAGCTCCTGTCGGCGCTGCGGTGCATTCGCTCCATGTTTAACATGGGCCTGAAGAGACGAATGTGATTGTCCTCTCCTCTGAACGCCTTCATCCCCTCAAAGAGCTGGAGACAGAGACGCTGGGTATTAATGTGAGGACAGGAGAGTATTTATGGGGACTTGTCTTGTGGTTGACGGGGCGGAGCCTCGTACCAGGAGGGTTTGAACTCTGAGCCCGTTTCTCTTCAGCTTCAGGGCGGATTTTAAGATTCTGATGTTTTTTAAATGTCTAAACGGTCGGGCTCCTGCCTCTCTCTGAACTTCTGCTCCCAGAAGAACCCTGAGATCAGCAGACCACATGGTTTTAGCTGGTCCAAGGTCCAGACTAAAAACAAACAGAGGTGCTGGAGCTGGAGCTGGTCCCAGACTCTGGAACATTCCTCTGGGCATTAGGCCCAGGCTTTAAATATTTTTAAATCTTTGTTGGAAACTCTTTAGTCTGCGCTAGCTTTGACGCTCTGAAGCTGAGCGAGGTTTTGTGTTCTGATGTTTTTTTGTGTTTTAGTGAGTTTTGTCTGTAGCACTTTGTTTTTAAAAGTCTTTTAGAAATAAACTCTCAAAGCTCTTCAGGAGGTTTTTAGTGAGGAACAGCGTTAGAACATGAGAGAAAAAGAATAAAACGTGGATATTTGAGGCTCCTCCTCTTTACTCGAGGTGTTGGTGGAGCTGGTCTCACCTCGGTGGAGCTGGTCTCACCTCGGTGGAGCTGGTCTCACCTCGGTGGAGCTGGTCTCACCTCGGTGGAGATGGTCTCACCTCGGTGGAGATGGTCTCACCTCGGTGGAGATGGTCTCACCTCGGTGGAGATGGTCTCACCTCGATGGAGTAGTGCAGGGCGGAGGACGCCGGGTGCAGCGACAGGTTCTGGAAGGGCTGGATCTTCGGCTGCTCCCATCCCTCAGACTCACTCCAGTTTATCACCAACATGTGGTCAGAGAAGTGCTTCCCAAAAACCAGAGAAGAAGAGTCCGGTTTGGGACGAGGGGATGAAGACCGCTCCACGGACAGATCTGCAGCCTACGGACACACCACCAGAAGACGAGAGGAGGACAGGAGAGGAGGAGGACATGAAGACAGGAGGACGGAAGGAAGAGAGGAGAGGAGGACAGGAAGAGGACAGCAGGAGAAGAGGAGAGGAGGAAGAGAGAAGAGGACAGGAGGAGGACAAGAGGAAGAGAACAGGAAGAGGAGAGGAGGAGAAGAGGAGAGGAGGACGAGAGGAAGAGAAGAGGACAGGAGGAGGACAGGAAGAGGACAGCAGGAGAAGAGGAGAGGAGGACGAGAGGAAGAGAGAAGAGGACAGGAGGAAGACGAGAGGAAGAGAAGAGGAGAACAGGAGAAGAAGAGGACAGGAGGACGAGAGGAAAAGAAGAGGAGAAGAGGACAGGAGAAGAAGAGGACAGGAGGACGAGAGGAAGAGAAGAGGAGAAGAGGACAGGAGAAGAAGAGGAGAGGAGGACGAGAGGAAGAGAAGAAAGGACAGGAGGATGAGAAGAGGAGAGAAAAAAAGGACCAGAGGACCAGGAAGCAGGAGCCCCAGGGACGAAAGAGGAGAGAGGAAGGGAGGGGAAAGAAAGAGAGGAGACAGGAGACAGAAAAGAGGTGAGGGAGAGAGAGGAGAAGGAGACAGGAGTGCGAAAGGGAAAAATAAGAGAGGACCAGAAGGAGGGAGGAGAGAGAGAGGAGAGTGGAGGAGAGAAAGAGAGAGGAGGAGAGAGAGGGAGGGGACAAATGAAGAGAAAGAGAGGGGAGGAGAGAGAGACAGAAGGAGGGAGTGCAAGAAGGGAGAAGAGAGGGAGGAGGAGACGAGGAGAGGGAGGAGGAGACGAGGAGAGGGACGAGGAGAGGAGAGGAAGGAGGAGAAGAAGAGAGGAGAGGGAGGAGGGGAGGAGATGAGGAGAGGAAGGAGGAGACGAAGAGAGGAGAGGGAGGAGAAGCAATCGGACATACAGTGATTTTGATTTTTTTTAATTACATAGAAACAGGGATGTCACAGGTCAACGTGTCAGATGCCCTCCCTGTGCGTGTCAGATGCCCTTCCTGTGCGTGTCAGATGCCCTCCCTGTGCGTGTCAGATGCCCTCCCTGTGTGTGTGCTGACCCTGTAGTTTAGATCTCTACAAAAATGTTCTTAAATTCTCCTCTAAAGGTGCATTGTGTAACTTTTTGGTTGGTTGTTTCTATGGATACGTCACTGCTCTGTCTGGAATGTTCCGCAGTGTGACATTAAACAGCTCTACTTTACATTTATTCAGTCACAGGTGGTTTTAGAGCTCAAAAATACCTAGAAAAACAGACATTCTGACTGTGAGCGGGGTCGCCTCTCCACAGATCTGACCTGGAACTTGGTCTGGTTTGGCCTCCATGAAGATAGAAAGGTTTAAAGCCATACTGCGGAACATTCCAGACAAATCAATAACATCTCCATGGAGACGAGCGTTGGGCGGAGCCTCCAGCCCTGGTTACGATCGTGTGTTTTGGAGCTGGACTTTTGACCTGTGACTTCCTGCAGACAGAAGCTTTGGCACAGACGTTAGGCACAAAAACAGGGGAATTATTTTACACTGAAGTCAATTAAAACGTAATTAAACATATTTAGAAACATCAAGAACAGACGATAACAGACACAAGGAAAAAACATTAAACTCGACTCTTACTTGAGGAAAAGTGCAGTTACTTTTCCCACTGTGAGGAAATCCAAAGTGATAAAAGCTTTAAGTTACGTCATAATGATGTTCCTCCTGAAAAACACACCTGGAGGAACTCTTTATTATTAGTCTGTCTACATCTCCAAAGCTCCAAACGCTCTGTTCCACCTTGTGATGTCATCAAGTGGTAGTTTTCAAGTGAACAGCTCCTTTTACCTTTAGTTCCGTAGAGTTTGGCAATTCCAGGGCTGAAATGATCCAAATGATTCCTGTATGACCACATGATGACATCACGAGGTGTTTTCTCAGCCTAAATGTGCAGGTTTGTGTGTTAAACATGTGTGTGAATAAAACAAAACACAACTCCAGGTGTGTGTGACAAGGAAATGACATCAGAAAAAACACGGGGCCGCTAGCGTCTCAAATCGGAGGTGACGGTTCCTCTCCAAAGCTTCATGTTCGTGCGGAAACGAGAGGAGGTGCAGTACCTTGAATGAACTGGAGAGGCGCCCTGACCCCAGCGATGGAAGGGCCTGCACCAGACGCCCACGGACGATCTGAAAACACACGAGCGGTTCTTTTAGTCTGAGGATCAAACACACCAGCGATTCTTTTAGTCTGAGAATCAAACACACGAGCGAACACACCGGGAGGGCATCTGTTCATTCTAATGTTGTCACAATGCTCAAATTCAAACTCCATTTCGATACTAAGGAACAGACTCGATACTTGATACCGATTCCGATACCACAATATCATCATCATCAAACTTTTTCAGGGATCGAGGTGAAGCTGCAGATTAGTGACAGTGACTCTTCTTCCTGTGGACTTTACCTCCAGCTTTTTGTGCGTTAAAATCGTGTATCTGAAGTTTTGCACCGAATCCCGGCTCGAACGTCCCTCATATTCCACTGAGTCCTGCCCTTTAGTCCGACAGAAGCTGACCGCATCAGCGGCACAAGGAGCAGCTGTTTTTTCAGCGCTTCTAGTTTATGCAAATGAGCCATGTGGTTTTAAGTTTCACTTCTGTAAAACGTAAACAAATGTGCGCAAAGCTGCATTAAACACATTATTATTTGAGTCCTCCTCGTAGGAAATAAAAAGCCAAACTTAAATTATCCACCCGCAGAACCAAAAATGCGTCTGCTTCTGTGTTCCGTCATCATTTTATCGCGTGTATCGCGTGTACCGCGTGTACCGCGTGTACCGCGTGTACCAGTCTCATCACACACGAAAGCAAATGAATCTGCCCACGTAGCATTAAGCGTTCTGTTTTCTTCAGAAACTTTTCTTTTCTTGGATTTATCATCATTGGGCTGAAAATCATACTGCTGATGTAGGTGCGGTAAGTCCGGGCTGCCAGTGTGTGCGGGTGGCGCACATCGGCGGCTTTGACGCATGTTTTGAGCGACAAAAATATTAAAAACGTTTTATTTAAATGTTACAAGATTACCATTATCTACAATTTTAGATTTACATTTAAAAACGAACAAACTAAAATAAAAATACAATGTAATTAAATACTCATTATTATTTTCCAAAGTCACAGGGAGCCACGACAGAACGATGAAAGAGCCACATGCGGCTCTGGGTTGCGGGCCACGGGTTAATATTCGAATATATTCGAATATTAATATTAATAAACAAACGAACTTCGAATATGATTTTTGGGCAAAAGTCAAAGCCCTAATGTGAATGTAGCGAGACCAAACGTCGGGCCTTGTTTATGTCATTTTACCTTTACGATCTTTACGACCACATTTCACAAAGAATCATGAAACAGTTTTGACTTTTATCTAAACCAAAAGTGCAGAGTTCTGATCTTTGAGTCTCAAAGCAAGTGGGAAACAGCTGACATGATTGCGTTCCGCAGACGTATCCCGCTGAAGTCTTTACGATCGGAGATTTTAAGTCTCGTAAGATTCTCCTCGTGTCTGTGGTCTGCGCGTTTTGTCACACGTTTAAAAATTGTTTAAGACCGAAAAATCCCGTGGTGTGTGTCGGCCTTAAAGTTCAGTAAAGAGCAGGGATGGAACGAGACACAATTTCCACAAGACGAGATACGAGACTGAGTCCACGAGAACCAGACGAGACGAGATTTTAACATAATTTCTAATATAAACATTTCATGATTCAGATTCCAATTTTGGCCTCACAATTTTTTCTTTTATTTGAGTTCATATTTTTGTTTCCATTCTACTGCTGCTTGTTGGAACTGGAAGAGACGCAGTCGTGTTGAGACGTGTTTTCTCTTCGTTATTATGTGTAAATTATTCTCCATGTGACGTGTGTTGTTTTTGTGTTGTTTTTGTGTTGTTTTTGTGTGTTGTTTTTGACGCCCAGTAACGTGTGTGTGTGTATTTTTGATGAATGTCCTGCACCTGTGTGAGAATAAGAGAAGTAAATAAGTGAAGAGCGCCCGTGGGGAAGGCGACAGCGGCGATCAAACATTAAATAAACACATGTTCAAGTGTGTTTTAATCTTCACAAAAACAGTTTCAGAAACTCCGGGACTTTTCTGCTGAAATAAAGATTAAAACATAACGTCATTAAAAAACCATGAGGAGACTGTTTAACTCATAAAACCCATAAACGCACACGAGCGCATAACTGTGAGGGCATCTGACACACGGGGAGGGCATCTGACACACAGGGAGGGCATCTGACACACGGGGAGGGCATCTGACACACGGGGAGGGCATCTGACACACGGGGAGGGCATCTGACACAGTTCTGTTGTCTGTTGCTTGTCTTGGACCTGTTCTTCTGGTTTGTGGGAGTTTAGTTTCAAACCCGAGAAACAAGTTTTAAAATAATCTGAAGCCAGAGTTTAAAACTGCACTGCGTAACTTTGTCTGGAATGTTCCGCAGTATGGCATTAAACCTTTCTATCTCCATGGAGACCAAACCAGACCAAGTTCCAGGTCAGATCTGTGGAGAGGCGACCCCGCTCACAGTCAGAATGTCTGTTTTTCTAGGTTTTTTTGAGCTCTAAAACCACCTGTAATTGAATAAATATAAAGTAGAGCTGTTTAATGTCACACTGTGGAACATTTAAACAGGGCAGTGGCATCTCCATAGAAACAAGAAGATTACGGAGCCTCCACTAGAAAGGTTACACAATGCACCTTTAAAGACGGGGCATTTGTCTTCTCTGGGGTATTAACTGTAACACATAACATTTCCTCTCCACAGATCTGACCTGTAACTTGGTCTGCTTTGGTCTCCATGGAGATAGAAAGGTTTGATGCCACACTGTGGAACACTGCAGACAAAGCAATAACATTTCCATGGAGACAAGCCTCCACCAGAAAAGTTACACAATGCAGCTTTATGTAATGTCAAAGCTCCAGAAATCAGATTTTAATCCGATTTTGGAGCATGTGACCAAGGCTCCTGTTGTTTTCCTTTATTCAGACTCCACAGGGAAGGGCATCTGGGTGAGTCCTGGGGCTAACCACTCTGCCACTGCACCCTGCTCTGACCTGCACTTCCACTCCTCACCAGCAGGGGCGTGTCTGGAGACAGGGTGATGCAAACTGTTCCAGAATTACAACATGAGAGGCATGACTTTACACATACAGAAAAGTGTGTCAGATGCCCTCCCCTCTGTGTGTGAGGCCCTCCCTGTGTGTCAGATGCCCTCTCTATGTGTGTGTCAGATGCCCTCCCTGTGTGTCAGATGCCCTCTCTGTGTCTCCGTGGATTCTTGGATGAGTTTAAAGTTCAAGTTTCAGTCTGGAGTAGTTTAAATGTTCAGTTTTCTTCCCAAACTGTGCGGTCCTGTATCGCGGGGTCCCGTATCGTGTCCCATATTGTGTCCCGTATCGTGCCGTCCTGTATCATGTCCCGTATTGTGTCCTGTATCGTGCCGTCCTGCATCGTGTCCAGTATTGTGTCCTGCATTGTGTGGTGCCGTATCGTGTCCCGTATCGTGTCCCGTATCGTGTTCTGTATGGTGTACCCTATCAAACCGACCTGTATCATGTCGTCCTGTATCGTGTCCTGTATCATGTCCCATATCGTGTCGTCCCGCATCGTGCCGTCCTGCATCGTGTCCCGTATCGTGTCCTGTATCATGTCCAGTATCGTGTCGTCCTGTATCTTGACCCGTATCGTGTCCCGTATCTTGACCCGTATCGTGTCCCGTATCGTCTCGTCCTGTATCGTCTCGTCCCGTATCGTCTCGTCCCGTATCATGTCCCGTATCGTCTCGTATCGCGTCCCGTATCGTCTCGTCCCGTATCGTCCCGTATCGTCTCGTATCGTGTCCCGTATCGTCTCGTATCGTGTCCTGTATCGTCTCGTCCCGTATCATGTCCCGTAACGTCTCGTCCCATATCGTGTCCCGTATCGTCTCGTCCCATATCGTCTCGTATCGTGTCCCGTATCGTCTCGTCCCGTATCGTCTCGTCCCGTATCGTCTCGTCCCGTATCGTCTCGTCCCGTATCGTGTCCTGTATCGTGTCGTCCCGTATCGTGCCCTGTATTGTGTCGTCCCGTATCGTGTCCCGTATCGTCTCGTATCGTGTCCCGTATCGTCTCATCCCGTCCCGTATCGTCTCGTCCCGTGTCCCGTATCGTCTCGTCCCGTCCCATATCGTGTTCCGTATCGTCTCGTCCCGTATCGTGTCCCATATCGTGTTCCGTATCGTCTCGTCCCGTATCGTCTCGTCCCGTGTCCCATATCGTGTTCCGTATCGTCTCGTCCCGTATCGTGTCCCGTATCGTTTCGTCCCGTATTGTGTCCCGTATCGTTTCGTCCTGTAATGATTTAAATCCAGTAAACGTTTATGTAACATTTTCCACACACTGTTCAGAATCTTTCACTCTTTAAACGGAGCCTGTCGGACTCAAATAGTTTCACAGGTTACCCGTAGCAACCAACATGTCCCTGCAGGGCTTCGGTAGATCATTAAAATGTTATTATATAACAACATTATTACAGCTGCACGCTTCTGGAAAAAATAAATAAAATCTGACCAGAACTGCAGTTGTAATTAAATTTGAACATTTTTAATAGTTTTGAAAATTGTTAATTTTTTTATTTATTTATTTATTTATTTTTCTACATTTTGATTTAAAGGTGCATTGTGCAACTTTTCTGGTGGAGGATCCGTCAGATGTTATTGCTTTGTCACAAACATCATAGTGTGACCTTTCTATCTCCATGGAGACAAGCTAAACAGAATTCTGGTTTGTTTTTGACAAAGAAACTCCTGCATGACTCCATGGAAACCACACTGCGGAACATCCTCCACAGAGATGAGTTTTATGTCAGATAATATTACATCAAAAGGAACATCTCCATGGAAACGAGCAGCAGAAGGACAAACTGGACAGTCAGGTTTGTGGAGATGCGAGCCCGCTCAGAGTAAGGACAGATGTTTTTAACTTGTTTAGTGCAATAAACTCAAAAAATATAAAATAGATGCTTTTATTTTGGTCAGTTTTATAGCTAAAAAAAGTGACATACTGTGGCTTTACCAAACTTAAACTCCCTAAAGTTCCAAAGAAGTCTCTGAATGACTCGTGCAAGACCAAAATGGAAATGATTTTCTGTACCTAATGTTTGTACAAAAGATTCATTCATTCACAAAGTCCTCCAAACTCAGCTCTGAGAAACCAAACCAAACCAAACCAAACCAAACCGAACTGTGGAATCTACAAAAACAGGTGGAGCCCAAACACTCCGGAGAACAGGGAGTAAAATATCTAATCTCAAATGTAAATGCGTCATTGTGAAGGTCACGTCACGCCTGCCTTTAGGATTCACTCACTGCAACAATCACACACAGTCCACCAGCAAAACAAACCGCCTTTAAAAACTGTAAACGTGTGACTTTTTCTGCAAATTGTGTCGCTTTACAAATAATAACAAAGCTATAAACAGTTGAATTTCTTAGTTTAGTGCGTTTTAATTAATTCGGCGCAGATATAATGACAATAAATGCATTTCTTTTCAACAGAAGCACTGTTGAAGTGTCACGATGCTTTCAGAGCCACAAAACAACACATCGCGAGGTCAAAATTATAACATTTCTGTGTCGAACCACGAGCAAAAGATAAAAACGACATACGAGCCGAATTTAAGTGCAATTTCTATCAATGAAAAGAGTGCAAATAAATCCGCAAAACTGTCGCAGAATAATCTCGGAACAGAGCGCAGATTTCGCCACGTTGACTCCGCTCCATTCGGTTTAAGCTGCGCTTCTGGACGCGACCTCTGCGCTATTTTTACGCTTTAATCTCCGACAGCGCGTGGGGTCTGCGCGTTTATCTCTCCCCCTGGTGAATCATTGGCGAGAATCGGCTCCTGTGCGCAGATAGAGCCCGAGGAGGAGCGAGGGGACCCGGACTCACCGCTCTGAGCGCTGCCATCTCCGCCGCCGCTGCTCCGTCTGATACGCGCGGTGTGATGGTTTGGAGCGTTATTGGTCCGTGCGGAAACAAACAGCGTCACTTCGAGTTCCGGGGCCGCTGCTTTTGATGTTGGAAACCCGAGAGCGCGCTCAGCTGAAGGGACAGGCAGGAGGACAGGAGGACAGGAGGACAGGAGGACAGGAGGACAGGAGGACAGGAGGACACGAGGACATGAGAGACACGGGGACATGCCAGTTTGGCTGTGGACAGTGCGGTTAAAATCACATCTGGTTTGGGCACTTTTGCTTTTACGCACGGGAGGTGGTTGGTGCGCAGTTGCGTTACTTTTCAGAGTACTTTTCCACATACTTTTACTCTTACTTGAGTAATATATAGTACAGAGTAGCAGTATTTTTACTTGAGTAACAGTAGTTCTTCCTCTTCCCTCTGTGAGTCTAAAGTGACAAAAGTTTTCTGAAATTATCTGAACATTTGTGTTTCTTCAGATCTGTCTCATTTTTGCTTTTTTAAAATATTTTTATTGTGCATTTTTTTATTTATACAAAAAATAGATATATTAAAATAGATATATTATTATTAAAAATATATTAAATTAAATGCAGCAGCTACAGCAAAGTGGAATAACTATTTTACCGCTGCTCTTTTTTCCCATTTGAAAAAGATTCTGTTTTTCACTAAAACCAGATCAGAACCGAACTCTTCTTTAAACTCTGTCCCGTGGATGAAACCGTGAGCCGCCGGGGCCACCGGAGAACCAGAGGCATTTATTATTGAGGAAGTGCCCGGAGGCGTGGCGGGAGCGCGCGGTGTGATTGGTGCGCGGCTCAAAGGCACAATGGCAGCGGTCACTCGGGGTCAGCGCGCGCGGAGCTGATTGGCTGTCCGCGGAGGAGGGGCGTGGGTCGTGTTTCATGTGGGACACGCGCACAATGCCACAGTGGAAAGCAACGAAGTACTGCAGTAAAAGTAGTAGTACTTTTTAGGTATTTGTACTTTACTTAAAGGACCCGTGTCACACTGTTCTCCCGTCACACACCTGGAGTTGTGTTTGTTTCATTCACATGTTTAACACACAAACCTGCTCTTCTCTCAAACTGAAAACTGTTCCACCTTGTGATGTCATCATGTGGTGATACAGGAAGTGCTCCACACACCTTCACTAGAATCATTTGGATCATTTCAGTCTCTACTGAACTAAAGGTAAAAGGAGCTGTTCACTTGAAAACTACCACTTGATGACATCACAAGGTGGAACAGAGCGTTTGGAGCCATATTCTTTAACCACTTCCTCAGTTTTCTTGTACTGATTATCTGCCTCAGTTTAAGTTCACATTATGCCAGTTTTGTTATTTTTTTGTTGTCTCTCTTTGTTTTTTAAGTTATTTCACTGTATTAAGGAGGAACATTTTAACACGACTTAAACCTCACAAAAGTCCGTTTTGTGTGTCAGAACTGAACTTCAAGTGCATTTACAGCAGGTCATTTGGGCTTTTCCCTTTGAGACTCACACTTCTGAACAACCCCTGCAGCTGTTCACGCGTGAGAAAAACCTCCTGGACCCGAGTTTTAAAGCCATTTATTTTGTCTCACAGGAAACATTATTTATCATTTCAGCTTCTTATTTTAAAGGTCCGGTTTTGTTTGAAATTAAAGCCATTTATGTGATAATAAATGAGGAGAATAAAGTGGTAAACAAACACGGGTCGTCTCAAGTGTTTCTTCATCACTTCCTCCTCGGTCGTATCGGGTTTACGGTTTTACAGCTGCTCTGGGCTCAGATTCACCACTTCAGAGAAAATAAAAGTGTTTCTGTTTGGAAACTTGTTTTTTTATGGTTAAGAAAATAAACTGAAGCCAAAAGGGAAAGTGACAAACAGCAGACAGGTGAGGCAGGTGAGGCAGGTGAGGCAGGTGAGGCAGGATTCTTATTTTCCTTCTCACATTTTTAAGGAAAGGAACAGAAACATGAACAAACGGGAATTATTCAAAAAATAAAAACTGTTTATACAAGAACTACGCTTTTATTTTGTGAAAACCATTTTATAAAATCTCTCGTGATGTGTGGGCGAGTCACGATAATCACGACTGTTGAGGGTTCAATTACCAAAACTGGTCAAATCTCCTCGAATTAGAAACAAAAGGACAAATGTTTAATGTTTTGACAGAAATAATCGTATATTTGTCCATCACAGACTCGGCACAGAGGTCATGTGACGTGTTATGGCGTGGCGTTTCTCAGCACGATGTCCCAGTCCCTGAGCCGCTCGTCCTCCAGCTGAAAAACACAGAAGAAGAAAATCACCTCCAGTGTTTGAGCTTCGTGTTTGAAGGCGACGTTTTGAGGCTTTAAAGAGTTTTCATATTTTGTTTTGAACGGTTCATTAATTTGTCAATTATGGAACATTTTCATCACAGACTGAAATGAATTTGCAAGTCCTGGTTTAGTCCTGGTTCAGTCCTGGTTTAGTCCTGGTTTAGTCCTGGCTCAGTCCTGGTTTAGTCCTGGCTCAGTCCTGGTTTAGTCCTGGCTCAGTCCTGGTTTAGTCCTGGTTTAGTCCTGGTTTAGTCCTGGTTTAGTTCTGGTTTGGTCCTGGTTCGGTCCTGGTTCGGTCCTGATTTAGTCCTGGTTTAGTCCTGGTTTAGTCCTGGTTTAGTCCTGGCTCAGTCCTGGTTTAGTCCTGGTTTAGTCCTGGTTTAGTCCTGGTTTAGTTCTGGTTCGGTCCTGGTTCGGTCCTGGTTCGGTCCTGGTTCGGTCCTGGTTCGGTCCTGGTTTAGTCCTGGTTTAGTCCTGGTTTAGTCCTGGTTTAGTCCTGGTTTAGTTCTGGTTTGGTCCTGGTTCGGTCCTGGTTTAGTCCTGGTTCAGTCCTGGTTTAGTTCTGGTTCGGTCCTGGTTCGGTCCTGGTTCGGTCCTGGTTCAGTCCTGGTTCGGTCCTGGTTCGGTCCTGGTTCGGTCCTGGTTCGGTCCTGGTTCAGTCCTGGTTCGGTCCTGGTTCGGTCCTGGTTCGGTCCTGGTTCAGTCCTGGTTTAGTTCTGGTTCGGTCCTGGTTCGGTCCTGGTTTAGTTCTGGTTCGGTCCTGGTTCGGTCCTGGTTCGGTCCTGGTTCAGTCCTGGTTTAGTTCTGGTTCGGTCCTGGTTCGGTCCTGGTTCGGTCCTGGTTCGGTCCTGGTTCAGTCCTGGTTCGGTCCTGGTTCGGTCCTGGTTCGGTCCTGGTTCAGTCCTGGTTCGGTCCTGGTTTAGTTCTGGTTCGGTCCTGGTTCGGTCCTGGTTCAGTCCTGGTTTAGTCCTGGTTCAGTCCTGCAGTAGCACCTGGTGTCCTCTGGGGGCGTGCGTGGGCTCCGTGCCGCTGCAGCACAGTGTGGTGAACGGACTCTCACGGGTCGACGGGTTTAATTTACAACAAAAGGAAAAGACTCTGGCAGGAAGAAGCAGGTCCCAGTCCAACGGGTTCTGTTCAGACAGATCCTGCACCATCCTGAGGCACACACAAGGGGGCGCTGTCATATCAAGAGTCAAGGTTCACTTTATGTCCTCTGCATTGGACCCGTCCTTCAGTGTCCCTGCAGAGTTTAGACGAGTTCAGGATCATTTTGATCAGATTTTCACAAAATCAAGAGCAACAAATCCAGAGTTTGGTCCAGATGTGCTTATAGGAGTATTTACAGTAGTACTTATAGGAGTACTTACAGGAGTACTCATAGGAGTACTTACAGGAGTACTTACAGGAGTATTTACAGTAGTACTTATAGGAGTACTTACAGTAGTACTTATAGGAGTATTTACAGTAGTACTTATAGGAGTACTTATAGGAGTACTTACAGGAGTACTTACAGGAGTACTTACAGTAGTACTTATAATAGTACTTATAGTAGTACTTACAGTAGTACTTACAGCAGTACTTATAATAGTACTTATAGTAGTACTTACAGGAGTACTTACAGTAGTACTTACAGTAGTACTTACAGTAGTACTTACAGTAGTACTTATAATAGTACTTATAGTAGTACTTACAGGAGTACTTATAGTAGTACTTACAGGAGTACTTACAGTAGTACTTATAGTAGTACTTACAGGAGTACTTATAGTAGTACTTACAGGAGTACTTACAGTAGTACTTATAGTAGTACTTACAGGAGTACTTATAGTAGTACTTACAGGAGTACTTATAATAGTACTTATAGTAGTACTTACAGGAGTATTTATAATAGTACTTATAGTAGTACTTACAGTAGTACTTATAATAGTACTTATAGTAGTACTTACAGGAGTACTTATAGTAGTACTTATAGTAGTACTTAGAGCAGTACTTATAATAGTACTTATAGTAGTACTTACAGTAGTACTTACAGCAGTACTTACAGCAGTACTTATAGTAGTACTTACAGGAGTATTTACAGTAGTACTTATAGTAGTACTTACAGCAGTACTTATAATAGTACTTATAGTAGTACTTACAGGAGTATTTATAATAGTACTTATAGTAGTACTTACAGGAGTACTTATAATAGTACTTATAGTAGTACTTACAGGAGTACTTATAATAGTACTTATAGTAGTACTTACAGGAGTACTTATAATAGTACTTATAGTAGTACTTACAGGAGTACTTATAATAGTACTTATAGTAGTACTTACAGGAGTACTTACAGTAGTACTTATAGTAGTACTTACAGGAGTACTTATAGGAGTACTTATAGTAGTACTTACAGTAGTACTTACAGTAGTACTTATAGTAGTACTTACAGGAGTATTTATAATAGTACTTATAGTAGTACTTACAGGAGTACTTATAATAGTACTTATAGTAGTACTTACAGTAGTACTTACAGTAGTACTTATAATAGTACTTATAGTAGTACTTACAGGAGTACTTACAGGAGTACTTATAGTAGTACTTACAGTAGTACTTACAGCAGTACTTATAATAGTACTTATAGGAGTACTTATAGTAGTACTTATAGTAGTACTTACAGTAGTACTTACAGCAGTACTTACAGCAGTACTTACAGCAGTACTTATAGTAGTACTTATAGTAGTACTTACAGGAGTATTTATAATAGTACTTATAGTAGTACTTACAGGAGTACTTATAATAGTACTTATAGTAGTACTTACAGGAGTACTTACAGGAGTACTTATAGTAGTACTTACAGGAGTACTTATAGTAGTACTTACAGGAGTACTTATAGTAGTACTTACAGGAGTACTTATAGTAGTACTTATAGTAGTACTTACAGTAGTACTTACAGCAGTACTTACAGCAGTACTTATAGTAGTACTTACAGGAGTACTTATAGTAGTACTTACAGGAGTACTTACAGCAGTACTTATAATAGTACTTATAATAGTACTTACAGGAGAATAACTCTGATTTCTGATTTAGTCTGAGTCAGATTCGCGGAAGATAAAAACAGCTCATTTCAGTTTTTCTTTCATGTACTTCTCGTTTTCGGTCTGTCTCGTCTTCACTGTATTTTTGTTAAAACTCGTCACTGAAATTTCACGGCTGAATCAAACAAATAAAATGAAAACGTATAAATTCTAATATTATTGTGTATTTCACCCATAAAAACTGTCCCCACGGGCGTCCTGACCTGTCAATCATCTGCTGTGTGCTCGGGTCCGTCCCGGTCTGCGGATGCTGCACCACCAGCGGGAATTCAACCGGCAACTCCACCTGCAGCTGCTTGTTCACCTGAGGCACGGGCCTGGGGTTAGTCTGGGCTGGAGGTTTATGCTATATTATTATATTATGTATATTATGTTATGTAATTTATACATCTATAAACATGATCTGATATGTCCCTTTGTCTCATTCATATTCACAGATGCACAGAGGAGGATCTACATGCGTTTGTACGTGTGTTTATATATCCACAAATACAAATTTAATATTTATAACTTGTGTTTTGGTCTTTACAAATAGATTTGTATTTGCAAATATCTTTTTTCATTTGCAAATAAATAAATAGACAAATAAATAAATAAATAAATAAATAAATAAATAAAATTACATTTGTAAAACTGAAAATTCTGTTTGTAAAATGTGATTCACATTTGTGGATCACCAGTTACACAAATTCACAGATTTCCTGACGTATTTTTGAGACACTTTGAGAAATCCATAAACGCAGACAGACGCACAAATATCCAACCGATTCACATACACAGGCGTCCACTAGAGGGCAGTGTGGTTATGGGCGTTCAGTTAGCAAGAGACTGAGGTATGCTAACACATGGAATCATTTCATAACCACACATCATAATTAATAAAGAATAAGGAATTCATGAATGTTACACAGGTGTGTGTGTCTGTGTCGGTGTGTGTGTGGGTGTGTGTGTGTGTGCGTGTGCCTGTGTGTGCATGTGTGCGTGTGTGTGCGTGTGTCATGAGGTATGTAACGTTCATGAACTGTCTGCATTTGTGAATTTCTCAAAGTGTCTCAAAAATACGTCAGGAAATCTGTGAATTTGTGTAACTGGTGATCCACAAATGTGAATCACATTTTACAAACTGAATTTTCAGTTTTACAAATGTAATTTTTGTTATTTAATGTTTTTTTTTTGCAAATGAAAAAAGATATTTACAAATACAAATCTATTTGTAAAGACCAAAAAACAAGTTACAAATATTAAATTTGGATTTGTGGAAATAAAAACAAACAAACCAATGATTTGTAGATCCCCTCTGTGCATTAGTGAATATTAATGAGACAAAAGTAACTCCATACCTGTGTGTCAGATGCCCTCCCCGTGTGTCAGATCCCCTCCCCGTGTGTCAGATGCCCTCCCCATGTGTCAGATGCCCTTCCCGCGTGTCAGATCCCCTCCCCGTGTGTCAGATGCCCTCCCCGTGTGTCAGATGCCCTCCCCATGTGTCAGATCCCCTCCCTGTGCATCAGATGCCCTCCCTGCGTGTCACATGCTGCTAACCCTGTAGTTTAGACCTCCTCTGACCTGGTGGAGCATGTCCTTTGGCAGGCGTGACAGGATCCTCACAGGGAAGCCGAAGTGCCTGATGGCGTCCAGCAGGGGGCGCACGGTGTGTTCTGGGAGCAGGGATTCTATAGGCCACGCCTCCAACCACTTTGAGAAGTAATCAAAGAGACTGAGGAGGTAACGGTGACCTGACGAGGACAGAGGGAGAGGACCACGAATGTCCAGACACAACCACTGCCACGGAGCGCTCACCTGAGAACAGAGAGAGAGAGAAAACAGAGAGAAAACAGAGAGAAAACAGAGAGAGAAAACAGAGAACAGAGAGAAAATAGAGAACAGAGAACAACAGAGAGAGCAAAGAGAGAACAACAGAGAAAACAGAACACAGAGAGAAAACAGAGAACAGAGAGAACACAGAGAACAACACAGAGAACACAGAACACAGAGCAGTTTTAAACCGGAGTATTTATATAAATGGACATGGCTAAACCGCTTGAAGCACAGCGGCTCTTCCGGCTCCTTCTGACTCCGGCTCCCATTGACTTCCATTAGAATACTGTGGCTCCTCTCTGTACCTGCTGCTGTGACCTCGGTGTTTGGCTCTTTAACTGTTCTCTCTTTGGCTCTTGGCGAGGGCGGTCGCTTTTCTCTCCTCTCCTGCCCTTTATCTTTCCTGCTCTGCTCTTTGTCTCGTCTGGTCTAGTGTCTAGTCTTTTTCCTTGAGTGACTCTCTCCGCTCTGCTCTCCAAAACCAAATTAACTATGGATTTGATAAATTGGTCTCCGAACGCAATTGACACCATTTTTTCAACAAGACAAGCAGGATCGGGCGACCCTGCGTGCCCTGCAGGAACCTACGCTGCCGGATACACGATGGACGGTTGGGACAAGGGGCCAGATCCGTCCATAACTTTTTGAGTTATCTTGCTAACAAACAAACAAACAAACAAACAGACAAACAGACAAACTCAGGCGAAAACATAACCTCCTTGGCGGAGGTAATAAGACACAGTTACACACAGGACTTGAGGACTTGACCTGTAGCGCCCCCTGTGGTGGCTTAGTGTCTTCAGTATCAAATATATGTAAAAATAAGACCTGGGCTTTTTCATGCCCTAAAACTTGTTCTCCCGTTCATTTGGACCGGCCCGCTGTAAACTCACATCTGTGGGTTTAAGGTGAAAAGACAGAACTCACCTCAATCACATTTGTGGAATTCTGAGCTTCTTCCTGTGGAAATTTGTTTAAAATGAGACGTTTAATGAGAGAAACACGAGAAAGATTCAAATACTCACAGAGGAGCATTTATCTGGAGCCCACTGAATGTCCTGTAAAAACACGAGCACGTCTCAACACTCCGATGTGAACATACACCACGTGAGGTTAAAGCTGCACTATGTCACTTTTCTGTACAGGGTCCACCACCTGCTTGTCTCCATGGTGATGTGTTTGCTCTGCCTACAATGTTACACAGCCTGGCATTAAACTTGTAGTGTTTTTATGCATTTCTACAGTGTGCGGGCTCACCTCTCCACAGATCTGACCTGCTACTTGGCCTGGTGGCATCTCCATATAGAACAGGTTTTCAGACCCTCAGCCTTAAAAGTTCCATAGTGCCCTTTAACAGTCTGCGTTGTGTTGGTTACCTGGGAGACACAGTAGTTTCCGTGGAAGAAATGTGGAAAAGAGTGAATTTTGAGCAGCTCCTCGTCCACGACCACACTGCAGCGCTCGGGGACCCCGGGGTCTCTGAAAACACCACGAATCATGACGGAAATAAGTCGTTTTATTATAATAATGTTTTAATACTGTAATAAAAAGTGTAATAAAAGAATAAGCTGGACTCTTTTTTTAAAGCCAAAAACTGGAACGATCAGGTTTAGTTCTGATTCATGAACACTTATTTATTTTTTTATTTATAATGCACGTTTATAGAACACAGTCTCAAAGTGCTTTAGATCCTGGACCTGGTACTCACCTGTGGCCCGCCCGCTCCTCTTCGCTCTGCTCTGGGTTTGATTCTGTTTCCACGGAGATGGGGGTCAGAGCTGCTCGGCTTTTCGGAGGTCGACCGCGAGGCTGAAACACAAAAACATGTTAAGGTTTAATGTTAAGTTGAAGTTTTACCTTCATTATTAAAGAAATGCGCTTCAGCTGGAGCACTGGGCCACACCTTCCCCTTTTTACTTTTGGCTGCAGACACAGACGCTTCATATGAAACCTGCAAAAAGAACAAATAATCATGAATATTTTACATAAACTCATTTAATTCATTATTGGAGATTTATTTAACCATAAATGTCAGTTTTAATCAATAGTAGAAACCTTAGATTTGCATTTAATAATGTATCATCTGCAAATAAACACTGAAAACACTCCTGGTTTAGAACTTTAGGCACTTACGGCTCTACCTGCTGAAGAGAGAAAACACGTGGGGTTTCCATGTTTGCTTCTGTTGACTCTGAATTGAATTTCCTGGAGATTGATCCTGATCTTAACCAGTCACTACTCCTGTAAGCTTCACCGAAACCCAAATCTAAACCTAAACGTATCTGAACCCAGACCTGAGCTTCAAACCGTGATGTTAAAAAAAACACACCTGTTGTTTTTATGAGGAAACGACATTACAACATTGTCAAAACAGAGAAAAAGTCGGTTTAGAGTTTCATCACAGAGTTGTATCATAAAAATGACACAACTCCTTTTCTTAAAGCTGGGGTACCTTATTTTCAAACCTTTGCTCCTGCTCCTGCTCCTGCCCCTGTCTCTGCTCCTGCTCCTGCCCTCCTCGGACCTCCGCTGTGGGGCTGAAGATGGTGGGCACAGCGTCCTCTCTCAGGGTGATACATTTTCCCGTTCGGTCGAGGTGTTTCTCCTCAAAATGAAGAATGCACAAAACAGAAAACCGCGATGGTGTCCAGTCCTCACGGCCCATACTCCCCAGCCACCGCCGCAGCTTCTTAGGGTTATACAGAGGAAACCTGCAGACGAAAAGACCTCCTTTAGTCCTGGTTTAGTCCTGGTTTAGTCCTGGTTTAGTCCTGCTTTAGTCCTGCTTTAGTCCTGCTTTAGTCCTGCTTTTGACCAGGTTTTGTCCTGCTTTAGTCCTGCTTTAGTCCTGCTTTAGTCCTGCTTTAGTCCTGCTTTAGTCCTGCTTTAGTCCTGGTTTTGACCAGGTTTAGTCCAGGTTTAGTCCAGGTTTTGTCCTGGTTTAGTCCTGGTTTAGTCCTGGTTTTGACCTGGTTTAGTTCTGGTTTAGTCCTGGTTTAGTCCTGGTTTAGTCCTGGTTTAGTCCTGGGATAGCCCTCCTGGTTTAGTCCTGGTTTAAACCTGGAATAGTCCTGGTTATGATATGGTTTAGTCCTGGTTTAGTCCTGGTTTAGTCTTGTTTTGGTGCATTCCTATCATACACCTATTTTAGCGGACATTTTTAGTCCTGGTGTAATGGGCTTTAATCCTAGTTTAGACCATAATTATTCCATTTTTAAGCCTGTAACAACTGATAAAATGACAAAAAACTACATTTATATTTAATTTATTTGTTTATCTGTTATTGACCAATGACTGTTTTATTTTCTTATTTATAGTTATATGTTCTATGTTGTTTTATGACCTGTGAAGCGGCAGATTTTGATTTGGGTCTTTATAGAAAATTTTCCAAAAATTGCATTAAAATTAAATGATATTCTCATAAACTATTTGGCTTTATAGGCATCCCGTGAACAAGACAATGTAAATGTGGTTTAACCAGGACAAAACCTGACTAAAAAAGGGTTAAACCTCAAACTAAAATGAAATAAAACAGAACAAGCAGTATCCACTAAAACAGAGGACTAGTTAAAGCAAACAAAATGTGTCTTAAAAGTATAAAAAGTACACAGAACTGGGTAAGAGTCTGAGCACCACCAGAAGAAGCTCACAGCGCAGTTTGGAAACACTATTTGCTCGGATCTCCCTGTATTGATTAAACCATTGTTGACATTAGGGTCTCCTTCAGTAAAGAGTCTCTGGTCTAATTTTTACTACGTTTTACGCGTTTTTTCGTCACTTACTTGAAGAATTTGATGTCTGACTCACTGGAACTTTCACAGTTATCCGCACAGCATTTATATCTCCCCATTTAGACTCTTATTCCCGAGAATCAAGGCCAAAAATAACAATAATTTAAGAGTTTGGATCGAAGTAGCAACGTTAGCATTTAGCAACAGTAACATGCTAGCATCCGGTCAGAGCTTTCACAATAAATTGTTGATTTAAACGGGATTTTTGCGATATTTTGAAGTTAAGTGATTACATATAGATAGTTAAGCATTCTGAGAAAATACACAGCATATAAAATATTTAGTGTGGTGTAAGTATTTAGTTAAAACATGAATAAATTAACTTTTTCCCGGTGAGATTTATGTTAGCTTTACGTTAGCATTACGCAGGAAGTTGGCTACTTTCCCGCTCTCTGCTGCCCTCTCCTGTTCGGCTTGGACCATTACACTACAATTATAATAAACTAAACAGAATTATATCAAAATTTAAGAAATACAAAAGCATAAACCACTGAAAGAAGCACTTAATTTAAAGTTCATACAGTAAAATAATACTACAACAGGTGACAATGCAGTATTTAGCTAAACCTGAATATTTAGTGCGTCATTGTCATTGTTAATTATGTATTTTAGGATTTTTCCAACAGGTCAATGAGTACACAAGCAGATGGAGAAATGAATATGAATAATCTGCATTTTTCTTTATTTTTTCAATAGGAAGTACCAAATAACCCATACAGGAAGATTGGCTCACATGAAACTGAACTTTATTAAGAAATTAGAAACTTTGCCTCAGGTCAAATGAGGTCAATCGAATCAGACAAAGGCCTCGGTTCAGTTTGATTTGGATTTGATTTGGATCCTCCACTCGTCCCAGTCCAACAGGTTTCTGTTTGTTTCCCACTGAGTCTCGTCCAGTGCTGAAAAATAATAATCAGGAGAATTATCGAAAAACGTAAACACGGTCGGCCATTTTGTTTTACTCACATTTCATAAAAGGGTCAAAATATTTCTCCAGCTGTTTTTGACTTTCGTCCACCAGATCCCAGTGTCCTGAGGAAGAAAAGAGACATTATCAGGACTAAACCAGGACTAAACCAGGACTAAACCCGGACTAAAGCAGGTCTAAATGCCAGAGGTTAGTCCGTACTGTGTGTGTGGTCCGTGTGTCTGTGGGTCAGGAGCCTCCTCAGACTCAGAGCCTGACACATGGATTTAAACTCGTCCCTCGCTGAAGCTCCGTGAAGCAGACACACACACACACAACCTGAAGAGAAACACCAAGAGCATTTAAACACACAAACACACAACCTGAAGAGAAACACAACCTGAAGAGACTTGTGTCTTCTTCCTGTTCCAGACTCACCATTTCTGACCCCGATGAGGAACCGTGGCTCCTGCCCCCGTCTGGCCACTCGCTCAAACTCGTCTGGACTGAACAAAAAACAAAGACGGATTTTGTTTTGAAGTGTGAAATCTGAATGTGACGATGTGTAAATCACATGTGGAAATCACATGTGGAAATCACATAAGGAAATCTGAATAAAATCAGAATAAATGTACCTCTGAATGAGCTCCTGCAGCCGCACTCCCAATCTGATCGGAACTGTGCCGAAAAACCCTGAAAACACAAGAACCAAGAGACTAAACCAGGACTAAACCAGGACTGAGCCAGGACTGAGCCAGGACTGAGCCAGGACTAAACCAGGACTGAACCAGAACTAAACCAGGACTGAACCAGGTCTAAACCAGTCCTGGTTTAGACTCACAGTTGAACACAGGCTCTCTCTTGTTGGCGTCTTGTGGCGACAGGATTTCGCCGTTTTCCACAAAATTTCGCCAAACGACGTCGAGCCGCGCTTCGTTAAAGGTTTCCATGACGACGGCACGTACGGCTTTGAAGTTGGACACAAGATGGAGGACGGTGAAGAGCGCGAAGAGGAACAGTGTGAGTCTGAGGGACACAGGAGACGCATGTTTAGAATTCAGACAGAAGCAAGTCCACACAAACCTGCAGATTTAGGCTGAGCTCTTTTCTCAAACTGAAAACACTCTGTTCCACCTTGTGATGTCATCATGTGGTGATACAGGAAGTGCTCCACTGTGTTTTTAAACTCCACACACCTTCACTAGAAACATTTGGATCATTTCAGTCCTGGAATTGCCGATCTCGACTGAACTAAAGGTAAAAGGAGCTGTTCACTTGAAAACTACCACTTGATGACATCACAAGGTGGAACAGAGCGTTTGGAGCTTTGGAGATGTAGACAGACTAATAATAAAGAGTTCCTCCAGGTGTGTTTTTCAGGAGGAACATCATTATGACGTAACTTAAAGCTTTTATCACTTTGGATTTCCTCACAGTGGGAAAAGTAACTGCACTTTTCCTCAAGTAAGAGTCGAGTTTAATGTTTTTTCCTTGTGTCTGTTATCGTCTGTTCTTGATGTTTCTAAATATGTTTAATTACGTTTTAATTGACTTCAGTGTAAAATAATTCCCCTGTTTTTGTGCCTAACGTCTGTGCCAAAGCTTCTGTCTGCAGGAAGTCACAGGTCAAAAGTCCAGCTCCAAAACACACGATCGTAACCAGGGCTGGAGGCTCCGCCCAACGCTCGTCTCCATGGAGATGTTATTGATTTGTCTGGAATGTTCCGCAGTATGGCTTTAAACCTTTCTATCTTCATGGAGGCCAAACCAGACCAAGTCACAGGTCAGATCTGTGGAGAGGCGACCCCGCTCACAGTCAGAATGTCTGTTTTTCTAGGTATTTTTGAGCTCTAAAACCACCTGTGATTGAATAAATGTAAAGTAGAGCTGTTTAATGTCACACTGTGGAACATTCCAGGCAGAGCAATGACGTATCCATAGAAACAAGAAGGTGACGGACCCTAAAACAAAAAGTTACACAGTGCAGCTTTAAGGGTTAATAAAGTTTGAGAAAAACTCACGGAGCGTTTTCTGTGACGAGAGGAATCAGGAACAAACTGACCAAGAGCCCAGCCAGGTTCACCAAGGTCTCCTAGAAAAGAAATAAACCAGGACTAAACCGGAACTAAACCAGGACTAAACCAGGACTGAACCAGGACTGAACCAGGACTAAACCAGGACTGAACCAGGACTAAACCAGGACTGAACCAGGACTGAACCAGGACTGAGCCAGGACTGAGCCAGGACTGAGCCAGGACTGAGCCAGGACTAAACCAGGACTAAACCAGGACTAAACCAGGACTGTACCTGGCTCCCGTCTTTGGCGGAGATGTCGGCCATATTGTCTCTTCGGGCCTGGTGGACGGTGAGGGCGGCGCGGGTCGCTCCTCCGGCCACGCCCACGATCGACTGAGATGAGGAAAAACATTTAGGTTCAGTTAAAACGATCGAGGCTGTGATTATTTTAACACGACTTTTTATCGACTACAATCCTCGGGTTTGGCGACATCACTGAAGCAGAGGGACAAACAACTTCTAGGGGAAAGAACCGTTTTCCCTGGAATATTCCACATTATGGCATTAAACTTTACTATCTCCAGGACTAAACCGGGACTGAACCGGGACTGAAACGGGACTGAACCGGGACTAAACCAGGACTAAACCAGGACTGAACCGGGACTGAACCGGGACTGAACCGGGACTAAACCAGGACTAAACCAGGACTACACCAGGACTAATCCAGTAATAAACCAGAAAAAACATTTTTGCCTGGAATATTCCACATTATGGCATTAAACTTTGCTATCTCCATGGAGACAGGTCTGTGACACCAGCAGAACAGAGTTTTCGTTTTGTTCTTGTGACTAAGTCTTGGAAAAAGAATGAAATGAAATTAACGACTCGTATCCGTCCGAACTCTTCTCGGAGCTGGACACGTGTTGTGGGAGTTTCACCTTGAAGACTCCGGCCGTGCACACGATCACGAGGAAGAACGACGGGAAAAACGGAGCCAAGATCTCCATAAACATGGCGACGTCATTCAGAACGTCAGCAAAGAGTCTGAGGAGGAGGAGGAGAGAAAGAGGAAGAGGAGGAAGAGGAAGAGGAGGAGGAGGAGGAGAGAGAGAAAGAGGAGGAGGGGAGAGAGAGAGAGAGAAAAAGAGGAGGAGGGGAGAAAGAGGAGGAGGGGAGAAAGAGGAGGAGGGGAGGGAGACAGAGAGAGAGAGAGTGAGAGAGAGAGGAGGAAGAGGAGGAGAAGAGAAAGAGGAGAAGGGGAGAGCGAGAGAGAGAGAGAGAGAGAGAGAGAGAGAGGAGAAAGAGGAGGAGGAGGAAGAGGAGGAGGGGAGGGAGACAGAGAGAGAGAGAGTGAGAGAGAGAGGAGGAAGAGGAGGAGGGGAGAAAGAGGAGGAGGGGAGAGAGAGAGAGAGAGTGAGAGAGAGAGGAGGAAGAGGAGGAGGAGGAAGAGGAGGAGAGAAAAAAGAGAGAGAGGAGGAGGAGGAGGAGAGAGAGAGAGTGAGAGAGGAGGAGGAGGAGGAGAGAGAGAGGAGGAAGAGGAGGAGGAGAAGGAGGAGGAGAAAGAGAGAGAAGGAGAAAGAAGGGGAGGAGGAGGAGCAAGAGGAGGATAAAGAGAAGAGAGGAAAGGAGGAGGGAGAAAGAGGAAGAGGGAGAGGAGGGACAGGAAGAAGAGGATTAGGGGAAGGAGTGGAGAGGAGGAGGGAGAGAGAGGAAGAGGGAGAGGGGGAGGAATAGGAGGAGGGGAGAGGAGGAAGAGCAGAGCAAAGGAACAAAAGTCTGATTAAATGAAAATTGTTTTGAATCATTCTGAGGTCAAACGTTTGCGCTCACCTCCATCTCTTGGCCTCAGAGTCCAGTTTGGTCCTGGAACAAAACAAAAACAAAACAACACAAATAAGAAACGTGCAGCAGGGGCCAGAAGAGGGCGCTGTCGTCCCAGTACTGCCCCGTCACCCAGAGGACGACTGACCAGAAGAACGTGAATCTCAAATGACGATAAACGCACAAACTTAAATCAAACGGAAGTGAGAAAAGACCGACCCTTTACTCCACGCGAACACGATCCTGCCCAACATCCCCGTGCCGTCTGTGGAAGAGAGGAGAGCGCTGCAGGGCATCCGGGTTAGAGCACACGGGCACAGCGTACTTTAGAACAGACAGTGTCACACACACACAGACAGACAGATACACACACACAGCTGCAGTACCTCGGAGGATCCAGGTGGTGGTAGCAGCTGCGACTGTGGCCTCCTGGTTTCCGACTCCGACTCCCCTGAGCGACGCCTGAGTCGCCAACGTCCCCGAGAGAGAACTACAGAACGCCTAAACGCAAACGTATATATGTTATAAACATATATATACAGTATATACAGAGAACTACAGAACGCCTAAACGCAAACGTATATATGTTATAAACATATATATACAGTATATACAGAGAACTACAGAACGCCTAAACGCAAACGTATATGTGTTATAAACATATATATACAATATATACAGTATATACAGAGAATGACACCAGATAAATGTGTTATAAATATATGTGTATATAACGCATGTGTATATATGTCTATACAAGACATACGTCACATACAGAGAACGACAGAACGCCTGAACCTGGAGAGCCTGGAACATGTGACCTACATGTTATAAACATGTTATAAACATGTTATAAACATGTCATACACAGAGAGCCTGGAAAAAAGACTTGAGATATTTATACAGTGGAAAACTGTTTCAGCCGTCACAGCTGCCCCGGGGCAGGTGAACTGCAGACTGGCACCTGTCACATCCACACAGGGACCATGAGGGAGGGTTTGGACCTGGTTCGGACCTGGTTTAGACCTGGTTGAGTCTCACCTGTGCAGTGTCCCACAGTTGGTACTGGAGGTAGTCCGCGCTGACGCTCTCTGGAAAACCCTGAGGCAGGAACACGCTCTGAACACAGAACCAAACAGAACCATCAGGACCAAACAGAACCATCAGAACCAAACAGAACCATCAGGACCAAACAGAACCATCAGAACCAAACAGAACCATCAGGACCATCAGGACCAAACAGAACCATCAGAACCAAACAGAACCATCAGAACCAAACAGAACAATCAGGACCAAACAGAACCATCTGCCCTGATGCCGACCTTTGTACTTTTTCTTAATTCATTTCTGTTTGTCCAGGTTCTGATAAAAGAAGCTGAAACTCCTGCACATGTGAAACATTCATGGAAATCTGTGACCCAAAATAAAAACATTCTGAGCAGAATCTGGACCAGTTTGTCTCCAAACACACAAATGAAAAAAGAACACAAAAATTCTAAAAAAAAATGTCATAGGAATTTTATCAGAATTCCGCCTGGACTTTTTTTTTGCCTCATTCCCAGTCCCTAAATCTCATGTTTGGTGAAATCTGCTTCAGCTTTGACTGTCCAGACCAACAGAAGCTCAGTCTGCGTCTCTCAGAACATCTCCAGACTCCTGCTCCACCTGTTCTGTTCTTAGATTTACCCCAAAAATGTATTCAGAAATCTGCATTTACTGTGTCCCTCTGTGCTCCTGTGTCCCTCTGTGCTCCTGTGTCCCTCTGTGCTCCTGTGTCCATTTGTGTCTGTGTCCCTCTGTGCTCCTGTGTCCATTTGTGTCTGTGTCCCTCTGTGCTCCTGTGTCCCTCTGTGTTACTGTGTCCCTCTGTGTTACTGTGTCCCTCTGTGCTCCTGTGTCCATTTGTGTCTGTGTCCTTCTGTGCTCCTGAGTCCCCCTGTATCCTTCTATGTCTCTGTGTCCCTCTGTTTTCCTGAGTTACTGTGTCCTTCTGTCTGTGTCCCTCTGTGTTACCGTGTCCCTCTGTGCTCCTGTGTCCATTTGTGTTCCTGAGTTACTGTGTCCCTCTATGTCTCTCTGTTTGTGTCTATCTGTGTTCCTCTGTGTCTCTGTGTCCTTCTGTGTCTCTGTGTCCTTCTGTGTCTCTGTGTCCTTCTGTGTCTCTGTGTCCTTCTGTGTCTCTGTGTCCTTCTGTGTCTCTGTGTCCTTCTGTGTCTCTGTGTCCTTCTGTGTCTGTGTCCTTCTGTGTCTCTGTGTCCTTCTGTGTCTCTGTGTCCTTCTGTGTCTCTGTGTCCTTCTGTGTCTCTGTGTCCTTCTGTGTGCCTGTGTCCCTCTGTGTGGAGCTTGTTCCATTATACTGAGAGCACAGAGACAGTTGGAGGACGGAGCTCAAAACTCCAGAGCTTCATCTTCACACAGAGTTCATCAGTTTGAGGTCCAAAGGTTCAGAAACAGATTCAGTTTGACCTGAGAGTCATTTCAGTCCGACATTTTAGGAAAAAGAGGCGGAAACTTCTTCAAACCAGAAAAACAGCTCTTATAGATCGTTACTTTAAAGAGATTGCGGAGGCTGGTGCCCGTGTGTCCCCCGGGTCCCTCTCTCTGTCTCCGGATCTCCGCTCCCTCCACACGGTAGCTCCAGACCCCCGCGCTCCCGTACCGCTCCGAGGCGAGCGGCGGCCCCACGGAGCCCGCAGACATGGCCCTGAACCCGGGGACGGTCACACAAACCCGGGGACGGTCAGATAAACCCGGGGACGGTGAAATAGAGGCGGTATTTGAGCGGACACGGAGCAGATTGTGATGTTTTGGTGGCGCTTCCGTGTTCTCTGTTTGGCGTGATCTGATTGGTCAGTGAGCGGAAAGGGGCGGGACTCATTGAAAAACAGCGCGCCCAGCCCCGCCCTCCGATCCCGGAAGTACGTTTCTTTTTTTTTTTTTTTAATAATTTCTTTTCGTTTAATCAATTCATTTATTTTTTATTAATTTATTTTTTAACCGGAAGTACATTTGTAAGTTCATGTTATTCATGAAATCCGGAACCGCGGTGCTGTGGGTTTAACACTGACATAAACAAACATAAACACATGTTTTATGTGAGGCTCTTTTAAACTCAGTTTTCCTTCTCGCTCGTTGTGCGGACAAACTTTGGGGCCCCTGTAATGCTTCTGACGCCCTCCAGGCGGCCCTCTGCCACAGACTTTACTGAAAAATAAATAAAAGTGAAAGCTCAAGGGCCAATCAGCTCCATGGAACTAATGACGCAAGAGCTGTCATTTATTTAAAGAAGTTATTCAAACATTTTGTTAAATCTTATGTTTTAAAAGTGCTTTTTGGACTTAAAACAGCCGGGTTATGTATGAGTTAGTAGGAGTTGGTCTAGTCCTGCTTCAGTTCTGGCCCAGTCCCGGTCCTGGTCTTGTCCTGGTCTTGTCCCAGTCCTAGTCTTGTCCCGGTCCTGGTCTGGTCTTGTCCCAGTCCTGGTCTTGTCCCGGTCCTGGTCTGGTCCTGGTCCGGTCCTGGTCTTGCAGTGACACATTAGTGACACGGAGCAGAGGAATGTCGTCTCTGAAGCACCTGGAGTCTTATCCGTTTCCGGGTTCACACCTCAGTGTTTCCACCTGGACAAACACACGGACGTTATAATGAGACACTGGGTCGAGAGGATCTGTCTTGCCCATGAGCAAGACACTTCTCCCACGAGCAGGTCTGGTGAAACGGTGTGATTTCCTGTAAATACAGTGACTCTTTTGTTGTGAAACTGAAACAGGATTTTGGGGGATTTTTGTTCCTTAAAAAAATGTGTCTTTAGTGCTGAGAGCCAGAGCCGCCCCGGGGCAGACAGAGCCGCGAACGAGGAGGATGAAGACAGAAACAATAATCATAATTTAAATAATAATAAAGTGATCATAAAGTAAAGGAGGGAGAAGTGTCTTGCCCAGAGACACAACAACAGAACATGTTTAAAACCCCAACATGAAGTGAGGGGAGAAGCATGTCATTCTGATTTAGTCCTGGTTTAGTCCTGGTTTAGTCCTGGTTCAGTCCCGGTCTGGGGGAGGAGTTCTGTGTGGTTTAGTCCTGGTTTAGTCCTGGTTTAGTCCTGGTTTAGTCCTGGTTCAGTCCCGGTCTGGGGGAGGAGTTCTGTGTGGTTTAGTCCTGGTTTAGTCCTGGTTCAGTCCTGGTTTAGTCCTGGTTCAGTCCTGGTTCAGTCCTGGTTCAGTCCTGGTTCAGTCCTGGTTTAGTCCTGGTTCAGTCCTGGTTCAGTCCTGGTTTAGTCCTGGTTCAGTCCTGGTTCAGTCCTGGTTTAGTCCTGGTTCAGTCCTGGTTCAGTCCTGGTTCAGTCCTGGTTCAGTCCTGGTTCAGTCCTGGTTCAGTCCTGGTTTAGTCCTGGTTCAGTCCCGGTCTGGGGGAGGAGTTCTGTGTGGTTTAGTCCTGGTTTAGTCCTGGTTCAGTCCTGGTTTAGTCCTGGTTCAGTCCTGGTTCAGTCCTGGTTCAGTCCTGGTTCAGTCCTGGTTTAGTCCTGGTTCAGTCCCGGTCTGGGGGAGGAGTTCTGTGTGGTTTAGTCCTGGTTTAGTCCTGGTTCAGTCCTGGTTTAGTCCTGGTTTAGTCCTGGTTCAGTCCTGGTTCAGTCCTGGTTCAGTCCTGGTTTAGTCCTGGTTCAGTCCTGGTTCAGTCCCGGTCTGGGGGAGGAGTTCTGTTTTGGGTGTTTCATAGTTTCGCTCTCAGGATTTTCTGTCATTCAACAACTTTAACAGCGACGAGCCTGGACCTGCCCCGGACTCAAACCGTTTTGAGACAGGTCTAAAGCTGGACTCAACCTGGACTACACCAGGGACTAAACCAGAACTAAACCAGAACACTTTTTGTTGAGGCTGAGTGGGAGGATCTGTGGGAAAGAGGAGTCAGACCTGCTCAGAGTAAGTGATTTGTTTTTTTAAATGTTCAGAACTAAACCAGGACTGAACCAGGACTAAACTAGGACTAAAGCAGGACTAAAGCAGGACTAAAAATTAGATTTATCTATGGAAGTTACTTCTTTGGTAAACTGATCATTTCAGTTTTTAGCAACAAAATCAAAAAAGAAAAGTGTAAACTAAGACAAAACCAGGTCTGAACCAGGTCTAATCCAGGTCTAAACTGGGTCTAAACTGGGTCTAAACTGGGTCTAATCCAGGACTAATCCAGGTCTAACTCATTCTTTGTGAGGGCAGTTTACCTGAGGCGAGTCTCTGTTGTGAAATAGAGAAACACAAGTGTCACACTTTCATAAGTCACACATTTGTCATAAGAAAAATACAAGAAATCAGTTGGTTTAGTCCTGGTCCAGACCTGGTCCAGACCTGGTTCAGTCCTGGTTCAGTCCTGGTTCGGTTCAGTAGTCTTCGTCTCTATTGTTTACAAGGGGCAGTGACATTTGTGCACTAGTTCAGACCTGCATTTTACCTCAGGCAGTTTAGGATCAGTATTTCAAAGGATAGTAGTAGTAGCAGTAGTAGTAGTAGTAGTAGTAGTAGTAGTAGTAGTAGTAGTAGTAGTAGTAGTAGTAGTAGTAGTTGCAGTAGTAGCAGTAGTAGCAGTAGTAGTTGCAGTAGTAGCAGTAGTAGTAGTAGTAGTAGTAGTAGTTGTAGTAGTTGCAGTAGTAGCAGTAGTAGCAGTAGTAGTAGTAGTAGTTGTAGTAGTTGTAGTAGTTGTAGTAGTTGTAGTAGTTGTAGTCGTCGTATGAATAACAAAACCTAATACTGACTCTTTGTTTAACAGCAGCATTTTATCTCCAAATTCACTTCTACAAGAACAAAACCGGAAACAAAGAGTCCTGGACAAGTCCTGTTCTAAACCAGGTCTAAACCAGGTCTAAACCAGGTCTAAACCAGGTCTAAAGCAGGTCCAAACCAGGTCCAAACCAGGTCCAAACCAGGACTAAACCAGGACTAAACCAGGACTAAACCAGGACTAAACCAGGACTAAAACAGGATGTGAAACTTGAGTTTTGACATTTGAAGTGTGTACAGTAAACACACACACACACACACACACACACACACACACGTCGGTGCACTTGGCGGTGGTTTAGTGGTCAAGCTCCCGCCTCACAGCCACGAGGTCTCCGGTTTGGATCTGTGTGGAAATCAGGACAGAGATGATGAAAAAATAATAAAACTGTCCTGATCATAATCTGATTTCTCTCTGACGGTAAAATCTGATTTCTGACGGTAAAAAGGCCAAACTGATGTGGCAAAGATAAAACCAAAAGAGGAAATATTAAAGGGCGTGTGACCGTTTTGAACTCTGTCATTTGTGATTCATCTGGAGGATAAAACCTGCTGCAAATATAATTATAGTTTCACACAAATCAAGAAGCAATTTGTAAAGAAAAGATGAAAAACATGTGGAAAATGAGTCCCACACTGATGACGTCACACTGATGACGTCACACTGATGACGTCACACTGATGACGTCACACTGATGACGTCACACTGGGAGAATTCTGTCCAAAAGTTCAGCACATTTTACACAGAAACACATTTTTCTGACACTTTAAACCTGATTCCAGCAAAAATAAAAGTGTTTTCTTAAATTTGTATTTGTCACATCAGAACCTCTGAGACATTACAGGACCACATGGTTGCTATGGTAACAGTGATGGAATTCCCCTCTGTGATGTCACGATTTACAAGCAGGAAGTAAAATTTTGAACTTCTTTTCTTTAGATAATATCCTGTGATTTTCCACATTAAATTTTCTATTCCCATGTGTCCTGATATCTGTGGTCTAAACCAGGTCTGAACCAGGTCTGAATCAGGTCTAAACCAGGTCTAAACCAGGTCTGAACCAGGTCTGAACCAGGTCTAAACCACGTCTAAACCAGGTCTAAACCAGGTCCATGGGTGTATTCTAGTCTCTGTGCTCTTACACTTGTTCTGATCCAGTTCCAGTTCGTTCTAAACACATTCTGGAAGGTTCTGCTCGGTTCTGTCAGTGGGACTTTTGTAGAAATTGTCGTATATTCTTTAGTATTTCCCTTGTGTGTTTGCGTCAGATGCCCTGGACAGAGGAGGACTTGGGGGAGGTGATCATCGGCCCTGGCTCCGGTCACGAGTCCAAAGACCCGGAGGACCCGAGCTCTCGTCGTCACGGCAGAGTCCACGCTTTACGGCACGCGGCGGGAGGCTGTTGCCGCGACAACTACTACAGGCGTCTGTCAATCATGAGCATCGTGTGCGGGCTGTCGTGTGTCGGGATCATCGCTCTCAAATACTCCGTCAAGGTGCGGTCCTGTCACAACACACCACCTGTCTCTGTCCCTGTCCCTGTCCCTGTCTCAGCCTGTAAGTCACATGATCATAAAGACATGGACACCGGCAGGTGTCTCACCTGCACAGATCAGCTGACAGGACCTGGGCCGGCAGATACAAAACAAACTGTTATGATTTCAAGTTTTTGAACATAAGTTAAACATTTCAAGCCCCAGTATGTAACTTTTTTTTGTATTTCTTGTCATTATGGATGTGTGCATGCTTAAACATGAATGGGCTCACATCTCCACAAACCTGACTCGTACTTCTCCTGGAGGAGGGCACAGTACAACATAAAACACATCCGTCTTCATGGAGAATGTTCTGAAGACGTATTGACTTTCTGTTTCTATGGAAACATGCTGATGAAGCACTACCTCCAAAGTTACACACTGTCACTTTAAAAGGAGTGTCTCCCATGTCCCTGTCTCCATGGAGATGCTATTGCAACACTTGGGCTGAAATGTTCCACAGTATGGCATTACACTTATCAGTCTTTCATTGATTCAGTCACTGGTGTTTTCGATTGCTCCATAAAACCCTGTAAAACCTGCATTTTTACTGGGAGGGGGGCACCTCTCCACGGATCTGACCTGTAACTCAGCTCGGTTGTGTCACAGACAAGTTTAATGCAAGAAGCTGGCGATCCTCCACCAGAAAAGTGACATAATGTGGCTTTAGAAATGGTTAAATGTCTTTTGGGTCAGTCTGCCCCTGACAGACGACTGAGGCTCTGCTGTAAAACACAAACTCTGACGTCAGAGTCTTCAAGAAATAAAAATCAGATTCATTTCAAAGTGAGAGAAATCTGATCTGTTAATATTATTATTATTATTATTATTATTATTGAAGTGAAAATGTGGACTTTTTGTTTTTCAGGCCAAAGAGCGACAGAGACACGACCCGGACACCGCCGCCATCTTCGCCCAAAAGGCCAAAAAGTTCAGCATCATCGCCATAGTAACGCTGTTCGCCCTGATCGCCGCGGCGCCCGTGCTCATGGCCCTGATCTCGTACCTCGCCACATTAAAAGACTGAAACTTCACAGACTTTTACTTTGGAGGAGCCTCTGTGGTCCTGGGACCAGAGACTGAGACAGGGACCAGACTGAGACAGGGACCGGACTGACAGGGACCGCACTGACAGGGACCGCACTGACAGGGACCGCACTGACAGGGACCGCACTGACAGGGACTGGACTCAGGGGCTTTTTGAACAAATGCACTTAAAGTTTAAATATTTGTGTTACTTTTACTTTGCCTCATACGCGGCGTGGCAGAGTGGTTAGCCCCTTCACCTCGCAGCAGAAGGTCCCTGGTTGGATTCCCTGGTGTGGGTCTGTCTCTGTGGAGTTTGCATGTTCTGCCTGTGTCTGTGTTTGGAAAGTGAAAGGTCAGACTGTCAGATCAGGCAAACAGGAAGAGCCTCGTGTGGATTTGAACATAAACACGACTCTCGGTGTTTAAACGAGCTCCAAACAACGGAAATACCACAAACTTTCAGTAAAGCAGCACTATGGAATTTTCCTGCACCACCTGCTTGTCTTCATGATGTCGATGTGCCGGAATGTTCCTCAGTACGGCTTTAAAGCCACAGCCAAAAAATAAAAGGCTAAAATAAAAGCATGTTTTTTTCATTGAGGATTTGTTACTTGTCCTGATAAACAGATAAACGTGTTTATACAGGAGCGGGCTCGCCCCTCCACAGACCTGACCTCACAGGAGCGGGCTCGCCTCTCCACAGACCTGACCTCACAGGAGCGGGCTCGCCCCTCCACAGACCTGACCTCACAGGAGCGGGCTCGCCTCTCCACAGACCTGACCTCACAGGAGCGGGCTCGCCCCTCCACAGACCTGACCTCACAGGAGCAAGCTCGCCCCTCCATAGACCTGACCTTACAGGAGCGGGCTCGCCCCTCCATAGACCTGACCTCACAGGAGCGGGCTCGCCTCTCCACAGACCTGACCTCACAGGAGCAAGCTCGCCCCTCCATAGACCTGACCTTACAGGAGCGAGCTCGCTCCTCCATAGACCTGACAGGAGCAGGCTCGCCCCTCCATAGACCTGACAGGAGCAGGCTTGCCCCTCCATAGACCTGACCTCACAGGAGCGGGCTCGCCTCTCCACAGACCTGACCTCACAGGAGCAAGCTCGCCCCTCCATAGACCTGACCTCACAGGAGCGAGCTCGCTCCTCCATAGACCTGACAGGAGCAGGCTCGCCCCTCCATAGACCTGACAGGAGCAGGCTTGCCCCTCCATAGACCTGACCTCACAGGAGCGGGCTCGCCCCTCCACAGACCTGACCTCACAGGAGCAGGCTCGCCCCTCCACAGACCTGACCTCACAGGAGCGAGCTCGCCCCTCCATAGACCTGACAGGAGCGGGCTCGCCCCTCCATAGACCTGACCTCACAGTGAGCAGGCTCGCCCCTCCACAGACCTGACCTCACAGGAGCGGGCTCGCCCCTCCATAGACCTGACCTTACAAGAGCGGGCTCGCCTCTCCACAGACCTGACAGGAGCGGGCTCGCCTCTCCACAGACCTGACCTCACAGTGAGCAGGCTTGCCCCTCCACAGACCTGACCTCACAGGAGCGGGCTCGCCCCTCCATAGACCTGACCTCACAGTGAGCAGGCTTGCCCCTCCACAGACCTGACCTCACAGGAGCGGGCTCGCCCCTCCACAGACCTGACCTCACAGGAGTGGGCTCGCCCCTCCATAGACCTGACCTTACAAGAGCGGGCTCGCCTCTCCACAGACCTGACCTCACAGGAGCGAGCTCGCCCCTCCACAGACCTGACCTCACAGGAGCAGGCTCGCCCCTCCATAGACCTGACAGGAGCGGGCTCGCCCCTCCATAGACCTGACCTCACAGTGAGCAGGCTCGCCCCTCCACAGACCTGACCTCACAGGAGCGGGCTCGCCCCTCCATAGACCTGACCTTACAAGAGCGGGCTCGCCTCTCCACAGACCTGACAGGAGCGGGCTCGCCTCTCCACAGACCTAACCTCACAGTGAGCAGGCTTGCCCCTCCACAGACCTGACCTCACAGGAGCGGGCTCGCCCCTCCATAGACCTGACCTTACAAGAGCGGGCTCGCCTCTCCACAGACCTGACCTCACAGGAGCAAGCTCGCCCCTCCATAGACCTGACCTCACAGGAGCGAGCTCGCCCCTCCACAGACCTGACCTCACAGGAGCAGGCTCGCCCCTCCATAGACCTGACAGGAGCGGGCTCGCCCCTCCATAGACCTGACCTCACAGTGAGCAGGCTCGCCCCTCCACAGACCTGACCTCACAGGAGCGGGCTCGCCCCTCCATAGACCTGACCTTACAAGAGCGGGCTCGCCTCTCCACAGACCTGACCTCACAGGAGCAAGCTCGCCCCTCCATAGACCTGACCTCACAGGAGCGAGCTCGCCCCTCCACAGACCTGACCTCACAGGAGCAGGCTCGCCCCTCCATAGACCTGACAGGAGCGGCTCGCCCCTCCATAGACCTGACCTCACAGTGAGCAGGCTCGCCCCTCCACAGACCTGACCTCACAGGAGCGGGCTCGCCCCTCCATAGACCTGACCTTACAAGAGCGGGCTCGCCTCTCCACAGACCTGACAGGAGCGGGCTCGCCTCTCCACAGACCTAACCTCACAGTGAGCAGGCTTGCCCCTCCACAGACCTGACCTCACAGGAGCGGGCTCGCCCCTCCATAGACCTGACCTTACAAGAGCGGGCTCGCCTCTCCACAGACCTGACCTCACAGGAGCAAGCTCGCCCCTCCATAGACCTGACCTCACAGGAGCGAGCTCGCCCCTCCATAGACCTGACAGGAGCGGGCTCGCCCCTCCATAGACCTGACCTCACAGTGAGCAGGCTCGCCCCTCCACAGACCTGACCTCACAGGAGTGGGCTCGCCCCTCCATAGACCTGACCTTACAAGAGCGGGCTCGCCTCTCCACAGACCTGACCTCACAGGAGCGAGCTCGCCCCTCCACAGACCTGACCTCACAGGAGCAGGCTCGCCCCTCCATAGACCTGACAGGAGCGGGCTCGCCCCTCCATAGACCTGACCTCACAGGAGCAGGCTCGCCCCTCCACAGACCTGACCTCACAGGAGCGGGCTCGCCCCTCCATAGACCTGACCTTACAAGAGCGGGCTCGCCTCTCCACAGACCTGACCTCACAGGAGCAAGCTCGCCCCTCCATAGACCTGACCTCACAGGAGCGAGCTCGCCCCTCCATAGACCTGACAGGAGCGGGCTCGCCCCTCCATAGACCTGACCTCACAGTGAGCAGGCTCGCCCCTCCACAGACCTGACCTCACAGGAGCGGGCTCGCCCCTCCATAGACCTGACCTTACAAGAGCGGGCTCGCCTCTCCACAGACCTGACAGGAGCGGGCTCGCCTCTCCACAGACCTAACCTCACAGTGAGCAGGCTTGCCCCTCCACAGACCTGACCTCACAGGAGCGGGCTCGCCCCTCCATAGACCTGACCTTACAAGAGCGGGCTCGCCTCTCCACAGACCTGACCTCACAGGAGCAAGCTCGCCCCTCCATAGACCTGACCTCACAGGAGCGAGCTCGCCCCTCCATAGACCTGACAGGAGTGGGCTCGCCCCTCCATAGACCTGACCTCACAGTGAGCAGGCTCGCCCCTCCACAGACCTGACCTCACAGGAGCGGGCTCGCCCCTCCATAGACCTGACCTTACAAGAGCGGGCTCGCCTCTCCACAGACCTGACCTCACAGGAGCGAGCTCGCCCCTCCATAGACCTGACCTCACAGGAGCGAGCTCGCCCCTCCATAGACCTGACAGGAGCGGGCTCGCCCCTCCATAGACCTGACCTCACAGTGAGCAGGCTCGCCCCTCCACAGACCTGACCTCACAGGAGTGGGCTCGCCCCTCCATAGACCTGACCTTACAAGAGCGGGCTCGCCTCTCCACAGACCTGACCTCACAGGAGCGAGCTCGCCCCTCCACAGACCTGACCTCACAGGAGCAGGCTCGCCCCTCCATAGACCTGACAAGAGCGGGCTCGCCTCTCCACAGACCTGACCTCACAGGAGCGAGCTCGCCCCTCCACAGACCTGACCTCACAGGAGCAGGCTCGCCCCTCCATAGACCTGACAAGAGCGGGCTCGCCTCTCCACAGACCTGACCTCACAGGAGCGAGCTCGCCCCTCCATAGACCTGACAGGAGCAGGCTTGCCCCTCCATAGACCTGACCTCACAGTGAGCGGGCTCGCCCCTCCACAGACCTGACCTCACAGTGAGCGGGCTCGCCCCTCCACAGACCTGACTCTGATTTGGCCTCCAGCATGTTTCCATGGAAATGCTTCTTTGGATAAGAGGCGTTAAGAACATTCTCCAAGGAAATGGACGAGGTTCACACAGGTTACATAATATGACTTTAAATGGAGAAAGCAGGTGTCTGCTCAGGTTACAGGTCAGATCACTGGAGAGGCGGTCCCGCCCATATACAGTGTGTCGGGACATTAGAAATGAAGGTTTAGGTCATTTTCTGATGGAAATAAAATGGTCCGACGCGTCAGTCTGAGGAATAGAGTTCAGTTTTACTCTTCTATTCTTCTTTATTTTAATTTCTTTATTCTTTTCTTCTTCTTTATTCTTTTCTTCTTTCTTTCTTTTCTTCTTCTTTATTCTTTTCTTCTTTCTTTCTTTTCTTGTTTCTTGTGGGTTCAGCCCAAACGCAGATCTGACCCGGTTTAGGGCTCGTCAGGTTTAGTCTCATGTGGCGCGGCCCATTAAAGACAAAGTTCAGCCTCTTTTGTCAAAATGAAGAAATAAAGTATTAAAGAGACAGAGCCGCACTCTTCCCTCAAACGCACGAGACCAAAGAGCCTGAAGCTGAAAGGTCAAAGGTCACAGGGAGTTTGTGGAGGTCAAAAAAGTCAAACCAAACCCAAGTTTTCAGTTTCATACGGCGTTATATTTATTTAAATGTAAAAACTAGACACCATTTAAAAAGCCAGACTCATTTACACTCCTGTTATAATAATTAACATTTAAACGGCCACGCTGAGGAGAAACAAACCAAATCCAACCGTAAAGTCTGTGGAACGAGTTTAAACCTGCTACAAGTTTCTCCAAAAAAATGAACTGAGGAAATTCTCCAAACGTCTGGACGTTTCCCTCAGCGTGGCCCAAATCTGAAGCATCTGTACAATAAATAACTTCATTAAACAGCAGAAAACGCCGGGGTTCTGCGCGGGTACGAGGACAGCCGAGAGCGCCAGGAGCTGACGAGAGGGCAAAAGTACCGACACTCTGCAGCTGACGTCATCCGCATTCTCCGGGGGTGTGACGCTAACTGGAGGCACTGCTCTGTCTGAGGCTGTTAAAACTTTAATCTGAGCTTTGTTTTAACACAGTCCGATCAGAAAGAACTGACCGAACAGGCGAGCTGATCTGTGCTGTTATTGCTTTGTCTGGAATGTTCCGCAGTATGGCATTAAACCTTTCTGTCTTCATGGAGACCAAACCAGACCAAGTTCCAGGTCAGATCTGTGGAGAGGCGACCCCGCTCACAGTCAGAATGTCTGTTTTTCTAGGTATTTTTGAGCTCTAAAACCACCTGTAATTGAATAAATGTAAAGTAGAGCTGTTTAATGTCACACTGTGGAACATTCCAGGCAGAGCAATGACGTCTCCATAGAAACAAGCAGGCGACGGGACCCCAAAGCAAAAGTTACACAGTGCAGCTTTAAACAAGTTGCCCTCAACCTCTCACCTCGTGTGCGCATCGTGTCACCATGGCAACTCCTGAACATTCTACCCGTAGACATACACGCAGAACACCCCCGGCGTGATGACACTGCAAAGTATCAGTGTTAAGACTAGAATTTCAGATATTGTCCCGGATTTGAGTCGTTTTGCAGTTAAAGTTTCAATGTAATTTTCCATTTTCAAGACGGACAATCCAGCCAGTGGAACAGACACTTCTGTGACTCTGACGGACGATTATTTAGATTCAAAAACAACAAACTTTAATAAAACAACTGCTCAAAACGACAGAAACGGGTTTAAGTCAGTTTAACGCCTGTAGTTCTAGTTTTTTTGCAGTGCAGTGTTTTGTCAGTGCATACAGATGTAGTAGTAGTAGTAGTAGTAGTAGTAGTAGTAGTAGTAATAGTAGTAGTAGTAGTAGTAGTGATGCTGGAGTATTGAAAAGTATTTATTCTCATGCAAAAAAATATACTTAAAATGCTGTTTTTTGAACCCATTTTGTTTTGGAGCTCAGGGACCAGCCCCTGGTTCAGGAAGTCAATTTCCCATTTGATTTTCAGAATAAAAGCTCAAGACGTGTCATTTTATTTTATTTTAAATCTGTCTCTGAAACTTTATAAACCGCTGAGTTATTCCGAATCTTGGTTGTTTTAAGTCCAGAAAACACGTTTAAAACCAGAGTTAGCACGTAGCCGTTAGCCTCCGTGACGTATTTTGAACTTTTATTATCTGAATTTTCCAAAAAGTCTATGGGAAAATGAATGGAAAATTAACTTTTTACTAAGCAGAGGAACTGGAACTGGGTGAGGCTGGTGAGCTCCAGTGGTTCGATATCGCGATACTTGCCAATAGCATAACATGGTATCGTATCGAAACTACTACTACTACTACTACTACTACTACTACTACTACTACTACTACTACTACTACTACTACTACTACTACTACTACTAAAACTACTACTAAAACTACTACTGGCAAATACTGTGTGGATACTGCAGAGGTTTACAGATGTGCATTTGCCTCGTCAGCACCTCCGCACTCTTCAGTTCATTATTGCATTGTTTGTTTGTGGATTTATTTATAAAATGATTCAGGTTTTGTGCGTCGTTTTCGCCTTCACTCGTTTCAGCTTTTACAAAAACAAAAATACATAAATCTGAACGGGGTTTTAAGGCTTTACAGCGAAGGCCCGGCTATTTACACGCAACTTTAATGAGAAAACGGCTCCTCGTTAATTTGTACAAAGTTTTACACAAATGAGCTGCACAAAACTAACGTTAAAACTCCCACATTTCGCTTCAATACAGATTTTCAAATACGTCTTATTTACATTCATTTACACAAAACTTTAAATACTGGGGCCCGTCTATGGGACAAGGGAAGGTACTGGGAAATTAAGCAGCTAAAATCAAGCTAAAAACAATAGCTGCCAGCACTGGAGTTAAATGTCCTGTATTACACTATTTCTGCTCTGTCCTAATGTCGTTTCCTCATCACAAACAGACCTGGAGTTTTGTTTTGTTTCATTCACATGTTTAACACACAAACCTGCAGATTTAGGCTGAGCTCTTCCCTCAAACTGAAGTTGTGTTTTGTTTGCGAATGAAACAAAACACAACTCCAGGTTTGTTTTTGACGAGGAAACGACATTACAACACAGCTTAAAACGCACAAGAGTCAGTTTTATGTAAAATAGGCCCCTTTAAGGTAATTTGACCTGAAATGATCAGAATGAGTCTTGTGAAGGTGAGTGGACTTTAAAAACCCAGAGGAACATTTATGGGTGACCACCTGATGACGATGATGATCAGAAGGTGTAACGGAGGGCTGTGAGCGGTGAAGGGGGAGACTCAACGTGCAGGAGAACTCAAATATGTGTGAATGAGACAAAACACAACTCCAGGTCTGATTCTTTGGAGGACACGACATTAGAACAGGGATAAAGCCCCACTGCGGAACATTGTATGACACTAGAACAGGGATAAAGCCCCACTGCGGAACATTGTATGACACTAGAACAGGGATAAAGCCCCACTGCGGAACATTGTATGACACTAGAACAGGGATCAAACTGAAAGTGATCGAGCAGAACATGGGAGTTTTAAGATGAAGGACATTCTGTGTCAGAGGCAGTTTGTGGAGCGCTGAGAGAAAAGTAGCTGCCGTCGCATAATAAAAACAGAGTCTGTTTGAACAGATGAAACGATGAAAATGAAATGAATAAATGCATTTGTGATCGAAGGCCGAGGCGCTGCTCTCATGAGTCCTGGAAACAAACCAAAACTAACCACAGATCAGAGAGAGACATTTTGTTTGAGGACACAGAGGCTCCAGCGCAAAGCCGCGGTCCACTGCTCGAGTTGGGCTGTAATGTCATTTTTCTGATGGAGCAGAATCTGGAGTCCTGGTGCAGATTGAGACCTCCTGTCTCTGTATGACTCACAGTCTCAGAAGATCTCCTCCTCAAACAGTAAAAGATCTCCTCCTCAAACAGCAGAAGATCTCCTCCTCAAACAGCAGAAGATCTCCTCCTCAAACAGCAGAAGATCTCCTCCTCAAACAGCAGAAGATCTCCTCCTCAAACAGTAAAAGATCTCCTCCTCAAACAGCAGAAGATCTCCTCCTCAAACAGCAGAAGATCTCCTCCTCAAACAGTAAAAGATCTCCTCCTCAAACAGCAGAAGATCTCCTCCTCAAACAGTAAAAGATCTCCTCCTCAAACAGCAGAAGATCTCCTCCTCAAACAGCAGAAGATCTCCTCCTCAAACAGCAGAAGATCTCCTCCTCAAACAGCAGAAGATCTCCTCCTCAAACAGCAGAAGATCTCCTCCTCAAACAGTAAAAGATCTCCTCCTCAAACAGCAGAAGATCTCCTCCTCAAACAGTAAAAGATCTCCTCCTCAAACAGCAGAAGATCTCCTCCTCAAACAGCAGAAGATCTCCTCCTCAAACAGTAAAAGATCTCCTCCTCAAACAGTAAAAGATCTCCTCCTCAAACAGTAAAAGATCTCCTCCTCAAACAGTAAAAGATCTCCTCCTCAAACAGCAGAAGATCTCCTCCTCAAACAGCAGAAGATCTCTGTCCTTTACACTGTGTGCTGAGGACACATTTACTTTGGGGACAGTCCTTTAAACCTTTGTGTCCAGACGTGCTTCTGAGTGAGTAAATATGGACACTGACCTTTGACCCCAGGACGACACAAGAGCAGCATAAACCGGGAACGAAGCCGAACTCACCAGAACATTATCCAGTGGTTTCAGAAAGTAGCACTGTTGCCATGGCAATTAGACATTCTAAATTAAATATTACAGTCCTCAAAATGGCGCCCATCAAAACAGACAGTGAACACAGGCAGTTTGAGAAGAGCGGATTTGGACCAGAACGGGACGGGGAGATACAGACTGTGTTCACCGGTTTAGTCCAGGTTTAGTCCTGATGTAGACCGGGCTTAGTCCTGATGTAGACCGGGCTTAGTCCTGATGTAGACCGGGCTTAGTCCTGATGTAGACCGGGCTTAGTCCTGATGTAGACCGGGCTTAGTCCTGATGTAGACCGGGCTTAGTCCTGATGTAGACCGGGTTTAGTCCTGATGTAGACCGGGTTTAGTCCAGGCTTGGTCCTGATGTAGACCGGGTTTGGTCCTGATGTAGAACAGGTTTAGTCTGTGTTTAGTCCTGATGTAGGCCGGGTTTAGTCCTGATGTAGACCTGGTTTAGTCCGGGCTTAGTCCTGATGTAGACCGGGCTTAGTTCAGGTTTAGTCTAACTCAAGCACCGGTTTAGTCTTAGTCCAGGTCCCAGTGCAGGTCCAGTGCAGGTCCAGTGCAGGTCCAGTGCAGGTCCAGTGCAGGTCCAGTGCAGGTCCAGTGCAGGTCCAGTCCAGGTCCTAGGTCCAGGTCCCAGTCCAGGTCCCAGTCCAGGTCCCAGGTCCAGGTCCCAGGTCCAGGTCCCAGTCCAGGTCCCAGTCCAGGTCCAGTCCAGGTCCAGTTCTTGTGTGTGAGCACAGCCCAGACTCGTCCCTCGTTCCAGAGCTTTTCATTGGAGCTTCTGATGAAACACGATTATTCAAAGTGAAGCTTCGCTCGGCGCTGAACGCTCGCTACATGATGAAACTTGGACTAAACATGGCGCCTGTTGCCGTGGCGACCGACCTCAGCAGATGCACGTATAAATAACTCACTGGACTCTCGGCCTGTCTCTTTTATTCCCTCTCTCCGTCTTTCGCCGTCTTTCCCTCCTGTGGTCAGCTGTAGTTCTGGGCGAGCCATGATGCCAGCTGCTCCAGTTTGGCGCAGAGCAGAGAGTCCGGGTCAGACGCCAGCGCCGGGTCTTCCCTGTTGCTGCGGCGTTTCCTGGAGTTAGCGGCGTTCGCTTTAGCCGCCCCCACCAGAGGTTTCTTGGGCCTCCGAGATTCTCCGAGCTCCGGAAACTCCAGGAAGCGCTTGACCCGCTTCTGCCCGCACCAGGCCTCGGCGCCATTTTTACGACTGAGCGGAGCTTCGAAGATCGTCTCCAAACGACTGAAAACACAAACCGGGGTTAGATTTACGGGGCTAAATTAAACTATTTCCTGTTCTGCTCTAATGTCGTTTCCTCGTCACACCTGCAGTTGTGTTTGTTTCATTCACACGTTTAACACACAAACCTGCAGATTTAACACGAGTTCTTCTTTCAGACTGAAAACACTCTGTTCCACCTTGTGATGTCATCATGTGGTGATACAGGAAGTGCTCCACTGTGTTTTTAAACTCCACACACCTTCACTAGAATCATTTGGATCATTTCAGTCCTGGAATTGCCGATCTTGACTGAACTAAAGGTAAAAGGAGCTGTTCACTTGAAAACTACCACTTGATGACATCACAAGGTGGAACAGAGCGTTTGGAGCTTTGGAGATGTAGACAGACTAATAATAAAGAGTTCCTCAAACATGTGAATGAAACAAACACAAGTCCAGCTCTGTTGTTGAGGAGGAACATCAGAACATCAGAACATGACTAAAGTTCACAGGAGTCAGGTTTGTGTGATATTTGAGCTTTAAATATATTAAATATGTAAAGAAATGTCTCAGTAAACGACCAAGGAGAGATGGAGGAGGAGGAGAGATGAAGGAGAGATGGAGAAGATGGAGGAGAGATGAAGTAGAGATTGAGGAGAGATGGAGGAGAGATGGAGGATAAACAGAGGTCAGACGTCAGATGGAGTCAGACCTTTCTGGGGGTTTGCTGAAGTTCTTGTTGGTGTAGATCTCCTCCAGACTGAACTCCTTCTTCTTCACCCTGAGCAGAGACAGACACACGGGGCAGAGTCACTCAGACGTCCACATGTGAGTCAGGTCAGTCTTTAGACCTTCAGTTTTACTCTGAACTGGGGATGGGACAAGATCTCGAGACACCAGATCGTGAGGAAAATGATCTCGTGAGGTTTTTTCCACATTTGAATTGGACAAAAATGAGGTTTACATGTTGCTGAGTTACAGCTCTCTCTTAAAGTTCCAAAAAACAGCGTTAGAATAGAAACAAAAATATGAATCAAGTAAATAAAGAAATGTGAGGCCAAAATTTCAAACTGTATGTGAAATGTATATATTAAGAATTATGTTAAAACCTCGTCCTGTCAAACAGCAACTGTACAAAGAACGTCTGAATCCTGGAGCTTTGCTGGAGAGGAGCTCGAGACTCTTTCTGTTCAGACTTTACCGTCATTTCTGGACTCTGCTACTTTTGTCTCACACTTTGAACCCTGCGGATCAAACGACGATGTGGATTATTTGTTTATCAGCACAGCGGATGTGCAGCCTGAGAGCAGAAAGCGCCGCTGTCCGTGCGGGGAACATGAAGCTGCAGCGTTAGCGAGCACCGTCGTCAGCACTAAAACAGTTTATCACCGTGTGAGAAAATAATTCTGACGCTAAATGAACATTAGTGAGTGGGACACGACTTCATGACCCGAATGTGTTAAACGAGAAGAAACGTCTCAACCTTCAGTAGCCGAACATCCACTCATACCTGATGGATACACCTAGCCCCGCCCCCAGGACATCCACTCATACCTGATGGATACACCTAGCCCCGCCCCCAGGACATCCACTCATACCTGATGGATACACCTAGCCCCGCCCCCAGGAGAGCCTGATATCTGACCTGACACCAGGCAGGACAGCGGCTCTTTCTGCAGGAGACATGTGCAGTAGAGCGAGAAGTGACGTACTCTGATAATCTGTCGTAATGAATTAAATTAATTACTCATTGCATTCATGTAGTGCCTTTTAAGACACTCAAAGACGCTTTCCAGATCATTCTTCATTCACTCCACACTCAATGGTGATAAGCTACTATTGTAGCCACAGCTGCCCTGGGGCAGACTGATGGAAGCGAGGCTGCCAATCCGTGCCATCGGCCCTTCCGACCACCACCATCACTCATGCACACACCACTTTCATACTGGGCAATGTGGGTGAAGTGTCTTGCCTAAGGACAGTTCAAGTTTTTGCTACTAGCGCCCTCCTGTGGCTCCTGGAGCTCCCAGTGTCTCCATCCGAGTCCTGCCCAGGCCCTGAGCCTCTGAGGTCTGACGGGATCAGGGTTTGACGAGCCGGTGTGGCCACAGTGTAATACTGACGTTTTACTGTGGTGTTACAGACACTGTTCAGAAAAAACACGTACCGGTATTTAATTACAATCTTTAAAATCTTTCTGTGTGAATCAAGTTACAGTGTGGACACCTGTGGCTCAGACGCTGCGGTCTATATATGTACTCTTATATTCAGGCGCGCTCAATAGTCCGGAAATGACGGCACTTTAGAAGGACCATTTTCCCTTAGTCCATGGTCAGTTTAGAGTCTTGCCCAAGGACACGGTGGCAGTGTGTGAGGTGGATGGAACCCCTGACCCTGCGGTGAGAGGGCGGTGCCATACCTGACCGCTTTGGGGAGGCCCATGGGCGTGAGGTTGTTCTGGGGTTTGGGGAGAGCTTTCCGGATCTTTATGGAGGACACTTTCCTGTGACCCTCGGCCTTCTTCACCACCTGCAGCAAAACAACGTCAGGGAGGGCATCTGACACACACGGGGAGGGCATCTGACACACAGAGAGGTTGCTGTACCTTTATCTCTGAGTCGGAGTGAGCCGTTTCTTCTCTGAGCTCCTCAGACTCGGGGCTGGAGCTCGTGTCCTCATCCTCTTCAGGAGGAGACACTTCAGGAGGACACACCAGTAAAGACACACTACTGAGAGGGAGAGAGGGAGAGAGGGAGAGAGGGAGAGAGGGAGAGAGACGGAGGGAGAGAGAGAGGGAGAGAGACGGAGGGAGAGAGAGGGAGAGGGGGAGACGGAGAGAGAGAGAGAGGGAGAGAGACGGAGGGAGAGAGAGGGAGAGGGGGAGACGGAGAGAGAGAGAGAGAGAGGGAGAGAGACGGAGGGAGAGAGAGGGAGAGGGGAGACGGAGAGAGAGAGAGAGGGAGAGAGACGGAGGGAGAGAGAGGGAGAGGGGGAGACGGAGAGAGAGAGAGGGAGAGAGACGGAGGGAGAGAGAGGGAGAGGGGGAGACGGAGAGAGAGAGAGGGAGAGGGGGAGACGGAGAGAGAGAGAGGGAGAGAGACGGAGGGAGGGAGAGGGAGAGGGGGAGACGGAGAGAGAGAGAGGGAGAGAGACGGAGGGAGAGAGAGGGAGAGGGGGAGACGGAGAGAGAGAGAGGGAGAGGGGGAGACGGAGAGAGAGAGAGGGAGAGAGACGGAGGGAGAGAGAGGGAGAGGGAGAGGGGGAGACGGAGAGAGAGAGAGGGAGAGAGACGGAGGGAGAGAGAGGGAGAGGGGGAGACGGAGAGAGAGAGAGGGAGAGAGACGGAGGGAGAGAGAGGGAGAGGGAGAGGGGGAGACGGAGAGAGAGAGAGAGGGAGAGGGGGAGACGGAGAGAGAGAGAGAGGGAGAGGGGGAGACGGAGAGAGAGAGAGACGGAGGGAGAGAGAGGGAGAGGGGGAGACGGAGAGAGAGAGAGGGAGAGAGACGGAGGGAGAGAGAGGGAGAGAGACGGAGGGAGAGAGAGAGAGAGAGAGAGGGAGAGAGACGGAGGGAGAGAGAGGGAGAGAGACGGAGGGAGAGAGAGGGAGGGAGAGAGAGGGAGAGGGGGAGACGGAGAGAGAGAGAGAGGGAGAGGGGGAGACGGAGAGAGAGAGAGGGAGAGGGGGAGACGGAGAGAGAGAGAGGGAGAGGGAGAGGGGGAGACGGAGAGAGAGAGAGAGGGACGGAGAGAGAGAGAGAGAGAGAGAAAGAGACGGAGAGAAGAGGGAGAGAAAGAGAGCGAGAGAGAGAGAGAGAGGGAGAGAGAGAGAGAGGGAGAGGGGGGGAGGACGGAGAGAGGAGAGAGAGACGGAGAGAAGAGGGAGAGAAAGAGTGAGAGAGAGAGGGGCGAGAGAGAGAGAGAGGCGAGAGGGAGAGAGAGGAGATAGAGACACGGAGAGAAGAGAGAGATGGAGAGAAGAGAGGGAGAAAGAGACGGAGAGAAGAGGGAGAGAAAGCGAGCGAGAGAGAGAGAAGAGAGAGCGAGGGGGTGAGAGAGGGGGGTGTAGAGAGAGGGGGTAGAGAGAAGAGAGAAAGGAGAGAGAAGAGAGAGCGAGAGAGGAGGGAGGGAGTGAGAGAGAGAGAGAGGGAGTGAAAGGAGGGCAGAGGGAGAAAACAGAGGGCGGAGGATTAGAACAGGGTCATGATTTCTGACCAGGCTAAAAACATCTGCATTATTGCATTATTTAATCTGAGGAGGATGAGAGGAGCCACAGAGATCGGCCGGTATGGGGTTTCCATGGCGATTTTAGGCCGATATCAGGTACGCTAAAAAGTGCAAATATCGACCCGATATATCTGTCCGTCTCTAAATAGCAACAGCACAACTTTACTCAATATTTATGATAATAATATCATAAATAATAAATTTGGAAGGTGAACCCAAGATGGCGTCGTATTGTTTTCAGCAGCCTGTGCTCAGTGGCGATCAAATAGATTTTTACTTCCTGAATTGGTGGTTTTCAGATTCTAGAGTGTGAGAGTGTGATGATGTCACACCCTCAGATGGCGCAAGGGCCAGTTTTCCCCACTGATCACACTGTACTTTGCCATGACATATCCAAAAGGTAAATTCAGAAACGTTTGACTTGATCATTTCCATTACTGACTCGACCCAAGAACTCACTGAATTATGAGAAAAATCTGGATTTTAAAACTATTAATATTGGCTGCCCCCGTCTGTTTTAAATACAGGAATATTGGAAGTTTTCAGATTGTAGAATGTGATGATGTCATACGTTCACAAATGCTCAACCTGATCATTTCTATTAGAGGCTGAACCCAAGAGCTCACCGTATTACAACAAAAATCTGCATTTCAACAATATTCATTTTACCTGACCCCCATCTGTATTAAACATTATTGGCCTATATAATGTGGTGATGTCATCTGAAACCAGCAATACTGACCTCACGCCGCAAAACGCGTGATGTCAGAAACGTGCAGTTCTGACCAATCAGGGCGAGAGCTAGACGGGGTCAGAGCGGGGCTAGGGTAAGTCTTAAACAGCTAACTTTTAAGAGCTTTGACGATTTGAACATTTTTTTAAGTTTGTATGGTAAAAATACAAAAGAATCTCTACAAAATCCGGCCTTTATGAAAGCTGTTGATGTCCTGTCAACTGAACACAGGCAGTTCGACACGGCAATGCACAAAAAATACACCGCGTTTTATGGGACAATTGTTTCTGGGCTGGAGCTCCCGGGAGCTGCAGTAATAACACTAAACCATCTCGCTCGTGAACAGAGGCGGCGCGTCTTATCCAGTTCTGTGACCAGCGAGTGACTTATTCAGGAGGGATGAAAGAATAAACCCAGATCTGACCCAGAGCTTCCTCCTCCTGACCAAGATTCTGCTGTGTACCTGATGTTGGAGTCAGAGGAGGTGCTGAGCAGAGTGTCCGTCCGAAGGTGGAACCCAGGGAGCTGCCCCAGAGACGTGCCCAGGAGAGAGGAGAGAGACGGGGCAGTGGAGGAGGAGGCGGGGGCGGGGGACAGGGACCGGAGGGTTGAGGGGGCGGGGGACAGGGAGCGGAGGGTGGGAGCGCCTGGGGACAGCGCTCGGCGTGGGCTGCCCTCTGACCTCTTGGACAGGAAGGCGAGGGGACTGGAGAGGAACCCGGAGGCGAGGGCGGAGAGCGAGGCCCCGGGAGAGAGCGCCCTCATCGGGGACAGGTGGTGGGGGTCGTAGGGGGACGGGGACCTACGCGCCGGGTACACCTGAGAATGGAGAGGGTGAGAGAATAACAAAATAATAAATAATGTGTTCTAACTGCACCTGATTTTTTTTTTTTTTACTTTTGACTGAACAATTACAGTTTTACACAGATGTCCTTTATAAAGAGCACAATACGCACCTCTTTGCGCAGACACAAGGGGGCGATCTCACGCTCTACCTCCAGGCTGCAGACTGTGTGGCGACGGGCGCGGCGAGATGAGCGGTGGAAGTGATGCGCGAGCGAAGAGGAGGAGGAGGAGGAGGAGAGGCTGAGAGGGGCGGACTGCTGCTGCGGGGGCTGGGAGTGGCTGCGCGGGGGCGAGTGGAAGTGCGGCGTCCAGGGCGTGTCCAGGGGGCGGAGCCAAGGGATCTCTGGACACGACTGGCTCCGCAGCAGCCGCGTCGAGCTGCCCTGCTTAAACATGGCGTCGTCCACTGTCGCCGCGGTAACAGCCTCGTCGCCTTTACGGGATTTAAACACGCGGCACTTCCTCCTCTGAGCGTCCATCCTCCGCGTCCTCCTTTTACTGACCCCGCCCTCGATGACCTTGCCGACTCCGCCCTCGATGACCTCACCAACACGGACGTCCTCCTGAAGACTCTGCGGCGCCACGATACCGCACGCATCCCGATTGTCGTTTTCAGGCGGCGGCGGCGGCGTAATTTCAAAATAGACCTTTTCCGTGACGTTTTTGCCCTTCGTCTCCTTGGCCGCCACTTTGGTTTTCTTGGTCTTGCGTTCTGCTCTCTCCTTGACGCTCATGGTTCTGCTCTCCTCCGCTCTCATCTTTCGTTTCTTACTCGAGATCTTCACGTTTTCAGTCAGAGGAGCTGTGAGGGCTTCAGGTGACTCCACTTTGACTCCTGTAGATGTTTGCAGATCTAAACTCTGACTAGCTTTAGCGTTAGCCCTTTTTACCGTCCTAGTTTTAGCCTTCACGCTCTTCTGATCATCACCGTTTATAATCGCTAAACTACTTTGATTATTCACTGTTAAATTCGCCTCCTGTTCCACTTTACTCTTCTTCGTCGCCCTGGTGACCGCCTTCGTGACCGCCTTCGTGACTGCGTCTGGCGTCTCCTCTTTGCGTTTTGGTTTTCGCTTTAGCGCAGACTCCGGTCGTTCCTCCATCTTTGCGGCCATTTTCTTCCTCTTGCCCGTTTCTTCGCTCAAATTCAACGTCCGTTTGACCTTTTTCAGTCCAGCGTCATCCAAAATCGAGCGTGAAGTTGGGGTTTGGTCGGCCTGGTTTTCGTTTAAATGATCTTTGAAAACACAAACTCTTTCTCGATCTATTTCTGAGTCCATTTTGGTCAAAACAAAGTCACAGTCCGTGTTCTGGTGGGTGCCGCACACTTCGGTATTGGTTTGGGGCGTGGTTTTGTTTTGGCGCGTCCTCGCCCTCGCGCTCCACCTCACCTCCTCCTCCTCCGCTGCGCTCACATGTTTACACGCCATCACCGCGGTAACAGCGGCAGCAGGCTCAGTGGCGGCGTTTGCAATATCCGAGGCACTTTGGGTGACTAACGCTTCAAGTTCTGTTTTCGGAGATTGCCAAGGCACGGCGTCATCGACCTCAGCTTTCAAAATGTCCTCCACCTCCTCCTCAGACTTCTGGAGGTCTGTTAGCTCGTTAGCTGTTAGCTGATTCCCCCTTTCCGCAGATCCGACCCGGTCCTCCGCAGAAGTGTACAGGCTCTCGTCCGTGTTTTCGTTGGCGGTTGGTTCGTTCACCGACGCCTCGCTCTCCGTGCTGTTGGACTTGAACAGTTTCACGGGGCTCATGACGATCTCGGTGAAGGACGCCATCTTGGATCTGAAGGACTGGAAGAGCGGCCCGATGACCCAGCCTTTGGGGGCGGAGTCGGCGGCCAGCAGCGAACGCGTCTCCAGGGGGTCAGAGGTCACGCCATGGCAGGGGACGGTGCGTTTCAGGGACGAGACACGAGGGGAGATCGGAGGACGGTGAAGTCTGGAACAAAAAGAGGGAGAATGTGTTCTGAGTGTGACGCCACCCACAGAGTTCGGCTCCAAATGAAGCTCATCGAGGCCAGCAGTTATAGCGGCTAAATTGTGACCGCGAGTATCATAGCAACCAAAGAGCCAATCAGGAGCGAGGCTGTTTAAGGTAATGCCACGTTTTATTCACACAGATTTAGGCTGAGCTCTTCTCTCAAACAGGACAAAACACTCTGTTCCACCTTGTGATGTCATCATGTGGTGATACAGGAAGTGCTCCACTGTGTTTTTAAACTCCACACACCTTCACTAGAATCATTTGGATCATTTCAGTCCTGGAATTGCCGATCTCCACTGAACTAAAGGTAAAAGGAGCTGTTCACTTGAAAACTACCACTTGATGACATCACAAGGTGGAACAGAGCGTTTGGAGCTTTGGAGATGTAGACAGACTAATAATAAAGAGTTCCTCAAACATGTGAATCAAACAAACACAACTCCAGGTCTGTTTTTGAGGAGGAACATTATCAGAACACGTTTAGGTCACAGGAGTCAAGTTTGCGTAATACAAGACCTTCAATACATTGATTAAATTAAACAAATGAAAATAACTCACTTTTCATGGACGGTTTCTGGAGCGACGCTGAAATTCAACTGCTCCTGAAAAACATGAAAATACATTAAAAAGCGAATAATCCTCTGTCCCATATACTCTCCATCCTCCTCTGTCCCTCCTCTGTCCCTCCTCTGTCCCTCCTCTGTCCCTCCTCTGTCCCTCCTCTGTCCCTCCTCTGTCTCGTACATCCAGACCATAAATGGACAGTCTCCTTTGAAGCAGACATAATTTCTCTTTTCAGAGATTCCAGCGCTTTCACTGAAGCTACTGCAGCTGTGTGGCTCCTTTTGTGTTTGGAGGTTGGATGTTCTTTCCGTGTCTCGTCTACATTACAAAGTTGTCGGTTCGTTCCCAGCTGGAGCCCGTGGTTGTGTCCTTGGGCAGGACACTTCCCCGGCCTGTGAGGTGGAGGTCTGCAGTGTTGGTGGTGCTGGGAGCCGCTGAAGCGTGATGGGATTAAGCCTCATTACGGGTCTGGACTGGAGTTGTTTACGCTCAGACTGGAGCAGCTGGTGCAGGACTGACCCACAGACACTATCCCCGCGTGTCCTCGTGTTTAACTTCTGAGAGATCAAAAATTAGCGCCATTTCCGTAGCAACTGCAATTCAAAAACTGTGAAAAGTTCTCAAAATGGCGCCTATTAACAGGAAGCTGAAAATATTTTTTTCCCCCGTAATGCCACTTTTCCTACTGCATGAGTCTAATCAGGTCTGGATCAGAAGATCAGTTCACAGCTATTTGAATTTACTGAATGCCTCTTCCACTCGTCACCCCATTTCACTTAAAAATGTGTCCACACCAATAAAATGTCAGATAAGTATAATTAAAGTTAATGGAGAGACTTTTTGCCCATCCACTCGTCCTTCAGTGTCTCCAGGACCATAGTTTTCAGTCGTCTTTCCCTCTAGTTACACCACACAGTATAACCAGTATAATCGATGCATGTTTCCGGTCTGTTTGCTCCATGGATCCAGTCGCACTAATTCCCGAGGATTAAATGGTTTTCCCAAAGCAGTCGCAGGGAATGATGTCGTGTAGTGAGTTTAAAGAGAAATCCCAGAGTATGGATCAGAGTAAATCCTGTCTGCACGATTACTCTGCTCCTCTGACCCTCTCTTCTGCTCCCTCTCCTTTGCTCCTCTCCTCTGCTCCTCTCTTGTGCTCCTCTGACCCACTCTCCTCTACTCCTCTGACCCTCTCCTCTGCTCCCTGTGGCCCTCTCCTCTGCTCCTCTCCTTTGCTCCTCTGACCCGCTCTCCTCTACTCCTCTCCTCTGCTCCTCTGACCCGCTCTTCTGCTCCCTCTGACCCTCTACTCCTCTGCCCCTCTTTTCTGCTCCTTCTGGCCCTCTCCTCTGCTCCCTCTCCTCTGCTCCCTCTCCTCTGCTCCTCTCCTCTGCTCCTCTCCTCTGCTCCCTCTCCTCTGCTCCCTCTCCTCTGCTCCCTCTCCTCTGCTCCCTCTCCTCTGCTCCTCTCTTCTGCTCCTCTCTTCTGCTCCCTCTCTTCTGCTCCCTCTCTTCTGCTCCTCTGGCCCTCTCCTCTGCTCCCTCTCCTCTGCTCCCTGTGGCCCTCTCCTCTGCTCCTCTCCTCTGACCCGCTCTCCACTATTCCTCTCCTCTACTCCTCTGCCCCTTTTCTGCTCCTTCTGGCCCTCTCCTCTGCTCCCTCTGACCCTCTCCTCTGCTCCCTCTCTTCTGCTCCCTCTCTTCTGCTCCCTCTCTTCTGCTCCCTCTCTTCTGCTCCCTCTCTTCTGCTCCCTCTCTTCTGCTCCCTCTGACCCTCTCCTCTGCTCCCTCTCTTCTGCTCCCTCTCCTCTGCTCCCTCTGACCCTCTCCTCTGCTCCCTCTCCTCCCTCTCCGCTGCTCCTCTCCTCCCTCTCCTCTGCTCCCTCTGACCCTCTCCTCTGCTCCCTCTCTTCTGCTCCCTCTCTTCTGCTCCCTCTGACCCTCTCCTCTGCTCCCTCTCCTCTGCTCCCTCTCTTCTGCTCCCTCTCCTCTGCTCCCTCTCCTCTGCTCCCTCTCTTCTGCTCCCTCTCCTCTGCTCCCTCTCTTCTGCTCCCTCTCTTCTGCTCCCTCTCCTCTGCTCCTCTGGCCCTCTCCTCTGCTCCCTCTCCTCTGCTCCTCTGGCCCTCTCCTCTGCTCCCTCTCCTCTGCTCCTCTCTTCTGCTCCCTCTCTTCTGCTCCCTCTCCTCTGCTCCCTCTCCTCTGCTCCCTCTCCTCTGCTCCCTCTCTTCTGCTCCTCTCTTCTGCTCCCTCTCCTCTGCTCCTCTGGCCCTCTCCTCTGCTCCTCTCTCCTCTGCTCCACACGTCCAAACAGAGCATCAAACCTGAGACCTTGTGGCTGTGGGGTGAGAGCTGTACCTGATGCAAGGGCTCTTTTCCTGGGGTCCTCTCGAGTCTGGACGGAACGCTGAGATCCATCTGCACCTTCAAAATAAAAGCAGATGGTTCACTGACGGGTCCAGGTTTACAGAGGCCGTGTGAGGAGGTGAGGAGGTCTGTCACGATAATCACTGCACCGACTCACGGATCAGACAAACATCTGGTTTGATTTTGTTCTTTTACTGTTCTACGACGTTTGAACATATAAACTTTTATGACTCACAAAACATATAAACAAACTACTGTGTTTCTGCTGTTTATTTATTGCAATTCATGTTCTTTTTACCATATTGTACATTTATCTTATATTTTGGGGATAATCCTGCCGTAGGTGGTGCGGGGGTGCGGGGGGGTGCGGTGGTGCGGGGAGGTGCGGTGGTGGTGGGGGCGTGTAGGGGCGGAGTGCTGGTACCGTGGGGGGAGAGGGTCTAGGTTTCCGGGTCGGGGAGGTGGGTTTTCCGTACGGTTTTTGAGCTTCTCTTCGCTCTGTCACGTTGTTCTTCCTCGGGCTCCTCCTGCTGCCAGAGACGCCACAGCGAACAAAGCTGCACAGACAAAATCTGTCACTCTCTCATGACTAATAATGTCTAATAATAAAACAATAATAATTTCCCTTGTGGATCAATAAAGTTTGTTTAAGTCTGAGGCAGGATGAGACGAGGCAGAAGACTGGGCCCACAGGTATATACTTTTTTTTAACTACTACTGTTTATGAGTTCAAACCAAAGGTAAAAACATTTGGACTGAACAAAATCTATGGGGAAATCTAGTCTCCCGTAATCACCAGCCAAACAAGGCTGGTTTAGGTCCAGCTGTAGTCCTTAGTCCTGCTGTAAACATGATGTCCACTTGGTTTCCTCCTTGATCTTAGTTTATTCCACTAAAATAGTCTACGTTAGACCTGAAGTAATGCAGCTGTAAAGTCTTTTCCATGGATAAAACACAGTTTTCCTCCAACAAAACAAAAGCGCACAGACAGATCTGAGGACAATTCTGTAACTGTCTAAAATTGGGTTGTACTTTAAAAATAAAATAAAATAGTTTTTCCCAGGACCCTTGAAGGCACCAGAGGCTCGGGTCAGAGGTGGTTGCCGTTGGTTACCTGGGCGCCACAGCTGGGAGCGAGTCCATCAAACTGGTCTGGGGGTGGGGCTCCGCGGGGAGGGTCAGCATCCCTGAGCTGTGGGCGTGACTAAACAAAAGACAAGAGGAAAAGATGAGTAAAGAGGAGACCGCCAAAATAAATAACACAAACAAAAATACAATAAGTAAGAGACCGCCACAATAAAAGCATATCACACTGAAAGACAAGCAAAACAAGAGATGAGAGAGACCACAAAAATAAAATCAGAACACTAAACAAAAATACAGAAGTATCAGACACACCGCCAAAATAAGAGCACAAACACAGAATGAGATCATTATATCCAGAGCAAAATAAAAGGGCGATTTAATTAAGCATTTGGAAACGTTTTGATTTGAGATAGACCAACATTTCTCATCAGAGCTTGGCCTTAAATCTCACATCAGTTCAGATCTTTCTTTAGTTTGGTCTGACCTGCTGCAAAAAGAATCCACATAAAGCTTTATTTGAACACTTTAGTGCAAAACACTGCACAAAACATGACTGCAGAGCTCTCAGGTCAAGTTTGAGGTGAAACAGGACTCTGGATGAGTTTGTGGTTAATTTAAATCCCAAAAAGCAGAGTTTATTGGCCATCGGTTGCTCTGGGTCTAAACAAAAACATCGGCATCATGAAAAAAGCATAAAAAATATCTCCAGTTTTAACAGTTTCCCAGATATAAATAATCCCAAAAAACAAACTGGACAAAAATTTCATTTTAGGCGCATTGTGTAACTTTTCAGCAAGGGGTCCGTCACCTGCTTGTTCTATGGAGATGCCATTGCTCTGCCTGGAATGTTCCGCAGTATGACATTAAACAGCTCTACCTTACATTTCACAGGTGTTTTTATAGCTCAAAAATACCCAGAAAAACAGGCATTCTGATTGTGACGGGCCCTCCACCAGAAAAGTAACACAATGCACCTTTAAAAAGAGACAATCGCTGTTTTGAGAGGTTTTCAAAGGTTTGGTGCAAAAATAATCACTATATCAACTTATTGTTCAATAAATGGAGATGGAACAAGAGTATCTGGCCTTATGTTTCTCATGTTTACATTTCTTTGTATTAGTGGTGAGATTCGTGTTATTTTAGTTGTTATAATTAAGGATTTAAACTGTAAAAGGTTGAATAAGTGGGTAGTTATTGCTTCACTCTGCAATCTGTCTATTTAAAAACATGTTTACTGGGATTATCCTGCTTTATTGTTATTGCGTCAGTGACATAAAGTAGTTTCAATACTATAGTTTATCGTTATATTTCTCTGTAGCGATAAATCGTGCTTCAAAATACCGTATCGTGACAGGTCTGATAAGGTAATTTTAGTGTAATGTTAGTGTAAAAACAGTGGAAGCGCCAACATTACGAGCAAAATCAATCTCAAAAAATTATAAAATCATATGAAATACACTTACCAAACCACAGTGCAATAGCTATAACAGTTACAAGCCTGTGTTTTGAAGTGAATTTAACAAAAAATTCAATAGATTTTTGCAGAAAGTGACAGTAAAAACATCTCAGTGTGGCTTTGAGGCGTTGTGATGGAACGCGTTATTTGTGTTCATTTAAAATCGCTCAAAATATCCTGTTTTTAACAAATATTACAAACAAAAATAAAGCTTAAACGTAAAGATTGCTGCATAACATGTGTCCCTCGTCTTGTTGACAAAACCACGTGATCTGGGGTCGTTGTACAGTAGATTTTTCCATTCACCAAAACGCTGTGGCGGGTGTGACTAAGTGCTGAAAACTACCGGGTCCCTGGATTAGGGTTTTAAGGCTAAACCGTTGGATTCTTATTTTCTATCACCTACAATTCAAAAGCAACATAAAAATAACCGATCATAGATGAAAGTAAATGCGCGATTATCTGTGTTTTTGAGCCAATATACGGCGGGGTATACAGAGGGGTTCCAGGGAATAGTCGGCGCCCAAAGCTGTCATAGCGTTTTACGGGATTCTACGCGGTAACGGTGGAGCAATACGGATCCCGTGGGGGAAATGGACTCGAAATGCGCGTTTAAGGGTACGTAAATGTTGTTAAATCTTACCGTAAAGGGTTAGGATGAAGGCGGACGCGTTTTCATGTCGGACTGCGCCCTACGGGAGGCAAATGTGCGCAAATGTATTCGTTTTTACGAATCCAAAAGGCAGACACGAAAATCCACCAATCACAGTCCGAGTTCGCAGTCCGCTCGAATTTTACAGCCAATCAGAGGCCGTCTTCCCCAGTTGTCACGTACAAGCAGCCAATAGGAGAGCGTATTAGAGCGGCATGTAGATAAAATGGTTTCGTTCTTTTAATGTCCTCGTCTGACCTACAATCAAAGACCTACATTTTAAAAAGTCATGAGTTTAGTCCTGGTTTAGTCCTGGTTAAGTCTGAGTTTAGTCCTGGTTTAGTCTGAGTTTATTCTTGGTTAAGTCTGAGGTTAGTCCTGGTTTAGTCCCGGTTTAGTCCTAGTTTAGTTCTAGTTTAGTCCTGGTTAAGTCTGAGTTTAGTCCTGGTTTAGTCTGAGTTTATTCTTGGTTAAGTCTGAGGTTAGTCCTGGTTTAGTCCCGGTTTAGTCCTAGTTTAGTCCTGGTTAAGTCTGAGTTTAGTCCTGGTTTAGTCTGAGTTTATTCTTGGTTAAGTCTGAGGTTAGTCCTGGTTTAGTCCGGTTTAGTCTTAGTTTAGTTCTGGCTTGGAAATAGTTTTAACCATTTGCCTCCTAATCAAATTCTTAGACCTGGTTTAGTCCTAATTTGATCCTCATTCAAAATAAATCTATTTAAGACCTAAATCCTAGTTTAGTCCTGGTTTAGTCCTGGTTAATGGAGATGGTCATTTGGAAATGGTTTAGTCCTGTTTTTGACCTTCTGCCCTGGTTTCATCATATTTTAATATTTTTGTAGTTCAAGTTAAAACCTTGTTTAAAATAAACCCTGGTTTAGTCCTGGTTAAGTTCTGCTTTAGTCCTGGGTAAGTCTTGGCATGTCTTCAGTTCCATTTGAGTCTTAGTTTGGTCCGGGTTAAAAAATAAAATGGACAATAAAACCGTTAAGTCCAAAACTAGTCCTGGTTTGTATGTTTTTGTCCAGTTTGATTCTAGTCTCTTAGTCCTGGTTTAGATCTTGTTAAGTCCTGGTTTTGCTCTTTTGACCTGTCCCAGTTTAATCCTTTGGTTCCCTGGTTTAGTCCAGCTTGGTCCCAGTTTGTACTGTTTAAAATAGACCTGGTAAAATCCTAGTTTAGTCCTGGTTTAGTCCTTACTTTCATATTAATTAAAGGGCCCATATTACACTGGTTTCTGCTATAGATGCAGACAGAGCAGGGCCTACAGTTAGCGTCACACCCCCAGGGAATGTTGATGACCTCAGCTGCAGAGTGTCCCCTGTAGGGGACTGTGGATTAACTCATTACTGAAGCATCTGTGAAGGATATTTTTAGTTTCACTTTTTGCCCTTGAAGATTTTAATAATGAAGAGTGTGTGTGTTTGTATGTGTGTGTGTGTGTGTTTGTATGTGTGTCTGTCTGTGTCTGTTGTGTTTTCCGAAGCTGAATCGCTCCGTTCATCTGTGCTGACGTTCCCAGAGCCGACGTTCCCAGTGCCTTTTCCAGTTGAGAAAATCAGACACAAACAAAATCCTCCGTGTGTCACTGGGTCTATGGAAATACTGTGGTTTTAATTGTTCGGGCTCAGATTCAGTCACTGCTGTGGGACGAGGGCTGAGCTCGGACTGAAAAGCCCGATCCAAACTCTAGTGCGTCAGTACGTTTTTATATTTGCACATTATTGAAATATCGAGAATCGAAAATCAGATCCTAATCGATACTAAAACCAGTATCGAAACTAGATGCTCATTTTCCACAGGTTTCGATACTAAAAAAGTCCCATTTTCAGGACAGAGCAGAACCTGAATGTGTTTAGAACGAACTGGAACTGGATCAGAACAAGTGTAAGAGCACAGAGACTAGACTAGTCCTGGTTTAGTCCTGGTTTAGACCTGGACCACAGAGGGATTCCACACATATCAGGACACATGGGAACAGAAAATAAAGTTCTACCATTTAATGTGTAAAATCACAGGAGATCGTCTAAAGAAAAGAGGGTTTTATTTTCATCGTGGGATCAGAATCGGTATCGAGTATCGAGTCTGTTCCGTAGTATCGAAATGAGTTTGAAATTTCAGTATCATGACACTAATATCAAGGATCTGCACTTTTGCATTTTCTTCGTGTGTCTGGGAGTTTCCTTTGGGTGCTCCGGTTTGTCGCTCAGACACAGGCAGAACGAAGAAAACGAAGAAAAGAATTACTATTTACACACCATTTATTTAAAAACATGTACAGAAATCCAGGACTTAATATTGTCTGCAAAAAAAAAAAAAAACACACACATCGAGCCAAGTTTGTTTGAGCTGAATTCAGAATATTCATTTGGATTTTTGCATTTATTTAATATTTATTCACATTCTAGAATTTGTTAATGTGTTAATTTTGTTTTAGTCTAAAAACAGACTGTTCTGATGTGTTTGTTTCATTCACATGTTTGAGGAACTCTTTATTATTAGTCTGTCTACATCTCCAAAGCTCCAAACGCTCTGTTCCACCTTGTGATGTCATCAAGTGGTAGTTTTTAAGTGAACAGCTCCTTTTACCTTTAGTTCAGTAGAGATCGGCAATTCCAGGACTGAAATGATCCAAATGATTCTAGTGAAGGTGTGTGGAGTTTAAAAACACAGTGGAGCACTTCCTGTATTACCACATGATGACATCACAAGGTGGAACAGAGTGTTTTCAGTTTGAGAGAAGAACTCGGCCTAAATCTGCAGGTTTGTGTGTTAAACATGTGAATGAAACAAAACAAAACTCCAGGTGTTTGTGACGAGGAAACGACATTAGAACAGCAGGAAACAGAATCAGTTCTTCAGATTTCTGGTCCTTCAAAACCACGTCAGATGTTTTTTTTTTGTATTTGTGTATTTGTGGTGTAGTTTTGATGCGCTGGTGCGGTTGGCGTGGTCGGCGCGGTCACCACGGTCGGCGCGCTCGGTCACGTGTACAGCTCAAAGTCCAGCCTCTTGGAGTTATAGAACTGAGAACCCTCCTGGTCAATACGACGACAGTAAACTCCAGAGGAAAAGTATCCCTCATCCACCCAGTCCTGAAAGAGAGGGAAGAGAGAGAGAGAGGGTTAGAAAGAGTGAAGAGAGAGAGAGAGAGAGAGACAGAGAGAGAGGGAAAGAGAGAGAGACAGAGAGAGAGACAGTAAACTCCAGAGAAATATCCCCCGTCCATCCAATCCTGAAAGAGAGGGAGTGAGAGAGAGGGTTAGAAAGAGTGAAGAGAGAAAGAGAGAGAGACAGAGAGAGTAAACTCCAGAGAAATATCCCCCGTCCACCCAATCCTGAGGGAGAGAGAGATTAAAATCTGTGAGAAGAGAAGAGAGGGAGGAAGAAGAAAAGATTTAGATCCATCATAAAGACAGAGAACAGGGTAAGGGAGAGAGAGAAAGAGGAGAGAGAGAGAGAGAGAGAGAGGCAGAGAGAGAGAGGAAAAAAGAGAGAAAGAAGGTAAAAGAGGGGGAAAAAGAGTGAGAGAGAAAGATGAGAGGAGGATAGAGAGCGGTGAGTGACAGACGGAGGAGTAAGCCTCTAACAGGATTTACATGAAGCACCAGAGAACGCTGGAGTCAACAGGAGAATTACAGTCCCTGACAAAAGTCTTGTCGCTTATCCATTTTGTAGAAACAAAAGCTTATAACCTGACTTTAAATTAATCGATTGGTTTTAGAAATGTCTCATATGAAAGCTAAAACCCTCCCAAATTATGCTCAATATACTAAAATAAATTTGCTTCACTGAAGAAAGATTGATCATTTAATGAACACAGAAAGGTCAGATTTTGGCAAGACAAAAGTCTTGTCGCCTTGTCATATGATGCACCCAATCCTAGATTACAGCCTCACCTGTGATCAGTTACTGATCAATCAATTAGTGGGTGTGTATAAAAAGAACCCCAGCACACCAGACCTTCACATCAACTGCAACTTGACCTCTGACAACATGCCTAAGATCCACCCTGAGACCAAAGCGTTAATTATCAAGAGGCTGAAGACCAGATCCACTGCTGAGGTGGCTGACACCTTCAATGTGTCTCAGCGTCAAGTACAAAGAATAAGAAAAAGATCTGAAAAGACTGGAGATGTTTTTGACAAGCCCAGGTCCGGCAGACCCCGCAAGACAACTGCTCGGAAGGACCGTTTGTTGATTTGAAAATCCAAGGCCAGCCCCTTTTCCACTGCAGCAGAGCTCCACCAGGCCTGGTCACCTCAAGTCCCTGTGTCAACCAGAACAGTTTGTAGAATTCTGTCTCGAAATGGCCTCCATGGTCGAATCAGTGCACAGAAACCAGCACTAAACAAAAGGCAATTAAAAAACCGTGTGGCATTTGCCAAGGCCCACAGCCTGCTAAAAGGATGGACACTGGAAAAGTGGCAGAAGGTGGATTTCTCAGATGAATCCTCGGTTGAATTACATCACAGCCGCCGCAAATATTGCAGGAGACCTACTGGAGCCCGCATGGATCCAAGATTCACCCAGAAAACAGTTAAGTTTGGTGGCGGAAAAATCATGGTCTGGGGTTACATCCAGTATGGGGGTGTGCGAGACATTTGCAGGGTGGAAGGCAATATCAATAGCCTAAAATATCAAGAAGTATTAGCTACCTCTTACATTCCCAACCATAAAAGGGGTCAAATTTTGCAGCAAGATGGTGCTCCATCGCATACTTCTATCTCTACATCAAAGTTCCTCAAGGCGAAGAAGATCAAGGTGCTCCAGGACTGGCCAGCCCAGTCACCAGACATGAACATCATTGAGCATGTCTGGGGTAGAATGAAAGAGGAAGCATGGAAGGCAAAACCAAAGAATCTTGATGAACTCTGGGAGGCATGTAAGACTGCTTTCTTTGCTATTCCTGATGACTTCATCAACAAATTGTATGAATCATTGTCGAACCGCATGGATGCAGTCCTTCAAGCTCATGGAAGTCATACAAGATATTAAATATGGATCTCACAGCACCACTACTTAATTCACTGACGTTATGCAACATATTTTTGTATTTGAAGTAAATTATTTGTTCAATTTTCTGTAGGCGACAAGACTTTTGTCTTGCCAAAATCTGACCTTTCTGTGTTCATTAAATGATCAATCTTTCTTCAGTGAAGCAAATTTATTTTAGTATATTGAGCATAATTTGGGAGGGTTTTAGCTTTCATATGAGACATTTCTAAAACCAATCGATTAATTTAAAGTCAGGTTATAAGCTTTTGTTTCTACAAAATGGATAAGCGACAAGACTTTTGTCAGGGACTGTATACAGAACAGAGAAAAAAACAAACCGTCCTCCTCCAGTGAAGGAAAAACATCTCAAGAACCAAAACCTGCTGATATAGAGTCTGTGTGACCTGTGACCTGTGACCTCTGACCCTGTGGATCCTTCTGTTCTGTGACATTTTAAATCTCAATCTTGATCTAAAACGACTTCAGAAACAAGAGACTCTGACTGAACCAGGACTAAACAGTCACAGTGGGCGTCACAGTGGGCGTGTCACAGTGGGCGTGTCACAGTGGGCGTGTCTCAGGGGGCGTGTCTCAGGGGGCGTGTCACAGTGGGCGTGTCTCAGTGGGCGTGTCTCAGTGGGCGTGTCACAGTGGGCGTGTCACAGTGTCACAGTGGGCGTGTCACAGTGGGCGTGTCTCAGTGGGCGTGTCACAGTGTCACAGTGGGAGTGTCTCATTAATCCATTGATATTGTTTCTCGTCGTTATAATGTGACGTGTTCAAGTCATTTCCCTTTGGATTAATAAAGTTTGTCGAAGTCTAAAGATCTGAGAAGAACAGTTTGTGAGTTCGGTCTGATTTAAGATAAACTCATTTTATTTTATTTTATTTTATTTTTCTTTTCAAAGTGGAGGAGATCTGAGATGTGTCCCAGTCCACAGAACAGATCGACCAAAGGGACTTTTCATGGCAGATTCAACTCTTCTGGGAAGGTCCACAAGGTTTAGGAGTGTGTTTATGGGAATTTTGGACCACTCTTCCAGAAGTGCATTTGTGAGGTCACACACTGATGTTGGACGAGAAGGTCTGGCTCTCAGTCTCCGCTCTAATTCATCCCAAAGGTGTTCTGTCGGGTTGAGGTCAGGACTCTGTGCAGGACAGTCAAGTTCATCCACACCAAACTCTCTCATCCAGGTCTTTATGGACGTTGCTCTGTGCACTGGTGCACAGTCATGTTGAAGAGGAAGGGGCCATCTCCAAACTGTTTCAGTATTCAGAGTTCCTTTCACTGGAACTAAGGAGCAAAGCCCAGCTCCTGGAAAACAACCCCACGCCATAATCCCCCCTCCACCAAACTTTACACTCGGCACAGTTCAGTCAGACAAGTACCGTTCCCCCGGCAACCGCCAAACCCAGACTCGTCCATCAGACTGAAGATGGAGAAGTGTGATTCTTCACTCCAGAGAACGTGTCTCCACTGCTCTAGAGTCCAGTGGCGGCGCTTTACACCACTGCATCCGACGCTCTGCACTTGGTGATGTTTGTCCTGGATGCAGCTGCTCGGCCATGGAAACCCATTCCATGAAGCTCTACACACTGTTCTTGAGCTAATCTGAAGGACACATGAAGTTTGGAGGTCTGTAGAGACTGACTCTGCAGAAAGTTGGTGACCTCTGTGCACTATGACCCTCAACATCCACTGACCCGCCCCGTCAGTTTACGTGGCCTAACACTGAGTTCCTGTGGTTCCCAGTCACTTCACTTTGTTCTAATCCCACTGGCAGTCGACTGGGGAATATTTAGGAGTGACACACACACACACACCTGCATCTGCTGGCTGCTGAAGGGGCCGTACACCTCGGAGCCGTCCTGGTTCTCCCAGCGATATTCCCACATCACCTCATCACTCACTGAAAACAACAAAAGCAACAATATGGAACATTTCAGCTTAATCTGTAGCAACAATTTATACTTTGCAGCTGATGTCGTCAACATTCTCTGGGGGTGTGATGCTAACTTTGGGAACTGCTCTATCTGCTAGTTTTATTTATATCTTTTAAATACTTTTATCGATTATAAACTATTTTTAACAATCAGGTTTTGCAAATTTACAAAACAAAAAACAAATATGACGTTACACTGACTCCTGTGAGGTTTAATCCATGTTCTGATGTTCCTCCTCAAAAACACACCTGGAAGAAGCAGCTTGGATGAGCTGCGAAACGTATTCGACCAAATAAACTTTGTCCAGTTGACAAATTAAATTTCTCCTTTTGCCCTGGATTCTACCTGGACGACTGAGGGATTCTACACACAACTGGAGTCGTGTTTGTTTCATTCACATGTTTGAGGAACTCTTTATTATTAGTCTGTCTACATCTCCAAAGCTCCAAACGCTCTGTTCCACCTTGTGATGTCATCAAGTGGTAGTTTTCAAGTGAACAGCTCCTTTTACCTTTAGTTCAGTCGAGATCGGCAATTCCAGGACTGAAATGATCCAAATGATTCTAGTGAAGGTGTGTGGAGTTTAAAAACACAGTGGAGCACTTCCTGTATCACCACATGATGACATCACAAGGTGGAACAGAGTGTTTTCAGTTTGAGAGAAGAACTCGTGTTAAATCTGCAGGTTTGTGTGTTAAACATGTGAATGAAACAAACACAACTGCAGGTTTGTGTTTGTGATGAGGAAACATTAGAACACAGAGCGGCAAAGAAGGACACTGACCTCTGACCCCTGACCTCTGACCTCTGACCCCTGACCCGTGACACCTGACCCCTCCCACACTCACCTCTCGTCTCCTGCTCCGTCTCTTCTGGTTTTGAACCCAGTTTCTCGTCAAATTTGTCTCCGAACATGTCCAGCTCGTCCTCTTCATCTCCTGCCTCCGCCCTCCTCTTCACCGGCTCAGAGCTCTTTAACCTGAAAACCACAGAGAACTGGTTTAGTCCTGGTTTAGTCCATGGTCTAGTCCCGGTCCAGTCCCTGGTCCAGTCCCTGGTCCAGTCCTGGTTCAGCCCTAGTCCAGCCCTGGTCTATTCCCTGGTCCAGTCCCGGTTTAGTCCTGGTTTAACCCTGGTCTATTCCCTGGTCTATTCCCTGGTCTATTCCCTGGTCCAGTCCCTGGTCCAGCCCCTGGTCCAGCCCCTGGTCCAGCCCCTGGTCTAGTCCCGGTCCAGTCCTGGTCTAGTCCCGGTCCAGTCCCTGGTCCAGTCCCTGGTCCAGTCCTGGTTCAGCCCTAGTCCAGCCCTGGTCTATTCCCTGGTCCAGTCCCGGTTTAGTCCTGGTTTAACCCTGGTCTATTCCCTGGTCTATTCCCTGGTCTATTCCCTGGTCCAGTCCCTGGTCCAGCCCCTGGTCCAGCCCCTGGTCCAGCCCCTGGTCCAGCCCCTGGTCTAGTCCCGGTCCAGTCCTGGTCTAGTCCCAGTTTAGTCCCTGGTCCAGTCCCAGTCCAGTCCCAGTTCAGCCCCTGGTCTAGTCCCAGTTTAGTCCCTGGTCCAGTCCCAGTCCAATCCCGGTCCAGTCCCGGTCCAGTCCCGGTCCAGTCCCAGTTCAGCCCCTGGTCTAGCCTCAGTTCAGCCCCTGGTCCCGTCCCAGTCCCGGTCCAGTCCTGGTCCAGTCCAGTCCCGGTCCAGTCCCAGTCCCGGTCCAGTCCAGTCCCAGTCCAGTCCCGGTCCAGTCCCAGTCCAGTCCAGTCCCGGTCCAGTCCCAGTCCAGTCCAGTCCAGTCCCAGTCCAGGTCCAGTCCCAGTCCCGGTCCAGTCCAGTCCCAGTCCAGTCCCGGTCCAGTCCCAGTCCAGTCCAGTCCCGGTCCAGTCCCGGTCCAGTCCCAGTCCAGTCCCAGTCCCAGTCCCAGTCCCAGTCCCGGTACCTGTAGTTGAGTTTCTCGTAGGTTTGTTGGTAGATCTCGTAGTCTCCGGAGCCCACGAGGCGGTCGGCGAGGGCCGTCAGTCGGTCCAGTTTCTCGGCGTCTCTCTTCGTCTCGTCCTCTGAGCGCTCTTCATCCTTCAGCTTCTTCTTCCTCCCCTTCAGACCTCCTAATCTGCACACACACACACACACACACACAATTAATTCAACCTTTCTATCTTCATGGAGACCAAACCAGACCAAGTTCCAGGTCAGATCTGTGGAGAGGCGACCCCGCTCACAGTCAGAATGTCTGTTTTTCTAGGTATTTTTGAGCTCTAAAACCACCTGTGATTGAATAAATGTAAAGTAGAGCTGTTTAATGTCACACTGTGGAACATTCCAGGCAGAGCAGTGACGTATCCATAGAAACAAGCAGGTGATGGACCCTCAACCAGAAAAGTTACGCAATGCACCTTTAAGAAGCTTGTTTAGACCCATTGTCCAGTTGTGGTTTCGTCCAGTTTAGACAAACTTTATTTAGCCACAGAGGAAATTCAGAACCAGCCCGAGTTTGTGTTTTGGAACCTCGATTTGACTGGCCGTTCCATTGGACGTCCTCGAGGTGGAGGTCGATTTTCCCAGAGTTCCGAGCGCAGGAGAATGTGGCGTATGTCCAGTGTTTACAGCTCGTTCCAAATGATTCTGCAAACAGTGCTTCAGTGTCAAAGGTCAAATGTTTATTTCCCAGTGAAACTCAGGGATTCACCTGAGCCGACGAGTTTAACAGGAGAGTCCAATTAAAGAAAAACACCGAAGAAGGACTTAGGTTTAGTCCTGGTTTAGTCCAGGTTTAGTCCAGGTTTAGACCTGGTTTAGTCCTGGTTTAGTCCTGGTTCAGTCCTGGTTCAGTCCTGGTTCAGTCCTGGTTTAGTCCTGGTTCAGTCCTGGTTTAGTCCTGGTTTAGTCCTGGTTTAGTCCCGGTTCAGTGAGTTTACAGTTGAGTCCAGTTAAAGGAAAAACACTGAAGGACGTTCCACATTATTAAGCAGAGCAACATTTTCAAACAAGGGAAAGAAAAAGGATCTAGTGCTGAAAAGAGTGAAATAGTTGAACCTTGGACAAGGTCTGAAAACCTTAGATGTTTCACCAAAACTTAAGCCTGATCATCGAACTATTAAGAGATTTGTATCTGATTCAGTCACACAGATTCGTGCAGATAAAGCCACAATGAGGAAAGTTTCTGCCAGACAAACACATCGGATTAAGAGAGCAGCTGCTAAAATGCCAAAGCAGCAAACAGGTATTTGAAGCTGCTGGTGCCTCTGGAGTCCAGAGAACATCAAGGTGTAGGATCCTCCAGAGGTTTGCAGTTCTGCATAAACCTTCTATTGGACCTCCCTTAAACAAAGCTCACAAGCAGAAACGGCTCCAGGGGCCCAGATGTTCACTGATGAGAGCCGTGAACCCTGGATGGTCCAGATGGATGGAGTGGTGGACGGTTGGTGGACGGACACCATGTCCCAAGGCTATGACGTCAGCGAGGAGGTGGAAGACTCATGTTTTGGGTCAGAATCATGGGGAGAGAGCTGGTCGGGCCCTTTAAGGCCCCTGAAGGTGTGAAAATGACCTCTGTAAAGTATGTGGAGCTTCTGACTGAACACTTTCTTCCACGGTACAAAAAGAAGAACCGTGTTTTCTGTAGTAAAATCATCTTCATGCAGGACAATGCTCCATCTCATGCTCTGAGGAACACCTCTGCATCATCGGCTGCTATGGGCATAAAAGAAGAGAAACTCATGGTGTGGCCCCATCCTCCCCTGACCTCAACCCTATTGAGAACCTCTGGAGCTCCTCAAGTGAAAGATCTATGAGGGCAGGAGGCAGTTCACGTCCAAACAGCAGCTCTGGGAGGATATTCTGACATCCTGCAAAGAAATTCAACCAGAAACTCTCCACAAACTCACAAGTTCAGTGGATGCAGAATTGTGAAGCTCCTGTCAAATAAGGGTCCAATGTTCAACTGGAACTGGACCTGTTCAGATGTTTGGATTAAAGAACTTTGGATTTCAGTAATATGCAAATGCTTCTGACGGAAAAATAAACAAAGGACCATTTTCAGTTCTTCAACAAGAACACGGTTTGAAACTCTGATGTGCAGAATAATTTGGACCAGTGAATTTGAAGATTTTATTTTTGATAAAATCCTGTTTTCATTGGGGTTTGTTCAGAAACATTTGAATTGTTCTAAAGGCTGATGAAAATGTCATTTATATCGACAATTTGTCCTGGTCCAGTCCTGGTCCAGTCCTGGTCCTGACCTCCGGAGTCCAGCGGCCACAGTCTCTCCGGGCTGCAGCAGCTCCACCACGGCCTGTGTGAGCTGAGCGTGAGACAGAGAGGCCAGAGGATCCTCTCTCTCCTCCTCTCTCTCCTCCTCTCTGTCCTCTGTGTCCTCCTCCTCGCTCTCCCCTTGCTCGTCCTCTCTCTTCTTCTCCTCCTCCGCCTCGTCTTCGTCTCCCACTCGCCGTTTACGCTTCGCTCCCAGTCCCTTCTTCTTTTTCTTAAACGGCTGCTCTTTAATTCGCACCTGTAACAGAAAAAATACAGAATTATGACCAAAAGTTAGTGAATTTTCAATCACGAATTCTTCATAGTGAAATTTTAAGTTCCTCCAGCGCTTGGAGAAGAGCGAAATCTGAACTCAAAATCCAAGAATCCCGCGCTTTCTAGAACCAAACAGTGGACCGTGGAGCGTAGTGTGCAGAGCTGGTCACTAGGGGTCAGTATGACGCCGTAGGACCATGAGAAGTGCCTCAGACTTCCAGGCGAGTTCTACAGAAGAAAGGTTTGAAAAAGCAGTCCAGCTGTTTTGGAGTTTCACGTCCCCTGAACCGTCTTAACAGCTCCAGTTCACTCTGACATTTCTCTGTGATTCGCTCTGGCATCAACTATTACAGAATTTGTCCTTCTTTAAGTTTATCCGTTTCCTTGGCCACTCGTCTCACAGAAGCCACGCGCTGTGTTCTTCTCGTTTTATCTCGGACAGTTTGTCTCCAGGATGTCCCTCTGAGCTCCTATTAAACCTCCTCCATGGAAGCAGAGTCGGGTTTGAATAGATAATACTAACGCGCAGTGTTCAAGCGCACCGTAAAAAAACACTCACGGACACGCGGACACACAGACACACAGTTCTGACCCAGTCGATGTTGTCCAGCCAGTTGTCTCGGATCTGTGTTTCCTTTTTGATGAAGTAGTTTCCCTCAGAGTCGAAGTGTCCCTCCTCCATCTCCTCCTTCAGGTTAAACGGTGTAATGGACACGCCCTCGTCAAAGTCGATCGTGGCGTTCTCCTGACCTGAAACAGATTCGACGATTTAATATCAGTTTGACCGATGTGAGAAGAAACTATTACTCCTATTACTGTTTCAAAGGGTTAGTTCACTTGAAAACTACCGCTTCATGACATCACAAGGTGGAACAGAGCGTTTGGAGCTTTGGAGATGTAGACAGACTAATAATAAAGAGTTCCTCAAACATGTGAATGAAACAAAACACAACTCCAGGTGTTTTTGTGAGGAGGAAACAACATTAGAACATCACTAAAGCTCACAGGAGTCAGTTTTGCGTAATATGTGACTGAAATATGGCTTAAATATATCTGCTAAACTAATACAAGAATCTTAAGTCATGATAATTACAATAACGACTTATTTTCTGATAAATGAAACGTGGAACATTATTATTTTCTTCCCAGAGTCTCACCCTCCACATCGTCGTCGGCTAAGATGTCATACTTGCTGCTGGACTCCTCCCCCTCGTCCTCTTCGTCACTGTCCAGAGAATGTTTCCCTTTGAACCGTGAGCCGGGGCCGCTGACCGCCTCCACGCTCTGGACACAACAAACAAACGCACACCTGAGTGTTTAACTACACAACATCTGAACAATACGGAAACTACAGGACCGCCTCCACTGGACACAAACTTCACAAACAAATCATCATCTGAACATTTAGAGCTGCATTGTGTAACTTTTCTGGTGGAGGAATCTGGAATGTTCTGCAGCGTGGCATTAAACCTTTCTATCTTCATGGAGACCAGACCAGACCAAGTTCCAGGTCAGATCTGTGGAGAGGCGACCCCGCTCACAGTCAGAATGTCTGTTTTTCTAGGTATTTTTGAGCTCTAAAACCACCTGTGATTGAATAAATGTAAAGTAGAGCTGTTTAAAGTCACACTGTGGAACATTACAGCCAGAGCAGTGGCGTATCCATAGAAACAAGCAGGTGACGGACCAAAAAATTTACAGAGTGCAGCTTTACCATTACAACAGCAGTTAAAACGTCACAGAGAAAATTATAGCACCGCGTCCACGCTCTCCGCACAAACAATTCAACAGATTACATGTGCATTTAAAGCCACAGTACGTAACCTTCTGGACATGGCACGTCGCCTGGTTCCATGGAAACAGAAAGTTAAAGCCATACTTCACATTCTCCATGGAGTAAGTTTTATGACATACTGCGAAATAAAATATCAAATAAAACCTTTTGGACAAAATCCACCTCCATTGTTGTGATGTGAATGTAAAACCTCGTAACATTAGACTAAATTATATGATTAAAAAGAAAACTAGAAAAGCACTCAGAGAGCGCAGACCTCCGCCAAGCAGCTCAGTTTTCAAAGTGATCCAGAATCCAGGATTTCTTCTGGATCATCACCAAAATCTAATCATCTGTTGGATTTACCATTAGGAACATTTCCTGAAAATTTCATCAAGATCTGGCCATAACTTTTTGAGTTATTTTGCAAATAAACAAACAAACAAACAAACAAACTAACAAACAGACAAACTCAGGCAAAAACATAACCTCCTTGGCGGAGGTAATAAAAGTAAAACTAAACTAAACTATTTTCTCTGCACTTCTTTGAGACGATTGAGATATTATATTTTTGAAAGGACACACAGCAGGACTTTCTACACTCAGGAAGAGGAAGAGAACCAAAACAAATCCTCACCATGAATTTGATGTTTAAGTTTCCTACATAACTACCATTATATTTTCTTCTTTTGTCTTTTTAATTAAATCCTTCCACTTTTGTTTCTGTGTAACCATAGACTGCACATATGAATGCATTTATACAGTCTGTGTGTGTAACTTTACTTTTATTTTATTTTTTTATTTTTTTACCTTTTTCGTGGGGAGATCGTCTTCTATCTCAAACTCTCCACTCCCGTCTTCAAACGTCACTTTTCTCTTGGACATTTTGCTAAAACACAACAAAATAAGTACAGTTTTATTCAGAAAACGCCACGACAGAAGCCCAAACCCTCAGATCCAGAGGTTCTGTGAGAAAAGCCTCGGAACGGTCTCGTGTTATTTTGAATTGCGTTGTGGACACGTTAGCTTTAGCATCAGGCGCTAACAACATTTGGACAAAACCGGTCTAAAATAACCTTCAGAGCATGACGATCAGCGCACAGATCCAGAATTAAAACAGTATAAACATGTCCCTCATATTGGAATAGAAATGACGCACTAAAATAGAGATATAAAAGAGAAAAATTGTAAAAACCTGCTGCAAATGTGGAAACGACGTTCACTGGAATCTACTTCCGGTGTTTTTCTCAGCTTCCGGTTTGTGGCCGTAGAGTTTGAGTGACACCGAAGAACAACAGCGCCACCCAGAGGAGCAGAGGGTCTACAACTGGTCCTGGTTTAGTCCTGGTTTGGTTCTGGTTTAGTCCCTGGTTTAGTCCTGGTTTAGTCCTGGTTTAGTTCTGGTTCAGTCCTGGTTTAGTCCTGGTTTAGTCCTGGTTTAGTCCTGGTTCGGTCCTGGTTCGGTCCTGGTTTAGTCCTGGTTTAGTCCTGGTTTGGTCCTGATTTAGTCCTGGTTTAGTCCTGGTTTAGTCCTGGTTTAGTCCTGGTTTGGTCCAAGTTTAGTCCTGGTTTAGTCCTGGTTTGGTCCTGATTTAGTCCTGGTTTAGTCCTGGTTCAGTCCTGGTTTGGTCCTGATTTAGTCCTGGTTTAGTCCTGGTTTGGTCCAAGTTTAGTCCTGGTTCAGTCCTGGTTTGGTCCTGATTTAGTCCTGGTTTAGTCCTGGTTTGGTCCAAGTTTAGTCCTGGTTTAGTCCTGGTTTGGTCCTGATTTAGTCCTGGTTTAGTCCTGGTTCAGCAGTAGATATTACTTTTTGAATTTTTGATTACATTCTGAAGTTCTAGTGCAAACTGTTGTTGTGTCCTTAAGCAAGACACTTCCCCCGCATTGCCTATGAGCATGTGTGTGTGTGTGTGTGTGTGTGTGCGTGTGTGTGTGTGTGTGAGTCTAGAGAAGCCTTAGGCAGTGGCTCACGCTGGGGGGGGAGTTCTGCGTGTTTGTCTATGGATGAATGTTCAGCAGTTACCGTGGTGACATGAAGCACACATTAACAATAAGATAAGATAAGATAAGATAAGATAAGACTTTATTGATCTCACAGAGGAGAAATTCACTCGTGACAGAAGCTCACAGTCAGGGGACAGTATAGTGCAAAAAGTTGTGAAAAATTGTGCAAACACTCAGAACAATAAGTAAATAAAAAATAAAATCACAATAAATATTAACATATTTACAACATCAGGTAGCTCTTATGACCAAATAATTTTAATGACCAAATTATTTGAGAGGGACGTGTTTAACGGCACAGATCAGATCACCTGTCGGAGTTCAGATCAGTCGGGTTGTTATAGTCAGATTGAGTTAAAACAAAACTCAGATTAAAGTCTAACGGAGCTTCAGACAGAGCAGTGCCCACAGTTAGCGTCACACCTCCAAGGAAACAAATGTTTTCTTATTGAAGTCTGAGCTCCAGGATGTTTGTGAAGCAGAAACAGCAGCAGGGGTTTTGTTTCTTCAGTTTGAGTCAGAAGTGAGATTCTCAGTTCTCCGTTCACCGAAGTCTCTCATTTCAGGAAGTGCGTCGTCTGCATTATTATTTCAGCAGGTCTGTGTGGACAGGACAGGAGCGACACACGAGACTGTACATGCTCCTGTCTGCACCTGACAGCTCCTTTCTGCTCCTGTCAGCCCCTCCGGCTCCTCTGGCTCTGCTCCTCTGGTTCTGCTCCTCTGGCTCTGCTCCTCTGGCTCTGCTCCTCTGGTTCCTCTGGTTCTGCTCCTCTGGCTCTGCTCCTCTGGCTCTGCTCCTCTGGTTCTGCTCCTCTGGCTCTGCTCCTCTGGCTCTGCTCCTCTGGTTCTGCTCCTCTGGTTCCTCTGGCTCTGCTCCTCTGGCTCTGCTCCTCTGGTTCTGCTCCTCTGGTTCCTCTGGCTCTGCTCCTCTGGCTCTGCTCCTCTGGCTCTGCTCCTCTGGTTCTGCTCCTCTTGCTCTGCTCCTCTGGTCTGATGAACGGAGAGGAGGAGATGAAGATGATGGAGCGATGAAGGAGACGTGTGGACCTCTGGACGTCTCACAGGTGATTTTAACACTTTTATTTCATCACAGATGTTTGAACCTGTTTCTGCTTCTTTACATTTAGGCTTTAAAGCAACACTGTGGAACCTTCTGGAGGTCTCACCTTCCACCTCCATGGAGACAGATAAGTTTTCTGTCATACTGTGGAATATTATAGCCAAAGGAACAGAGAGATATTTCCGTAGAAGCGACCAGAAGGAGTCAGGTTTGTGGAGATGTGAGCTCACAGTATGCACAAGTGTTTTCACTGCAATACGAACATCCAAAATGGAGAAACATGCTTTGACTGTTTTTGTCTAAAAAGTTACGCAGTGGGGCTTAATTAAAAGTAAAAGTGCTCAAGGACACAACGACAGCATTCATCTGTGGGAGCTGGAATCACACCGCCAACCTGTGGTTCAGTTTCCTCCACAGAGTGGCTGGGCGCTCTCTTAGAGATAAGGTAAGGAGCTCGGAGTAGAGCCGCTGCTCCTCCACCACATCGACGTGGAGGAGCAGCTGAAGGGAGGGCATCTGTTCCAGGCACGTCCCAACGGGAGGAGGCCCGGGACACGCTGGAGGGACTCTGTCTCTCGGGTGGCCTGGGAACGCCTCGGGATCCTCCAGAAGAGCTGGAGAAAGAGTGTGGAGAGGGACGTCCGGTCCTCCCTGCTCCGACTCCTGCCCCCGCAACCCGGCCCCGGATAAAGCGGAAGACCCGGCCCCGGATAAAGCGGAAGAACATGGACGGATGGATTAAAAAGTCACTGAACATGATCATAATAAATCATATTGTCGTCTCTGTGTTCCAGATGAAGGTCCACAGAAAGATCCTGGTGCACTACCTGTCCTGCCCCTCCCCCGTCGACAAGGAGGGCTACCTCTTTAAGAAGGTGAGGAAATGTCCCGCAGTGGAGCTTTAACCCTGTTCTAATGAGAGGAAATGTCCCGCAGTGGAGCTTTAACCTTGTTCTAATGAGAGGAAATGTCCCGCAGTGGAGCTTTAACCTTGTTCTAACATGACGAAATGTTCCACCTGTAATTGAATAAATGTGAGATTTTAGTTTAATGCCATAGTGCGGAACATTCCAGGAAAAGTGATGACGTCTCCATGGAGACGTACACCGAGCACCATTAAAGGGCCTGTACACGATTCGTTCCATGTGTCTGAATAAAGTTCAGAAGTATGAGCCGGTCCTGAGGTCAGAACAAGTCCTCGGTGTTCTGTCTGCGGCTGATTAGAAAGACTTTGATTGTCTGTTGTCTCTCTTCCCTCTCTCCTCTCCTCCCCTCTCCCCCTCTCTCTCTCTCTTCCCTCTCCCCCTCTCTTCCCTCTCTCCTCTCCTCTCCTCTCCTCCCCTCTCCCCCTCTCTCTCCCCCTCTCTCTCTTCCCTCTCCCCCTCTCTTCCCTCTCTCCTCTCCTCCCCTCTCCCCTCTCTCTCTCTCTCTCTCTCTCTCTCTCTCTCTCTCTCTCTCTCTCTCTTCCCTCTCCCCCTCTCTTCCCTCTCTCCTCCCCTCTCTCCCTCCGTCTCTCTCTCCGGCGACAGAAGGAGCGCACGGGCGCGTTCCACCGCCGCTGGTTCGTGTTGAAGGGAAACCTGCTGTTTTACCAGGAGCGGCCTGCAGACAGACACATAGGGGGCGCTATCGTCCTGGAGGGCTGCGCGGTCCGGACCGAGGACTCAGACCGGGACTTCAGCCTGGTCTTTGAGGGACTGCGCACCTACAGGTGAGACACAGAACTGCAGCCTCTCAGTATGAGCCCAGAGAAGATCAGAGCGGGAGTTTTTATTTAAAGCAGAACACGGATCCTTATTCGACATGTTTCTCTTTTTAAACTTTTAAACTCTTTTTAAATATTCATCTGAAACGTTTTAAAAACACAAACAGCTTCATGACTTCCTCAAACTTCAAAACTGTCGAACTTAAACTGGGACTAAACTCCGCCCACAAACCATATTTCAAACAGAACAGCTAAACTGGGCGGGGCCTGGAGGGGGCGGGGGCTGGAGGAGGGCGGGGCCTGGAGGAGGGGCGGGGCCTGGGAGAGGGGCGGGGTCTAGAGGAGGGGCGGGGTCTGGAGGGGGTGGGGCCTGAAGGAGGGCGGAGTCTGGAGGAGGGGCGGGGCTTGGCGGAGGGGCGGGGTCTGGAGGGGGCGGGGCCTAAAAGAACAGTGATTTGAACAGGTATCCACACTTCAGACTCCGCCCCTGCAGCCAGGTGCTTGTATCAGTGCTGTGTGATGTCACATAGTACTTGAACTTGCAGAGGCCCCTGGAGGCAGCACACACACACACACACACACACACACACGCACACACACACACACACACACACACACTCACGCACACACACACACGCACACACACACACACACACACACTCACGCACACACACACACGCACACACACACACACACACACGCACACACACACACACACACACGCACACACACACACACACACACACGCACACACACACACACACACACGCACGCACACACACACACACACACACACACACAGAGATTTTGAACACAAAGCTGCAAATTGACCCAGTTTGTTCTAAAACTGCCAAAAAATAATAATAAAAATAAAGACTAAGAACAGAAGTTGGTTTCACAGGTCCTTGTCAAAGCCTCCTCAGATGTCAGAAGCTCAGCAGGACCGGACCTGGTCATTGTGTCCTTAGGCAAGACACTTCACTCAGGGCAGCTGTGGCTACAATAGTGTTTTAAAACCAAAGTGTAGAGCGAATGAAGAACGCTGCAAAACGTCTGTCTTGAAATCCAGTGATGAACTGATGAGTTTTTATTGTTTAAAAAGTTGAAACGTTTTAACGCTACACGTGACCTGGAGTTTGAATCTTTCAAATCATATGAGAACAGAGCAGTGGGCGGGGACAGGGGGTAGGTGAAAACAGGAATTTTCAGGGCACGCACGCCTCAAATGCAGGACAATAGAAGATTAGTCCAACTACAGGAATGAAAGAATATGGACGTGCGACTGCTGAGGGGACACTGAGGACATGTCTACAGATCACTATGTCCTCTTTAACCCCTCCCCCTGTGTCTGTGCAGGTTCTGTGTGGGCGAGCGTTGCCGTAGAGACGAGTGGGTCAAATGCCTCCTGACGGCGTCCCACTGTTACCTGTCTCTGCTGCTGCGGGACCTGGGGCTGCAGTACGAGGGTGAGCCTGGGGGGGCGCTGTAACTCTGCTGTCACTGTCACACCACGGGATATTTATAGAACCACAAACATCTGCAGATCCACTACTGACACCTGACCCCGCCCCCGCTGACACCTGACCCCGCCCCCCCCGTGTAAAGAACTGTATGTGAGATTTAGATTTCAAAGTCTGTAAACAACCGTGTCCCCAGAGACGAGGTAAAGAGACAAACAGGTTCACATCTGATACACTAGTTTATACGATATTTTACCGATATTTGGGTTGCTGGTTCAACGCCGAAATCCAGTTGGTTTAAACCTAAAATACCTGAGCATGAGACAAACCTGGACGTGTCTCTGTCGGCAGGTGAAGGCTCTGGGGACACAGGGTCAGAGGTCAGGGTCAGAGGTCAGGGTCGTGAGGACAAATACAGCTCCATGAGAAACAGAGGGCTGGGAGGGCATCTGACACACATGGATACAGGTGGCCTGGAGGGCATCTGACACTCTTCTCTGTGCAGCAGCCAGACGCCTTCAGAGCGGCGGAGCGGCGGCCCAGCTGAGGACCAGTGACCTCGTGCTGACTCCTCCCCCTCACTCTGACCCCGCGCTCCCCCAGGCCACGCCCCCCAGCGCCGCCGCCATCAGGCCCCTCCCCCGGAAGTCGCCCAAACTCTGGGCGCGGCGCAACGCCCACGTGACCCCCATCAACGGCCCCGGCCCGCTGTCCAGCGAGTGGCCCGCCGTCGACTTCAACCCACTGCAGGAATTTAAAAAGATCCATGAATATTACGGAAGAGAAGTGCAGAGAGCGAGGGATGAGTGGGAGAGAGGGAGAGAGGAGAGGGAGAGGGAGGAGAGAGCGAGGGATGAGTGGGAGGAGAGAGCGAGGGATGAGTGGGAGGAGAGAGAAGAGGAGATTGATGAGGACAGAGATCTTATAGACTTGTTGTAACATTTAGACTGAGCGCCTGTGTGGTGGCCCCTCAGTGTGGTGGCCCCTCTGTGTGGTGGCCCCTCAGTGTGGTGGCCCCTCTGTGTGGTGGCCCCTCAGTGTGGTGGCCCCTCAGTGTGGTGGCCCCTCAGTGTGGTGGCCCCTCTGTGTGGTGGCCCCTCTGTGTCCTTTTAAATAAACCGGGTCGGAGCGGCTCCGGTTTGGACCAGGTTCAGTCTGAAGCTCAGGCTGAAACACACTGAGCGTTTGGCTTTTTCCAGGTCAGAGCTGAAGAAACATCTCACTAAACGGAAGATTTAGGGACTTGTATTTAGGCAAAAAGTCCCGGTGGAATTCATATTAAAGTTCTGTTCAATCTTTGGACTTTTGGTGTTTTATTTGTGGGTTTGGGTCAGACTGGTTCAGATTCTCCTCAGACGCGTTTCAGGTGAAAGAAACTTTGTGTGTGTGTGTGTGTGTGTGTGTGTGTGTGTGTGTGTGTGTGTGTGTGTGTGTGTGTGTGTGTGCGTGTGTGTGTGTGTTCCTGTGTGTAGGAACATTGCCACATGTCAGAGCGGGAGTAGAACCGGGGACCCTGTGGCCGAGGGGCAGGTCAGATTTACACAGTGTTGAGTGACACTGTGAGTTCACACTATGGCGTCTTTACATTCCACTGTCATAGAGACATATGCACATCCCCCCTCAGCGGGCCCCAGTCTGCTTCAGTCCTCCGGGGTAGAGCTGGAATACTGTAGACCTGTTCGCTTTAGTCCTGCTTTAGTCCTGGTTTAGTCCTGGTTTAATCCTGGTTTAGTCCAGGTTCAGTCTTAATCTAAGCCCGAACCTTAACCCAAATCTGAACTTTAAACCATGTTATAGTGTCTGTGTGTCTGACCTCTGACCCCTGACCTCTGACCCCTGACCTTTGACCCCTGACCTTTGACATCTGACCCTGTGGATCCTTCTGTTCTATGACATTTTAAATCTCAATCTTGATCTAAAACGACTTTAGAAAGAAACAAGAGACTCTGACTGAACCAGGACTAAACCAGGACTAAACCAGGACCAGGTTCACTGGTCCTCCTGCAGGTTCACAGGTGCTCCTGCAGGTGCACAGGTGTTCCTGCAGGTTCACAGGTCCTCCTGCAGGTGCACAGGTGCTCCTGCAGGTGCACAGGTGCTCCTGCAGGTGCACAGGTGCTCCTGCAGGTGCACAGGTCCTCCTGCAGGTGCTCTCCTTTGGCCAGGCCCCCAGGTGCCCCTGAGGGGGGGGGGGGTCTGGGGAGAGGGAAGTGTCTGTGTGGAGGTTAAAGTGACAGAGAAACAGCTGAGGGTC
>CM057101.1:28949387-29160788 GCA_029959045.1 Taenioides sp. WSHXM2023 | reverse complement strand
CTAAAACGACTTTAGAAAGAAACAAGAGACTCTGACTGAACCAGGACTAAACCAGGACTAAACCAGGACCAGGTTCACTGGTCCTCCTGCAGGTTCACAGGTGCTCCTGCAGGTTCACAGGTGCTCCTGCAGGTGCACAGGTGTTCCTGCAGGTTCACAGGTCCTCCTGCAGGTGCACAGGTGCTCCTGCAGGTGCACAGGTGCTCCTGCAGGTGCACAGGTGCTCCTGCAGGTGCACAGGTCCTCCTGCAGGTGCTCTCCTTTGGCCAGGCCCCCAGGTGCCCCTGAGGGGGGGGGGGGTCTGGGGAGAGGGAAGTGTCTGTGTGGAGGTTAAAGTGACAGAGAAACAGCTGAGGGTCAAATTTCAGCTCAACTCCACAAGCAGGTGATGAAAGAACGAGTAACACAGAGGAGGAGGAGAGAGGAGAGGGAAGAGGAGAGGAGAGGGAAGAGGAGAGGAGAGAGGAGAGGAGAGGAGAGGAGAGGAGGAGGAGAGAGGAGAGGAGGAGGAGAGAGGAGAGGAGAGAGGAGAGGAGGAGGAGAGAGGAGAGGAGGAGGAGAGAGGAGAGGAGGAGGAGAGAGGAGAGGAGAGAGGAGAGGAGGAGGAGAGGGAAGAGGAGAGGAGGAGGAGAGAGGAGAGGAGAGAGGAGAGGAGGAGGAGAGAGGAGAGGAGGAGGAGAGAGGAGAGGAGAGAGGAGGAGGAGGAGAGAGGAGAGGAGGAGGAGAGAGGAGAGGAGGAGGAGAGAGGAGAGGAGAGAGGAGAGGAGGAGGAGAGGGAAGAGGAGAGGAGGAGGAGAGAGGAGAGGAGAGAGGAGAGGAGGAGGAGAGAGGAGAGGAGGAGGAGAGAGGAGAGGAGAGAGGAGAGGAGGAGGAGAGAGGACAGGAGAGAGGAGAGGAGGAGGAGAGGGAAGAGGAGAGGGAAGAGGAGAGGAGAGAGGAGAGGAGAGAGGAGAGGAGGAGGAGAGGGAAGAGGAGAGGAGAGAGGAGAGGGAAGAGGAGAGAGGAGAGAGGAGAGGAGGAGGAGAGGAGGAGGAGAGGGAAGAGGAGAGGAGAGAGGAGAGGAGGAGGAGAGGGAAGAGGAGAGGGAAGAGGAGAGGAGAGAGGAGAGGGAAGAGGAGAGGGAAGAGGAGAGGAGAGAGGAGAGGGAAGAGGAGAGGGAAGAGGAGAGGAGAGAGGAGAGGAGGAGGAGAGGGAAGAGGAGAGGGAAGAGGAGAGGAGAGAGGAGAGGAGGAGGAGAGGGAAGAGGAGAGGAGGAGGAGAGGGAAGAGGAGAGGGAAGAGGAGAGGAGAGAGGAGAGGGGAAGAGGAGAGGGAAGAGGAGAGGAGAGAGGAGAGGAGAGAGGAGAGGAGGAGGAGAGGGAGAGAGGAGAGGGAAGAGGAGAGGGAAGAGGAGAGGAGAGAGGAGAGGAGAGAGGAGAGGAGGAGGAGAGGGAAGAGGAGAGGGAGAGAGGAGAGGGAGAGAGAGGAGAGGAGAGAGGAGAGGAGGAGGAGAGGAGGAGGAGAGGGAAGAGGAGAGGAGAGAGGAGAGGAGGAGGAGAGGGAAGAGGAGAGGGAAGAGGAGAGGAGAGAGGAGAGGGAAGAGGAGAGGGAAGAGGAGAGGAGAGAGGAGAGGAAGAGGAGAGGGAAGAGGAGAGGAGAGAGGAGAGGAGGAGGAGGGAAGAGGAGAGGGAAGAGGAGAGGAGAGAGGAGTGGTGGAGGAGAGGGAAGAGGAGAGGAGAGAGGAGAGGAGAGAGGAGAGGAGGAGGAGAGGGAAGAGGAGAGGGAAGAGGAGAGGAGAGAGGAGAGGTGAGAGGAGAGGAGGAGGAGTGGGATGAGGAGAGGAGGTGGTGAGGGATGTGGAGTGGGAGAGGAGTGGAGAGTGTGGAGTGGGTGTGGGTTGTGGGAGTGGAGAGGAGGTGAGGAGGAGGAGTGGGAGTGGTGTGGAGTGTGGAGTGGTGAGAGTGGTGTGGTGGTGGGAGTGGGAGGGAGGGTGGGAGTGGTGGAGGTGTGAGGAGTGGAGGAGGTGAGTGGTGGAGTGGGTGAGGTGTGGTGAGTGGAGTGGTGGTGGGTGGGTTGAGGTGAGGGAGGAGAGGTGTGGAGAGTGGAGAGGAGAGGGAGTGGAGAGGAGAGAGGAGAGGAGGAGGAGAGGAGGAGAGGAGGTGGGAGGGAGTGGAGAGGAGGGAGAGGAGGAGAGGAGGAGGAGAGGAGGAGGAGAGGAGGAGGAGAGGAGGAGGAGAGGGCAAACTAGGTAATGTGATGGTGTATAGTATTGGATTATGTTTATATATTTTAAAGGGATGTCGAGTTTCTCAGACAGATTCTCAGTCTTGGTTTAATCCTGGTTCAGTCCTGGTTCAGTCCTGGTTCAGTCCTGGTTTAGTCTTGGTTTAGTCTTGGTTTAGTCTTGGTTTAGTCCTGGTTTAGTCTTGGTTTAGTCTTGGTTTAGTCCTGGTTTAGTCCTGGTTTAGTCCTGGTTTAGTCCTGGTTTAGTCCTGGTTTAGTCCTGGTTTAGTCTTGGTTTAGTCCTGGTTTAGTCTTGGTTTAGTCTTGGTTTAGTCCTGGTTTAGTCTTGGTTTAGTCCTGGTTTAGTCTTGGTTTAGTCCTGGTTCAGTTGGTGTGTAGTGTGGATCACAGCTCTGGGACAGAGGAGGGTGAGGTCCATGAGGGTGAGGTCCATGAGGAGGGTGAGGTCCCTGAGGGTGAAAAGTCCTGGTGAAGACCCGGTCCACGTGGCCCTGAGGCTTTTGTTGATCAGATTATTCCAGATTTATTTTCCTTTGGTTCTGTCACAGTCCAGAGAATAAAATCTGTTTAAAAACTGTTACTTCCTCCTGTTTTCTGCACTGAAACAGCAAAGGATCATGGTCTATGTAGTTCCCCACAAGTGTTTTCTAAAAACATTCTTTTTTTTTGACGCTTCACGTCTCAAGTCACACGACTCAAGTCCGAGTCTCAGGTCTGACTCCAGTCCAAGTCAAGTCCAAGTTTTTTGGGGGGAATTTCCACCAGTTTTTCTTTCTTAATTTTTAAGTTTTCAGTCATTTGTTCTGAATGTCCAGGGAGGTCCCGGGGGTCTAAGGAGGTCTGGGGGGTCCGGGGGGTCTGAGGAGGTCCAGGGGGTCTGAGGAGGTCCAGGGGGGTCTGAGGAGGTCCGGGGGGGTCTGAGGAGGTCCAGGGGGGTCTGAGGGGGTCCCGGGGGGTCTGAGGAGGTCCGGGGGGTCCTGGTCCGGGGTTATTTCCGTCTGTGTCAGCTGTGGAATCCCAGAGCTCCTGAGAATGTCCTGAACCATCAACAGTAATCCCTGTGTGTCTAAGAACCAGAGACCAAAGACCGGACCAGGGACCAGAGACCAGACCAGAGACCAGACCAGGGACCAGACCAGGGACCAAAGACCAGACCAGGGACCAGAGACCAGACCAGGGACCAAAGACCAGACCAGGGACCAGAGACCAGAACAGGGACCAGAGACCAAAGACCAGACCAGGGACCAAAGACCAGGATTAAACCTGCTTTTGTCTCGGTTTAATCCTGGCTCAGTCCCAGTTCAGTCCTGTTTCGGTCCTGGTTTAGTCCTGGTCTAGTCCTGAGCTGCTGCATCTTTAAACACAACACTTGAAGCTATAATGTGGAACCTTCTGGAGGTGTCACCTGTTTCCATGGAAACAGAAAGTTAAAATGTCAATATTCTCCCTGGAGATGGAAACGTTTAGAGAAGAGCGAGACTTTATTGGTCCCGAGGAAAATTCACGTTTTGCTTAATTAAATTATTTGTTTAATGCCAAACTGTGGAATATTACAGGCAAAGGAGCAACATCTCCATGGAAACAAGCAGGGCAAATAAGAGTCAGGTCTGTGGAGAGGCAAGCCCGCTCACAGTAAGGCACAGTGCGAAGGTCAAACCAATTGCCTGTTTCCATGGAGACGTGCTGCTTTGACTAAAATGTTCCACAGTGTGGCATTAAATGCCTTGTATTTATTGAACTCCAGATGTTTTTACTGTGCAGGCTCGCCTCTCCACAGATCTGACCTGGCTCCACCTGCAGACACTGAGCAGTTTAATGCCACACTGTGGAACATTCTAGGCAGAGCGATGACATCTCCATGGAGACGGGCAGGCGCAGGTCAGACTGACATGGTGGACGCAGGTTTTCAGTGATTTTTCTGAGTAAAAAGTTCCGCATTGTGGCTTTAAGTGAATCAGTGTTCTGTGTATTATTAAACTCCAGCCTGTGGGCGAGGGTTTGATTCCCACACCATGAGCCAAACACTTCACACGCCTCAGACAGAACTCTGCGCCAAACGTAGTCATGTGACCGGGCTCCCCTTACATCAGATGCCCTCCCAGTGTGTCCCCCGTGTGTCAGATGCCCTCCCCGTATGTCAGATGCCCTCCCCGTGTGTCAGATGCCCTCCCCGTGTGTCAGATGCCCTCCCTGTGTGTCAGATGCCCTCCCCGTGTGTCAGATGCCCTCCCCGTGTGTCAGATGCCCTCCCTCTTCTTTATGGAAATGTAATAAACTTAAAAGTGCTTCTGAAGTTTGATCGTCTCAGATAAAAATAACGCTCTTACAGTAGACTCACGATTCAAAGATTCTCTTTGGCAAGACACTTTTGGTTCCGGGAGTTGAACCTTCCATTTTAAAGACGCACAAACCTCTGAACGCTGAAAGAGGTGAAGAAAAAAACAGATCTGAACTGTTCCTGCGGCTCTCAGGGAAGCAGTTTAAATGAGGTGAAACATTAGCTGCAGCACGGGTCAAATGCAGAGGACTCGTTTCCTAATATGGCCGTCAAAAGTATCGAAAATCTGATCCTAATCGATACTTAAACCAGTATCGAAACTCGATCCTCATTTTCCTCAAGTCTGGATCCTAAAAAAGTCCCACTGACAGAACCGAGCAGAACCTGAATGTGTTTAGAACGAACTGGAACTGGACCAGAACAAGTGTAAGAGCAGAGAGACTAGAATACACCCATGGACCTGGTTTAGACCTGGTTTAGACCTGGTTTAGACCTGGTTTAGACCTGGACCACTGAGGGATTCCACAGATATCAGGACACACGGGAACAGAGAAAAAAGTTCAACCGTTTAATGTGGAAAATCACAGATCGTCTAAAGAAAAAGGATAAAAAAAAAATAAAAAAATTCATCCTGGGTTCAGAATCAGTATCGAGTATTGAGTTTGAAATTTTAGTATTATAACAACACGAGTAGTGTTGTTATAATAGATTTTATTACTAAAGAACAGTGACTGTAAAAACCTGGAGGAGCCTGGAAGAGCACTGAGTGACACAGAGAGGTGGACCAGTCCTGGTGTAGTGGTTTAGTCCTGGTTTAGTCCTGGTTTAGTCCTGGTTTAGAACATCACAACTCGACTAAAATCTCAAACTCCATGACTCCGCCCACACAGCGGCGTCTCCGCAGATCTTCTGAGGCCGTGGTCGTCGCGGCGATGTCCCAGAGGCCAAAAATAACACGGGACCTCACGGGTCCAGTGTCCGGTCCAAAGTCCCAATCAAATCCTTATACAGGCCTCGGATCAGGTGCACTCAATACCAAGGCTGTCTCTATTTCTGCTGCGCTGAAAGACGATCTCTCCTCCCTCATCCCTCCATCCTCCTCTCCTCCTCCTCCTCCTCTCCTCCTCTCCTCCTCCTCTCCGCTCTCTCCCGCTCCAAACTTGAGGTGGGCTAAAGTTAGCCTGGCCCGGCTCAGATATAAAAGCATGTGGAAAAGCAGAGCGAGTGCGGCTTCATCAGATCTCTTCTTCTTCTGATCCACGAAGGTTCTGCTCACGTCTCGAGATGGTGAGTCCAGGACGAGTTTGGGCCGTTTTAGATTCACACCGGGGACACGAGCTCTGCGTCTGAACAGAACCACTCTGTAGAATTTGGACCTTCGTTTTCAACATTAAGGAATATTTTGGTATCGCGTTGTCGATGGAAGTCTGGAAGAAACATTTTTACATCTTTTCATTTTGTTGTGAGCTTCAGTAACTGACGCCCACGAAATCTGAGCTCCATTTTCAAGAAACTAAATTTAAGCATCTTGTTGAAAATTTACTCAGTATTTGACAAATATGAAAAATCAGCAGAGTGTATTGAGTAAAAGTAGAATTACTGTATGAGGCTTTAGTGATGGAGTCTGCGGGGCTTAGGTCGGTGAGGAGATTTCAGATGTGCTTTTTATCGAATTTTTGGCAAATTTGGTCATTTTGGGTTTATCGTGTCTGTTCCTGTATTTCCTGAAACATGAGTCTGTGTCAGGGCAGAGCTTCATTTCATCCATTTTATCGTTAGAGTTTAGTCATTAGAGTCCTGATTTCATCCTGATTTTGTCCTGATTTGTCCTGATTTTGTCCTGATTTCATCCTGATTTTGTCCTGTTTTGGTCCTGTTTTGTCCTGATTTCATCCTGATTTTGTCCTGTTTTGGTCCTGTTTTGTCCTGATTTCATCCTGATTTCATCTTGATTTCATCTTGATTTTGTCCTGTTTTGTCCTGATTTCATCCTGATTTTGTCCTGTTTTGTCCTGATTACGTCCTGACTTTTCCATGTTTTTGTCCTTCAGGCACCAAAGAAGGCCAAGAGGAGGGCAGGAGGTGGAGAAGGCTCCTCCAACGTGTTCTCCATGTTTGAGCAGAGCCAGATCCAGGAGTACAAGGAGGTACGGAGCTCAGGGGGTTAGGCAGACGCTCTCTAACCAGAGGGTCTGTGTGCCAAGAGAGTGTGGTGTAGGAGGTTAGGCAGGCGCCTGTGGTTCTAATCTCAACTGTGTCCCTGAGCAAGACACTTCACCAATCCAGTCAGGAAGGGCATCCGGAGTAGAAATCACCATGGTGACAAGTTCAGGTTCAACACTGCAAAAATAAAAAAAAGCATAAATATTAAACCCCACTCGTCTTTCTCGATTCACAACCCGGATTTCACAGTTTAGAAGAATGGTTCAAAGCTCCAGGGTGCAAATATAAGAATGAGTTTGAGACCAAAATTAAGAGTCAGAACTGCGTTTTAAAGAAGGTTAAAGAGTTAAAGCTGTTTACATGGATTTAAATAATATTAGAACGATCTGTAAGTGGAGTGACGTGGGTCCAGCACACAGAGGCAGGGGCAGCCTCGTCTCCTCTGGTCCATCTCCTCTCTTCTCCTCCATCTCCTCTCCTCCATCTCCTCTCCTCTGATACGTCTCCTCTGGTTTGTCTCCTCTGGTCCATCTCCTCTCCTCTGCTCCTCTCCTCTGGTCCATCTCCTCTGATCCGTCTCCTCTGGTCCATCTGTCTGTGGCTGCATTTGTCTCTCATCATCTCGAGGTTTTAATGAGGACAGAATGTGGAGAGGCGCCATTCCACAGAGCCAACTGGGCTTAGATCTGACCCCGGGGCAAGTCTCAGGGCATCTGGTCTAAACAGGAACAACATGAGCGGCTGTGTCAAATTCCACACTTAGGATTTGGATACTGAGGAACAGACTCGATACCGATTCTGATCCCAAGAATCATTCCAAAGCGATTCAGGAAAGGCTCTCTGGTCTTGTGGAGGGCTCAGGGCGGTGTGCAGAGCCTCAGCGGCGGGCGGGGTGCAGAGCGGCGTGCAGAGCGGCGTGCGGGGGTCACAGGAGGTCGCGGGAGTTTACTTTTAGAGCGGCGCGTTGAGAAGTGACGAGACGAAGACGAGAAGAGGAGGAGGAAGAGAGCCAAAGACATGCCTCTGACACCGGAGAGGACAGAGAGGGGCTGTGGGGTCACGGCGGGGCATCTGAGACAAACGGAGGGAAGGGAGGACACCTGGGGCACGGCCTGGCAAGGGAGGGCATCTGAAGTAGTCAGTGGTCCTTCAGGTTTTGAGATTCTGGAGTTTGTTTTTAGCCTCGGAACCTTTAAGTGTCGAAATTCAATTAAATCTTAAGTTTCATGGAACAGCCCCTCCTTCTTTCTTTCTCTCTCCTTTTCTCTGTCCCTCTCTCCTTCTCTACCCCTCCTCTTCTCTCTCCTTCTCTCCCCCTCTTCTCTCTCTCTCTGTCATGAGTCTATAGAAGAAAATTCAGTCTTAAGTTTCACCCCCTCCTCCCTCTCTCCTCCCCTCTCATCCCTCCTTCCCTGTCATAAGTCTATATAAAAATTCAGTCTTAAGTTTCAAGCCCCCCCTCCGCCGCCCATCCCTTCATTTTCTCTCTCTCCCCATCCCTCTCTCTCATTCTGGAGGATTTGCCCTGTTGTTCCACAGACACAGGCAGAACATGCAAACGCCACAGAAAGGCCCAGGAGGCAAAAGTCTAGAGAAGAAAATCTAGTCTTTCCCCACGTCTCTCTCTTCCTCTTTTCCTCCCTCTCCCTCTCTCATAAGTCTATAGAAAAGAATCCACTCCACACCTCCTTCCCTCTCTCTCTTTCTCCTCTTCTTCATTTTCCTCTCTTTCGCCCCCCCCATAACTTTATAAGATTATTCATTCTAAAGTTTCACACCTCTCTCCCTCCTTCTCCTCTTCTCTCTCCTCCCTCTTTTCTCTCTCTTTCTCTCCCTCTCTTCCCTCTCTCTCATTAGCCACATAATAAACCCCTTCTTGAGTTTCGTGGCGTCTGATTGGAGGAGACAGCTGTGGCTCAGACTTGAGTCCAAAACATGCGGGCGACTTCTCTTCTTTCACTCCTTCTCTTCCCTCTCTCTTTCTCCTCTTCTTTGTCTCTCTCTCTCTCCGTCTCTTCTCACTTGATCCTCTGTGTTTGGGTTAAAGATAATTTCAGCTGTTCCTGCGGAGGCGCAGTGATGACGGAGGCCCCGGACCCCGAAGACCAGACCCTGCCCCCAACTCTCTCCTCTCATCCCTCTCTCCTCTCAACCCTCTCTCCTCTTCCTCTCATCCCCCTCTCCTCTTCCTCTCATCCCTCTCTCCTCTCATCCCTCTCATTCCTCCAAAGACTCGAGTTTTCACATTTAAAAGTCACAGACACTCGGCGCTCGTAAGAACGGCCTTTACTAAATCTACAGGCAACGAGGTGAAGGGTCTTGCTCAAGGGCACAAAGGCAGGGATTTAACCGACAGCCTCAGACAGAGAGAGTGAACTCCACTGTGTGAACGTGTGAGTGAAACTTTAGAGAGTTTAAGAAGAAAAAATCAAACAGAGACACAGAGAGAGAGATAGAGAGGTGGCGAGGTAGATAGATGGATAAACACGCTTTTTGTGCTTTTTTATTTCAGGCTTTCGCAGATAGAGGCAGATAGACAGATAGAAAGAGAGATAGAGATGGACAGAGAGATAGAGATGGAGAGAAGGATAAATAGAGAAATGGAGAAATAGAGAGATAAGTGGATGTATAAACGTGTGTTCTTTTGTTTCAGGCTTTCACAGATAGAGAAAGATGGACAGAGAGATAGATAGAGAGACAGAGATGGATGGATAGATAAAGAGATGGACAGAGAGACAGACAGAGACGGAGAGATGGATTTATAAACATGTGTTCTTCTGTTTCAGGCTTTCACGATCATCGACCAGAACAGAGACGGAATCATCAGCAAAGACGATCTGCGTGACGTCCTCGCATCGATGGGTGAGAGAAAGAGAGAAAGAGAGAAAAGAGGAGAGGGAGAGAGGGAGAGAGGGAGGGGGGCTTTTATGGGTGAGAGAGAGAGAAAAGGAGAGGAACAAACGAGAGAGGAGAGAAAGGGAGAGGGGAGAGAAAGAAAGGGAGAGAGAGTAGAAGAGAGGGAGGAGAGAAGTAGAGGGGGAGAAGGAAGCGAGAGGGGAGGAGAGGTAGGAGAGGAACAAAGGAGAGGAGAAAAAATAAGAGGAGAGAAAAGAGCAAAAAGACAGGGGAGAGGAGAGAGCAAGATCAGGGTGAGGGGAGGGCATCCAGAGTAAAAAAAAACAACAAAAAAAAAACAATAAGTAAAAGAGTAAAGCTGCATCACTGGAACTGAGAAAAACTGTTCAGACCAAATCCCTGTCACAGTCCTCTGTCTGACCATCTCTCCTTCTCTTCCTCCTCCTCTCCTCCTCCTCTCCTTCTCTCCTTCATATTTCAGGTCAGCTGAACGTGAAGAACGAGGAGCTGGAGGCCATGATCAAAGAAGCCCCTGGTCCCATCAACTTCACTGTGTTCCTCACCATGTTCGGAGAGAAACTCAAGGGTAAAACTCACCACACTCCACCTCCACCAGGGGGCGCCGCGTTCACCACACTCCACCTCCACCAGGAGGCGCCGCGCTCACCACACTCCACCTCCACCAGGGGGCGCCGCGCTCACCACACTCCACCTCCACCAGGGGGCGCCGCGCTCACCACACTCCACCTCCACCAGGGGGCGCCGCGCTCACCACACTCCACCTCCACCAGGGGGAGCCGCGCTCACCACACTCCACCTCCACCAGGGGGCGCCGCGCTCACCACACTCCACCTCCACCAGGGGGCGCCGCGCTCACCACACTCCACCTCCACCAGGGGGCGCCGCGCTCACCACACTCCACCTCCACCAGGGGGCGCCGCGCTCACTGCTTCATATCTCTTTATTTACTAGTTTAGGAAACACTCTTCCCTCTACACCTGAGAGTTAAAGATTGTGTAACTTTTCTGACTTTTCTGTGTAACTTTTTGGTTAGGGGTCCAACACCTGCTTGTTTCTATGGATACGTCACTGCTCTGCCTGGAATGTTCCACAGTGTGACATTAAACAGCTCTACTTTACATTTATTCAATCACAGGTGGTTTTAGAGCTCAAAAATACCTAGAAAAACAGACATTCTGACTGTGAGCGGGGTCGCCTCTCCACAGATCAGACCTGTAACTTGGTCTGGTTTGGTCTCCATGAAGACAGAATGGTTTAATGCCAAACTGTGGAACATTCCAGACTAAGCAATAACATCTCCATGGAGAAAAGAAAAAGTTACACACTGCAGCATTAAACAGATTTTTGAAGTTGTTCGTCTATTTACAGAAAAATGTTTAGTAATTTGCTTTAAAGATTTGTTAAAAAGAACTCGTTCTGTTCTTTAAGAGCGTCAGAATCTGTTACTGCTCTGACCTCTGACCTCTGACCTCCAGGCGCTGACCCCGAGGACGTGATCCTGAGCTCCTTCAAAGTCCTCGACCCCGAAGGAACTGGAACCATCAAGAAGCAATTGTACGAAATTATAGATTATTCTCACAATAATAAACACAAACACACACACACACACACACACAAAAACACACAGGACAAAATATTTCTAGATTTGACTGTGTTTGACCTCTGACCTTTTCTCCTTCAGCCTTGAGGAGCTCCTGACCACTCAGTGCGACAGGTTCTCCAAGGATGAGGTATGACCAGCACACACACGGGCTCGCCTCTCCACACACCTGACTGTCTGTCTCCATGGAGAATGAGACTGACATTTGTGTCATTTCGTTTTTCTAAATATTTATGAAACCTGAAATTTCTGGTCGAATTTCTCAGGTCATTTTTATCTATTACAGTTACTTATAGTAACTAACGTAAAGCTGTACTGTGTAACTTTTCCAGTGGAGGGTCAGTCACCTGCTCGTCTCCATGGAGATGTTTTTGCTTTGCCTGGAATGTTCCGTGGTGTGACATTAAACACATCTCTCCAGCGTTTATTCATCACAGGAGATTCTATCGCTCAGAAAAACAATAACCTCTGTGAATAGGGACGCCTCTCCACAGATCTGACCTGTACTGTAGCCTGTAGTTGGTTTGATCTCTACTGTGGAACATTCTAGACAAAGCAATAACATCTCCATGGAGACAAGCAGGTGACGGACCCTCCACTAGAAAAGTTGTGCAGTGCAGGTTTAAGTAAGTGGCTTGTTTCAGGGAGGGCATCCGGCGTAAACTCTGCTCTCTTTTCCTCCTTCAGATCAAGAACATGTGGGCCGCCTTCCCCCCAGACGTCGCCGGTAACGTGGACTACAAGAACATCTGCTACGTCATCACACATGGAGAGGAGAAGGAGGAGTAAAGCTCCGTAACTGTGGAAATGCTTCCTCCTCCCCGTAACCATGGAAACCGCCTCCCCTCCTCCTCCTCCTCCATGACGCCCTAAACTCCGCCCGCCGCCCGCGCCTCTCCTCCCCCTCCTCCCGCCGTCCTTCACTCGTTTCTGAGGAAAAACTCGAGGATTCATTCCAAATGTCTGAAGAATTCTCAGGGGAGCGGAGGAGAGAGGGATGACAGGCGCCCGGCGGAGGAGAGGAACGACAGAGCAGAAAGAAACATCTCGTCTTCTGCTCCTGTCGCTCTTCTCCTCCAACATGTCCTCCAACATGTCCTCCAACATGTCCGCCTCTCCTCTGTACCGAATAAAAGGGACGACTGTGAATAAATCTCTTTTCTTTTTGTACGAGACGAGTGGCTCCAGTTTATGTTTCATATAAACTATAGAAATATACAAATAGAACTATATAACTATAAATATATAACTATAAATACAAGTATATAAGTATAAATATAACTATAACTGTACATCTATATGTTTATGTTTCATTTATAACTCGAGCGACAACAACAAGTCTGGAACTATAGAAATATAAAACTAGAACTATATAACTATAATTATATAACTATAACAAGTCCGTTGTGCTACAGATGTTCACTGATCTCGAGCTTTTGTTTATGAAGCTGGTGTAGAAAACGTCAGACATTTCCACAGAAAAACATGTGGAACTCCCGGTTTATGCCGGTGTGAAAAGTTCATCCAGATCAGAGCGAGTCCGTTTAGGTTTGATCCACCTGGATTCAGCAGAGGAGGCAGAGACGAAGAGTAATGTTCTAGAAGACGAGGAGTAATGTTCTAGAAGACGAGGAGTAATGTTCTAGAAGACGAGGAGTAATGTTCTAGAAGACGAGGAGTAATGTTCTAGAAGACGAGGAGTAATGTTCAGAGACGAAGAGTAATGTTCTAGAAGACGAGGAGTAATGTTCTAGAAGACGAGGAGTATTGTTCTAGAAGACGAGGAGTAATGTTCTAGAAGACGAGGAGTAATGTTCTAGAAGACGAGGAGTAATGTTCTAGAAGACGAGGAGTAATGTTCAGAGACGAAGAGTAATGTTCTAGAAGACGAGGAGTAATGTTCTAGAAGACGAGGAGTATTGTTCTAGAAGACGAGGAGTATTGTTCTAGAAGAATACTTTTACTTCTACTCTAATAATATAAAGTACAGAGTAACAGAACCAGAGGCCGTACATATGAACAGAGCCAACGCGCGAGCCACCGTGTTCCAAACAGGAAGTGCTCCAAGTGGCTCTTCTGACTCTGGCTCCAGTGACTCACATTGGGACCTTGTGGCTCTTCTCTCTGGACCTGCAGCTGTGGCCTCATCATTTTGGTCTTAAAATATTCATATAGAGAGTCTGCACATGACGTCACGGCTTCGACCCGATCCACTTCCGGCGGTCTATCGATCCAGACCGCCATTGTAAAGTTTACTTGCAAACTCCTCACTTAACCTACAAAATTCTGTCATTATCATCATGCCGGAAAAGTGTTGAGCACAAAATTGCAATCAGACCCGAGATCGAGACAAGGGGATTCAGTCGTACCGAATACCCGTGGAGGATGAGCGACGAGACAAGTGGATAACGGCGATTAACCGAGGAATTTACAACCCTGACACTGGTAAACCGTAACGAGGAAGTCCGCTTTGGCAGCCGTCAAAACACAGCAGGCTTTGTAGTCGACACTTTGTTGGAGGTCAGTGACTTGTAATCACCATCACATTAACATCGTTTTTGGAAAGGCTTGTACACATGTGTTCTTATAACAGATTAGAGGCAAACTTTATGATAATAATGTGTACAAGGTGCACATGGAAATGAATGAATACAAATATGTACATGTGTTTAATCCAGATATCAAGATGTTTTTCCTCGTGCGTGATCATGGCTGTTGTTTTGGGCATTATGGATCAGAAATATTGAATCTTTTAAGCTTCTTGTATTTTAATCGACTGGCTGCATCTCGATGGGACGTGTGTTCTGTACGGTGAAGTTCTGAGGTTTTATTGATCAGTTTACTGGCACTTGCTCTGTTCGCCATGATAGCGTCACCAGCAGCTGGACCGTCAATATGGCGGCCAAAACAAAGTGGGTCACATGACTGCAGCCTCTCTATTAACCCGAGCTACAGGATCCTGAATTTATCATTTCACTATTTTGTTCCCAAATCGAGATCTGAACATTAATAACGGACACATTTATCTATGAACAGCACTGGTATTCGAGTAAAAATATTCCTTCCTCTTCTCGCTGAGTCTAAAGTGACAAAAGTTTTGAGACAATCTGAAATGATTTGAACGTTTGTGTTTCTTGCAGCTCCTTCAGATCTGATCTAGTTCTGATTTTGTGCTAAAGCTCCTTGTGTAAAGTGTAAACTGCTGCCCCCTTCTGTGTTTAAAACAAAGCCTCAGACAGAGCAGTGCCTCCGGTTAGCGTCACGGTAAATGACCCAAACTCAGACTCGGGTTTCATTTCTCTGGGTTTTTATTCGTCGCTACAGAATCTGAAATGGTCTGAAACACTGGAGCGTTGGAACACCCCCCACACGAGCGGAATGAGACGAATCAGGATCATTTTGACTCATTTAACCACAAAATCTTTATAATTTTACTGGTTTTATGAAAATACTGAGTTAACAAAGTGTTTTTTTTTGCCAATTAAGTAAAAAGCCATTTTGTTTTTTCAAGATTTTTGGCTCTAGTTTTACAATACGACTTATTACCTCACAAAAACACACATTCTGATGTGTTTGAACCTGCTACAACTGAATTTTCAATAGTTAAAATTCTTTATATTTCGTTCTACTTTAAAACCAAAATTACCTGCAAAAGTTTGTATTTTTGTGATTAAATTTGAAATCCGACTCATTCTAACTCGTGCAGCTTAGATGTTTGTACAGTTTAACATGTAAACTCAAAAACACTGATGAGAGCGTTACACATGTAGATCCAGATTGAACTGGGGCCTTGGAAATCCTGAAAAACTCCCAGAAAAGTCCTGGAAAAGTCCTGGGATAGTCCTGGAATAGTCCTCAGGCGAGATCAGGTCCAAGGCCCGGGAGTATTGCTTGAAAATTTTTTTTTTTTTTTTTTAAGTTGTATTTAATTTGTTTTTTGCCAAAGCTCGTCACTTTGGAACAGTCGAGATGGAAGAGCGAGTTGCATAGAAGTTTGATCACGGGAAAAATGGGACAAAAATCCGTTTTAATCAAAGCCGAACTATGGAACTTTTCTGGTTGAGGGTCTGCCGCTCGTCTCCACGGAGATGTTACTGCTTTGCCTGACATATCCCGCAGTGTGGCATTAAACCTTTCCATCGCCATGGAGACAGGGTACAGGTCAGATCTGTGGGGTGGCGACCCCGCTCACAGTCAGACGGCTGGTTTGTCTGAGCGATTAGATGCCTGGAACGGAACACGTGCGAGACGGATGCGTTAATGCCAAACTGTGGAACATTCCAGGCAAAAGCAGTGACATCGCCATGGAGACGAGCAGGCGGCAGACCCTCCTACAGGAAAGTGACAGAGTGCAGCTTTTTTTCCGTTTTTGTTTGGATCAGCTTTACACGCGCTCAAAAATCATCATATTTTTACTCTGCAGCTGACGTCTTCAGCGTTCTCGGGGGGTGTGACGCTAACGCTAACAGTGGGCACTGCTCTGTCTGAGGCTCTGAATGCTCAGACTGATCACAGGAAAATAAAAAATGTGCTCTTTAAACCACTTTTGCGCTTTTTCCTTCAGAGTTTTCAGACGGTCTTAAAACTCATCAGGCCGTGTCTGCCAATGCGTGGTAACCGCTGAACATTCCCTCCACAGACATGGACGTAGGACACCCCCGGAGTGACGTCGCTGCAGAGGATCGGCGCTGACGGAGCTTTGGTCTGTTCGGACATAAAGTCTGTCGTGGTCCATATTTCACTGTCGGCCCCGTGGGGCCCCAACAGACTTTATGCTTTTCTCTTAAATTATTTGAACAATTTTGGATTTTGTTTTTACACTTTTTTCCTGCGTAAACCCCATGTTGTTAAACACTGTAGTTAGTCCTTTACACGATCGTTAAAATCTTCGTTTAAAACAAAAACAGTTTCGTTCTTTACAGTACATTTTTAAGACCTTCATCTCCCAGAATTCCCCATTCCAACTTCAACACAAAATAAAAAACACAAGTGAAAATGACTGAGACAAGTTTAGTTTACTTTACACATGACCTTTACACATGACCGTGTAACTTTTCCGCTGGGGGGTCCGTCACCTGCTCGTTTCTATGGAGACGTCACTGCTGTGTTTAAATGTTCCACAGTGTGACATTAAACAGCTCTACTTTACATTTATTCAATCACAGGTGGTGTTAGAGCTCAAAAATACCTAGAAAAACTGACATTCTGACTGTGAGCGGGGTCGCCTCTCCACAGATCTGACCTGGAACTTGGTCTGGTTTGGTCTCCGTGGAGATGGCATTACTTTGTCTGAAATGTTTCACAGTGCGGCATTAAACGTACCCATCTTCCATCCGTTCAGTTGTGGGTGTTTTTGCTGCTCTAAGAGGTCGGCGAGCTCTCCTCTCCACAGATCTGACCTCTAGCTTCTGGTCTGGTGGCATCTCCTGCTTGTTTCCATGGAGAAAGGTTATGGTTAAGTTTAATACTATACTGTGAAACATTCCAAGCAAAGCAATAACAAAATAGAGGCATACCCTTCACAAGAAAAGTTACACGGAGCAGCTTTAAATCAATCTGAAGGAAAAATAAAATCCAGGATTGTTTTTTTTTTTACGTTAAAATACAAAACAAAGGTGAACTACTCCAGTCATTTGAACTTGCGTACTTTTATTTTGAAAATCGTCTCTGTAAATACTGACTCGTCCTTCGTAAACAGAGAAAAAACATGCATCAAAAAGACATTCAGAATTTATCAATGAATTTAAGGAAGAAATGTGGAAATTCTCATGTTATTTTTCCATTTTGAGCTCAGTGTTTGTGAGTTTTCATTATCAGGATCCACCATTTTAATCAAGTTATTTTGCGGGCTAATGCTAATGCTAATGCTAATGCTAACGGACAAATACAGGGGACTGGGGCTCGTGTTGTAAACTTCATCAAAATAAAAATAAAATACAGAACTAGACGAGGTTTATACGTTTTAAACTGAATTTGTTCGAACCTGCCACACGCACTTTAAAGCTGCACTGCGCAACTTTTATTCATTATGGGTGTTTCTGTTGCTCAAAAATACAGTAACTCCAGGACTAAACCAGGACTAAACCAGGACTAAACCAGAACTAAACCAGAACTAAACCCAGGACTTAATCCAGGACTAAACCCAGGACTGAACCAGAACTAAACCCAGGACTAAACCCAGGAGTAAACCAGGATTTAAAACAGGACTAACCCAGAACTAAACCCAGGTCTAAACCCGGTCTAACCTAACCCATCGGTCAGTGAAAGTCATTTCCTGTTTGTTGTATTTTTCCAGAAACATGTTTCCATGGTAACAAGTAGGAAACGGACTCGCCACTAAAAATGTTACGCGCTGCAGCTTTAAGTAAAACAAACCTCAAATACAAAGTTTGTGTGAAAATAATTTGAAATAAACAGATTTTCACGTTGACATTTTCACGTTGAAGTTCCGATAATTCCATAGAAATCTCCACATTTCTGTCTTAAACCCACTGGAAAACTCCGAATGAACTTTAAGAACGTGCAAAAAAACTCAAAGAGGAAAAGCTCCCAGCACAGCGTCGTCCAGTCGTCCAGGCAACATAGAAAAATAATAATAATCCATGATATATCTTTAAATTAAGCACTTTGTACATAAATACACGTGATGCTACATTGGCACGCCTCAAACCGAGCGGCTGCTTCTGACTCGGCAAAAACACACAAACAAGAGGAAAAATGACAAACACAATATTACACAGATCTGAGAAGTTCTGATTCATTTGTGTAGGGAGTATTATACTTCTCTGGGGTATTAACTGTAACACGTCACATATTTAGATCTCCATGTTCCTTTTATTGTTTTGGAAATGTTTTATCCACCCAAAACGATGCATTAACATGTTTTATAACTCTGTCTCCTCCTTTTGCTCCCCACACTAAGTCCCTCCCCCTTCAGAGCTCGATCCCAACACCCTCGGCGTGCGTTCCGCTAATGAAACTCCTGCACATCACATCAGGTTTGTCCAGTTTTTTGTATATTTATGGAGAACTGTCATGCTTGTGGGCGGAGACTCGTACAGAATAAAGCCCAGGAGAGATCACTAGATTACTCAGACCTGCATGGATGATTCTCTGTGTAACATTGTGGGTTTTGTCATTTTGAACTCTTTCTGTGGTGTTCCGCAGAGTTCCTTCTCATGTTCTTCAGAGGTGATTTTAAGTGCAAACTTCAGATCCTTCATTTTGTTCGGACTAAAAACATTCAGAGGATTCAGACTTCAGCCACAGAACGACACCGACCACAGACCGGGCAGACCGGGCAGAGGGCAGACCGGGCAGAACCGCCCCGGGGCAGACTGAGCACAGACAGGCGGGCGATCTGCGGCTTCACACCCTCACACAACTCATAGGTGAGACGAGTGTATTGCCCAAGGACACGGTGATAAAACTGGAATCAACCTGCTGTAAACCAGGACAGAACCGGGACTAAACTGGGACTAAGGCAGGACTAAACCGGGACTAAAGCGGGACTAAAGAGGGACTAAGGTTGGACTAAACCAGGACTAAACCAAAAGGACAGTTCTGAAGATGGCTCGCAGCAGCAGCCGAAACATGTCAAGGTAAATACAAGTTACTGTATTGTCTTTAAAAAGAACCTAAGAAGTTTACAGGACTAAACCAGGTCTAAACCAGGACTTAACCGGGACTAAGGCGGGACTAAGGCGGGACTAAGGCGGGACTAAGGCGGGACTAAGGCGGGACTAAAGCGGGACTAAACTGGGTCTGAACCAGGTCTGAACCAGGACTAAACCAGTTTCAGACTAAACCAGGTATATAACAGTACTAACATGATATAAATAAACCAGGACTAAACCAGGTCTAAACCAGGTCTAAACTAGGACTAAACCAGGACTAAACCAGGACTAAACCAGAACTAAACCAGAACTAAACCAGGACTGAACCAGGACCGAACCAGTTTCAGACTAAACCAGGTCTATACCAGTACTAACGCAATATAAACAATAAATAAACCCGGTCTAACCCCTGGTCTAAAGCCGGTCTAACCCCTGGTCTAAAGCCGGTCTAACCCCTGGTCTAAAGCCGGTCTAAAGCCGGTCTAAAGCCGGTCTAAACTTCCCCGCGGTCAGTGGTCCTTCTGTCGTGTCTGATGAGTGAAAGTCTTTCCTCATTTGTTTTATTTTTCCAGAAACACTTTTAAAAAAAGAGGTTGTTGTTTTTTGGTCTGGACTCGAGGGTGAAACCAGGACACTGTAAAAATCACACCTGCAGCACTTGGAAACAAACACCAAAAGGACAGATTCATCACTTCAGGCGTAAAACTGGGAGAGTAACGGTTTTGTGATGCCTGGAATGTTCCACAGTATGGCATTAAAACAAGTGACGTCACAGGGCCAGGTGACAGGTCAGATCTGTGGAGAAGTGACCCGCGCTCAGTCAGAACGCAGACTTTTTATCAATAACACTTGGAACTGACTAATGTGAATTTAATGCCATACTGTGGAATATTCCAGATAACGTAATAACATCTCCATAGAGACAAGCAAGTGGCAGATCCCTCCCACCAGAAAGGTTACGCAGTGCAGCTTTAAAATGGTAAATTGTCCATAGTTTCAGCTTCCAGTTTTAAGGCGACATTTTGAGGACTTTTCATGGATACGAGAGGATGGGAGGGCATCTGACGCACAAAGATATAAGAGGGTGGGAGGGCATCTGACACACCACAACGGCTGCAGATTAACAAGAGACACATGGCCTGTCCCCATCTCAGTCCAACACTACAGGGACACAGGAGGATGGGAGTGGGAGGGCATCTGAGATAACCACGTCACAACATCTGCAAGATAAATTTGACCTGCCGAGTCCAAAAATATAAACGATATTAAATGATAAACTTGTTAAAATCACCATGACGACAGACGAGGTCATTTTCAGTAACGCAGGTGTAGATTTTTACAGTGCAACTCAAAGCTGTACCACTTCACTCTAAAAAAAAAAAAAAAAAGGTTTAACTTCCATTTTGTCTTTGCAAAAATGTTCCACACTGTTCCTTCTGAAGCCATTTCAAAGCTAAAAGTCCACACTGCAGAAACAAACTGTGCACGAGCTGAAATCACTGGAATTTCTGTTTTTTACTAGTTTCATTTAGACATTTCACGTTAAAACGACTCAAATCCAGATCAGAATCCAGTTTCAGTTTCACAGTGACTTCAGCTCGGGCAGATATTTCAGTTTTGTTTTTTTTTGCAGTGTAGAGCCAAAATGGCGGCGGCGTGGGGATTTTAAACAATGAGGTTTTTACAGTAACACGGTTTCACCACGACTCACGACATTAAGAACAATAAATAAGATCAGTGCCTGCTACAAACACAACGCAAAAACACACACACAACGCAAAAACACACACGCAGCTCACAAACTTCAACCCGACTGGACTTCAGCGAGTTCGATTTGAGTTAAAATTATTAAATTCAGTTAAATTCTTTTTTCTGTTTTTCATTTTTCAGCCTTGCGTGAAAATTTTCACTTTTCACTTAAGAAACCCGATACACATTTTTACAGTGCGTTTTTCCTCAAGCCGAGTTTTAGAAGAAACCAGGACTAAACCGGGACTAAACCGGGACTAAACCAGGACTAAACCGGGACTAAACCGGGACTAAACCGGGACTAAACCGGGACTAAACCGGGACTAAAACCGGGACTAAAACCGGGACTAAACCAGGTCTAAGCCTGGACTAAACCTGGACTAAACCAGGACTGAACCCAGTTCTTAAACAGGTTGTCCCGTTAACATTAAAGGATGGGTCAAATGCAGAGCTCTAACTTTTTGTAAAATGAACCTAAGACTTCACTTTGTGCAGGTTTCAGTTTTGTTTTCAAAAGGAGGCGTTTTTGTTCATTTCCAAAACTCATTTTTCAGTGTAATTAAAAGTTCAGGCCGACTAAACTGTTCACATTAAAATCGTAAATCTAAAACGGGTCAAAGGCTGTGAGCTGGGTCCATCTGAGCGTGGGTGTGTTTTTGCGGCGTTTTCGTCTCCGTAGCGCTAAGAGAATCCTATATTAATGCAGTTACGTATTTACAGAGCAATACTGCGGCACCTTTCTGACAATGTCTTTGACCACAGAGTTCAATAAAATAATAAAAACAGTTAAAAAAAACAACACCAAAAAAAACAACAAAATGGCGGCCGTGTTTTCGACAGTCCAAACGAGGAGCAGGATCCAGGTGCTTTAAACCCACATCCAGTTTTATATAAAGGAAGAATCTAACGCAACAACGCAGGGACCCCACTGAGCGAAACTGGACAGGTCAGAGATGGCTGTAGGGAGTATTATACTACCCTGGGGTATTAAAGCTGGGGTATTCACTGTAACATGTCACATATTTAGATCTCCTTGTTCCTTTTATTGTTTTGAAGACGCTGTATTCGCCCAAAACAACGTATTTTTATAAGTTTCTCCCCTACCTTTGCTCTTCGTGCTAACTCACTCCCCCTTCAGAGCGCCTTCACAACACACTCAGTGTGCGTCCCGCTAACGAAACTCCTGCACATCACATCAGGTTTGTCCAGTTTTGGGTCATGTTTTTGTGTATTTCTGGAGAATTGTCGTGTGGAGCCTGGGGGACGTAGACTTGTGGGCGGAGCCTCGTACAGAACAGGCCGCGGGAGAGATCGCTAGATTACTCAAACACGCATGGATGACTCCAACACCTCTTCAGGCAGGTTTTTGATGAGGGAACGACGTTAGAACATGGGAGAAAGCGAATGCAAAATCGATTTTGCGTAATACCCCGTCTTTAACGAGTTTCTATTTCAAGAACTAAAACAAAATGACACGAAATTTGACATTTTCGCATCTTTAATAATTTATCGTCTGCTCCTCCTGTCCGGTTCTGCTCAGTGGAAGTAGCCATGTCTTCTCTGCAAAACAAAAGCTTAATGACACGACTTAAATTCAGAACAAGAATTTAGATTTTTTTTCGTATTTTTGACTAAAATCGAACTCCTTTTACGAGCGTTTAAGCAGTTCTAAGAGGTTTAAAAATTGTGCATTTGTTTACGCCGTTAGCATAGCAGGAAATACGTCTTCAGAAAAGCACTGAAACTAAGTAGAAATTAGTCAAAAACTCTAATTCTGATTCCAAACTGAAGTCATGTCTTCCTTGTTTAGCAGTGCGTCCTTTTTAAATAACTCTAGACGGCATCTTTCGCCGCTGTAGCTCCGCCCACCTCCTCTCCGCCGGCGCTTGCGCCGCCATGTTGCTTCTTCTTCGCACTCCTCTTCCTCTCTCTCTCCTGTCTCTCCTTCTCTTTTTTCAACCGCTCCTTCTCCGCCTTCTCCTTCTCTCTCTTCTCCTTCGCCCTCTTCCTCTCGTCCTCCTTCTCTTTCTTCTTGTCCTCTTTCGTCTTCTTCCCTCCCTTCTTCCCGCCCTCCTCCGCCGCCTCCTCGGGTTTGGGCGTCGCCGCGGTCACGTCCTTCTTCGTCGGCGTCTCGGCGGGACACGGCGGCAGAGGCGCGTTGTTCGCCGTGGGTGAGGGGATTTTCGGCGTGATCTGCTCCGATACGATTTTGGGCGATGGCGTTAGCGTGTTAGCGGTGTGTAGCGTGTTTTGCGCTTTGCTAGCTTCTGTTTTCGTTTCTGTCGTCGCTAATGGGCTCTGAACATGTGCGGCGGACTTGGGAGGAGGGAGCGGAGGTTTGGTGAAGGTCTGACCGAACGCTGGAGGAGACTGAGGAGGCGATTCTGCGCGAGAAGGCCCAGAGAACGAGGCTTTTTTGGGCTGCGCGCTGAACGGCGTCTTGGACCTCCTGAACCCGGGCAGAGAGAGGAGGCTGGACGAGGCGCGCAGGGGTCCAGGCGGCGGGACGGGGCTGCCTAAAAAGGAGTAGGATCCCCCAGAGGCGAGCGTGGCGGCGCGGCGTTTGTGCTCGTAGATGTGGCGGGTCCCGTGGAGGCGGCGTCCGGGCTCATGCGTCAGCTCGCCGCGAGACTCCCGCCATTTTCTCACCTGAACGCTGCACTCGCGCTCGATGAGGGCCTCGGTGACTGAGAGGGTCACGATCTGAGGAGAGAGAGAAAGAGTCAACTACCAGGACTAGACCAGGGCTAGACCAGGACTAGACCAGGGCTAGACCAGGGCTAGACCAGGGCTAGACCAGGACTAGACTAGGACTAGACCAGGGCTAGACTAGGACTAGACCAGGGCTAGACCAGGACTAGACTAGGACTAGACCAGGACTAGACCAGGACTAGACTAGGACTAGACCAGGGCTAGACCAGGGCTAGACTAGGACTAGACTAGGACTAGACCAGGGCTAGACCAGGGCTAGACCAGGGCTAGACCAGGGCTAGACCAGGGCTAGACCAGGACAAAGACCAGGACCAGGGCTAGACCAGGGCTAAACCAGGACTAAACCAGGACTAAACCAGGACTAAACCCAGTTCTTAAACAGGTTGAGAGAGAAAGTGTGAACTACCAGCTGATCAACAAAACACCAGCAGAGAGGACACTACATTAGCACTGGGTTAAAGCTCCACTGCGGGACATTTCCTCGCGTTAGAACAGTTAAAGCTCCACTGCGGGACATTTCCTCGCGTTAGAACAGTTAAAGCTCCACTGAGGGACATTTCCTCACATTAGAACAGTTAAAGCTCCACTGCGGGACATTTCCTCACATTAGAACAGGGTTAAAGGAACTGTTTGTAGACTGCGTTTTGACTGTTTTAACCTTTAAAGATCCTGTATCACAGTCATGTTCTGATGTTCCTCCTCAAAATCAGAGCTGGACTTGTGTTTGTTTCATTCACATGTTTGAGGAACTCTTTATTATTAGTCTGTCTACATCTCCAAAGCTCCAAACGCTCTGTTCCACCTTGTGATGTCATCAAGTGGTAGTTTTCAAGTGAACAGCTCCTTTTACCTTTAGTTCAGTCGAGATCGGCAATTCCAGGACTGAAATGATCCAAATGATTCTAGTGAAGGTGTGTGGAGTTTAAAAACACAGTGGAGCACTTCCTGTATCACCACATGATGACATCACGAGGTGTTTTCTCAGCCTAAATGTGCAGGTTTGTGTGTTAAACGTGTGTGAATAAAACAAAACACAACTCCAGGTGTTTGTGAGGAGGAAACAACATCAGAACAGGTCAGAAAATAGAATAAGGCAACATTAGTTTTTTTGTGAAATCTGATTTTTTTGCGAGGTCGTTCACATTTCCACTTAAATGCGACTTGTATGTGATCTCCAGTGTGAACTTTAAACGCCCCAAAAGTGTCCCGCATGCTCACCGGAGGACACGACGACGTCACGCTCAGCGAGCGTAGTATCTTAAACGTGGACGCCAACACTGAGCACCAGGCGATTTTAAACCTGCTGTCGTACCGGAGCCAGAACATGTACATTTATTTGTTTTCAGGAGGAGATTGAGAAGGACAACGAGAAGGTTTTTGGGGCAGTGGCAGAAACGTTCGCAGAAATAAACGTGTGGGTGCGGAGTCCGTGGATTTATGAAAATAACTGGAGGGTGCTGGTGCTTGTAGCTGCCTCCAGGTGGCGCAGTGACACTAACTGGTGCTACAGCGAAAAAATCCCCCCGGCCCAGAAAGTTTTCCCAGAGCTCAATGTGATCACAGACTGCTCGTGTTCGGCTGACAGGGGCCGACGGGGGCCGATGGGGGCCGACGGGGGCCGACGGGGGCCGACAGGGCACCTACAACTTTAAAAAAATGTCGGATTTTGCAGCGATTTTTATCCATTTTTAGATGATAAACTTTTTCTCAGCTCAAAGTCCTTCAGTCGTCTTAAAAACAGTTTTATCATCGTTAGCGCAGTCGGCGTGGAGCCACAGGAAGTTCCTCGCCGGACTCGCGCACCACTGAGCTCGGCCCGTCGACTTGAATGGGCGGCCATTTTGACGGTTTGGTGGAGTCGCAGACGAGAGCGTACGGGGGGTTTGCCATGTGCTTCGCCGCTTCACCGACACCGGGTTCAGACTCAGTTTTCACATGACGAGAAGAACGTTGGCGTACGTTTGAGCGCCTGCTGGAACCGCTCTCGCCTGTTGATGACGTGAAGGTCGGATGGACGCGATCTCGCCGTTCAGACTGAAGTCGCGTGTCAGAAGGTCGGACATGGATCGGTTTTAGGACCACAAATCTTCACTTCAGGCTCCAGTCTGAACGTCGCCTGTGAGAACTTTAACCTGCAGAGACACTTCAGGTTCTTCTCAGTCTCCGTTTATGGACAAGCTCAGAACCTTCAGAATTCGTGAGGCTCGTTCTGCTTCCATTTTATTTTAAGTTTATGAAATTTAAAATCTTAAATCCAGTTCCTTTAAAGCCCCACTGAGGAACATTTCTCTCGTACCTCCTGCACCAGCATCTCCTCACGGATCAGGTCTGGGGAGATGTTCCTCAGACGCTCCATCGTCTCGTACATCCCCTGAAGCTCCCGCAGTTTATCTACAGAACCCAACATCTGTTTGAGAAGAACCAGGCCCACACGGAAAACGATCTTCACTCCTGAAAGAGAGAAAGAGAGAAAGAGAAAGAGAAAAATAAAGAGAGAGAAAGAGAGAGAAATAAAGAGAGAGAGAGAAAGAAAGAAAGAAAGAGAGAGAAAGAGAAAAATAAAGAAAGAGAAAGAGAGAAATAAAGAGAGAGAGAGAAAGAAAAAGAGAGAAAGAGAAAGTTAGAGAGAGAAAGAAAGAAAGAAAGAAAGAAAGAAAGAAAGAAAGAAAGAAAGAGGGAAAGAAAGAGACAAAGAGAGAAAGAAAGAGAAAGAAAGAGAGAAAGAAAGAAAGAAAGAAAGAGGGAAAGAAAGAGAGACAAAGAGAGAAAGAAAGAGAAAGAAAGAAAGAAAGAAAGAGGGAAAGAAAGAGACAAAGAGAGAAAGAAAGTGGGAGAGAGAGATCAGAGAGAGATCAGAGGGAGGGAGGAACGCAAACATCAACCGTGAGATACATTTTATGAAACTTGAGTCCAAAACCACATCATCAATCGTCATAGAAATGCAGATGCCCTCCCTGTGTGTCAGATGCCCTCCCGTACCCTCACAGAAGAACATGTCCCAGACTCGGAGCACACAGGACCAGGGCAGCGTCCTGGAGAAGATGCACATGAACCACTCGGTCATGTAGAGGATGGGGTCGATCTTGAACTTCTTCAGGTGTCTGTAGGCCATGGGACAGGTGCGCCGCAGGAGGGAGAAGAAGATCTCCCCGTCCAGCTGGATCGCCTCCTGCAGGTGAACAGGAGAATCGCAGGCTCAGACTCAGAGCTGAGACTGATCCTTTAACAACAGTCCAGGGTCCTTTTCTTCAGAAAAGGACCCTGGACTGTGATTTTATTTAGAATTTTAGGTTTAAACAGACTCTCGGTTAAGTCTCTGTTTAATTCAGACACAGTTTGATTGAGGACATGGACATTTTTGGCTTTAATTTAACTGAACTCTAAAATATTGCATCCTTTTCTCTTACTGTGCAGGTTAATCCAGTCCACTTTATTTCTACAGCACATTTATAAACATGACCGTTTCCAAAGTGCTGCACAGATAGATTAATACAACAGAATAAAGTAAATCATAAACAAAAAACAATAAATAAAGTGTTAAAATTCATACAGCTAAAAATTATATATAAAAAAAATTTAAAAAATTAAATTAAATAAAGACACATAGACCACACAACTGACGCGGTGTTAAAAGCCACAGAATAAAAGTGGGTCTTAAGACGAGACTTAAAACTCTCCACTAGGGGGCGCTGTTTGGACGTTGGGCGGCAGAGCGTTCCAGAGTTTGGGGCCCGGTTACAGGAAGGCCCCGTCCCCCCTGGTTTTACGTCTCGTCTTAGGCCCCACGAGCTGGAGCTGGACCTCGGACCTCAGAGCTCGCGGGGGAGTAAATCTGGATGAGGTCCGAGACGTAACGTGGGGCCAGAACATTCAAAACTTTAAAAACAAACAATAAAATCTTTAAATCACTTCTCAATCGAACAGGAAGCCCGTGCAAAGACGCAAGGATCGGTGTGATGTGTTCTCGATTTTTGGTTCCTGTTAAAAGTTCTGGACTCACTGCAGACGGGAAAGTGCGTTTTGAGACATGCCCGTGTAAAGTGCGCCGCAGTGGTCCAGACGTGATGAAGTAAAAGCGTGCATGAGCTGTTCAGAAAGATTAAAAGATAAAAAAAGGTTTAAATAAGCTTGGATAAAAGCCGTAAATGATAAAAACTCGTTTTATCTGCTAATCAAATTTAAAATCACAGTCTGAGGCGACGCTGAGGCTGGGGGACGGGGATCTGAGCAGTAAATGGCTGTTCCCTTGGGCTGCCAGTGGGGGGCAGTGTGGCTCACCAGGCCGGCGCTGTAGTATCCGGGGAGGTACTTCTCACAGATCTGCACCAGGCACCAGAACGCTTGCTGTGAAGAAGAGGGCAGGGGTCAGAGGTCACAATCACTGGTCATGCTGATTTTGGCTAATGTCTGTCCAGAGAAACCAAAAAACATGGTGCAAAATGAAAATAAAGGAGTTTTATCTGAAGTTAGAGCGGAACCAACCCGTCACACGATTATTTCTATTCAAATACAATATCGAAATTCAGACGCTAATCGATACCAAAACTAGAATCGAAACTCGCTCATTTTTCTCTGGTCTGGATCCTAAAAAAGTCCCACTGACAGAACAGAGCAGAACCTTCCGGAATGTGTTTAGAACGAACTGGAACTGGATCAGAACAAGTGTAAGAGCACAGAGACTAGAATACACCCATGGACCTGGTTTAGACCTGGTTTAGACCTGGTTTGGACCTGGTTTGGACCTGGACCCCTGAGGGATTCCACACATATAAGGACACATGGGAACAGAAAAGAAAGTTCTACCATTTAATGTTGGAAATCACAGGATATTGTCTAAAGAAAAGAGGGTTTTTATATTCATCGTGGGATCAGAATCGGTATCGAGTATCGAGTCTGTTTCTTAGTACCCTGTATGCCCCTTTGACCTTTGACCTCTCACCTCAGCGGGCATGTGCATGAGGAGCACTGCAGCCACAGGAGCCTGGGCCTGACAGTAGCCCTCGTCCGGTCTGTAAACCGTGTACGCCTTTAGGATCCGGAACAGGTCCTGCTGCCTGAAAACACCAGAGAAGAAGAAGATCAGGACCAACTCAAAAACACAGTCCAAGCTTAGTCCCGGCTTAGTCCCGGCTTAGTCCCGGCTTAGTCCTTGTTCTGTCCTTGTTCTGTCCTTGTTCTGTCCTGTTTTAGTCCCGGTTTAATCCCGGTTTAGTCCTGACTCAGTCTTGGTTTAGTCCTGATTCAGTCCCGGTTCAGTCCTGGTTTAGTCCCGGTTCAGTCCCGGTTTAGTCCCGTACCAGTCCCGGTTTAGTCCCGTACCCGTGTCCTCCTCGAGCGGCGAACATTTCGTGGAAGGGAAACTGTCGGTGGAGATCTTTCTCGATGATGTCCAGCCACTTCGCCTCCCCCTGCTCCCGCTCCAGCTCCTGCACACACAACGTGTCAGATGCCCTCCCACTCTCCTGTATCCTGTGTCTGATGCCCTCCCGGTGTGTCTGATGCCCTCCCAGTGTGCCAGATGCCCTCCCGTACCTCAAACTTCCCGGGGTTGTCCTGGAGGAGGTCTTGGCTGTTGGAGAGGAGCTGCCAGGCCTTTGCTCTGAGAGACGATGGGATGCCCTTCCTGCACCGCATCTTCACCTGAAACAAAAACAGGAAGAATTCGTGAAGAACTGAAAAACAGTGAGCTATTCATGATAATTCTGAAGAAAAGAAGATTTAAATTACAAACGGTTTAAAAAAATGCAGGGAGCAGATGTATTTGAAGTGTCTGTACGTAATTTTCTTGCAGGTTTTTGAGTAAAATGAGTCTCCCCCAGTACAGATATATTGTATTATGCAGGTCAAAATAAGTCCTCTGTTTACAGTCTGATCGGATTATAAAGCCTTTTATTGTCCGAGAATCAGGAAGTGCACTGCTAGCATGTTTGCAAAACTCTCTGGCCTCTAAAAGTTGAGAAACGCGCTTCAAAACTCATCATAAGTAAGTGAGGAAGAACTTTGGACCACTACAAACTGTTTACAATGAAAAAATCAAATACAGCGGCTTTAAGACCACTGAAACTGAAGCAGAGAGCCTGTGGTAACAGGGTGAGAGTGGGTTAGACTCTGCTCCAGGTGCAGAGGGGAAGTGCACTGAGTCAGGCTGCTATAAATACGGCTCCTCCAGACAATGAGTGGAAACGCCACAAAAACAAGAAACACAACACACACTTCACTGATTTAGTCCTGGTTTAGTCCTGATTTAGTCCTGATTTAGTCCTGGTTCAGTCCTGGTTCAGTCCTGGTTTTAGTTTTTGTTTAGTCCCTGGTTTTAGTCCCTGGTTTTAGTCCCTGGTACAGTCCTGGTTCAGTCAGTGGTTTAGTCCTGGTTCAGTCAGTGGTTTAGTTCCTGGTTTAGTCCTGGCTTTAATCTTGGTTCAGTCCTGGTTTAATCTTGGCTTTAATTCTGGTTCAGTCCTGGTTTAATCTTGGCTTTAATTCTGGTTCAGTCCTGGTTCAGTCCTGGTTCAGTCCAGGTTCAGTCCAGGTTCAGTCCAGGTTCAGTCCTGCTTTACAAGGCAGGCACAGATCAGGCGGCACAGATCAGGCAGGCAGATCTATATCAGTAGTGTGTGTCTGATCTTCTCTAAGCGGCCAGTCTCTTCTCCGTCTGTTGAAATGCAGAAGTGTAACGGGACCACAGAGCGTGACAAACCTCTGTCCAATCACAGCCGCTCATTTGGATCACATGACTCTCAAATGCAGAAGACATTTTCCCTCTAAAAAACAAGACCATTACCAACTAAATCTATAACTGTTTTTTACCTGAGATAAGCTTTAGTTTGGTGCTTCTGTACAGATCTGCCTTTTCTCAGTCTTTTTTGTTCTTTTTTTACTCCTAGGCCATCATGTTAGTTTTGACATGAACGGAGCATGCTTCTCTCTAATTGGTTAATGCGCCTGTCAATCACACCCTCTGGAATTTATCATTACCATTGATATTTTTATTTCTTTGTTATTCTAATATATTGTGATGTGTGAGCGTCTGTGTCCAAGTCATTTCCCTTGTGGATCAATAAGTTTGTCTGAGTCTAAGGAAACAGCACCGGATCCACTCGTCTTTGTGAAGTTTGAAGGTTTTTTATCGGGGAATAAGACGTTTACTGGTAAATATTGACCTGGTGTTTCATAACGTTCAAACTTCAGACAAAGCGTTCGACTGTTACTAAAAAAATTAAAGCACCATTTTTATTTTACTTTTATATCTGTGTGTTTATGTGGTTGTAGAGCTGCAGCCGATAACGAGGGCCCCTCTGGCTGTGGGGCTCAGACCGGGGCCCCTCTGGCTGTGGGGCTCAGACCGGGGCCCCTCTGGCTGTGGGGCTCAGACCGGGGCCCCTCTGGCTGTGGGGCTCAGACCTGGGCCCCTCTGGCTGTGGGGCTCAGACCTGGGCCCCTCTGGCTGTGGGGCTCAGACCTGGGCCCCTCTGGCTGTGGGGCTCAGACCGGGGCCCCTCTGGCTGTGGGGCTCAGACCGGGGCCCCTCTGGCTGTGGGGCTCAGACCGGGGCCCCTCTGGCTGTGGGGCTCAGACCGGGGCCCCTCTGGCTGTGGGGCTCAGACCTGGGCCCCTCTGGCTGTGGGGCTCAGACCGGGGCCCCTCTGGCTGTGGGGCTCAGACCGGGGACCCTCTGGTGACGTGGCGGAGACTCACCTTCTGGAATCGGTGTTTGACCCATTTGTCCCAGTGGTTAAACATGTCGAGCCACTTCATCTCCCTCTGACGAGAAACCTCCACACGCATCTCCTTCTCCCTGAGACACAGAGAGAACAATCAAACACACAGAGAAACCTCCACACGCAGCTCCTTCTCCCTGAGACACAGAGAGAACAATCAAACACACAGAGAAACCTCCACACGCAGCTCCTTCTCCCTGAGACACAGAGAGAACAATCAAACACACAGAGAAACCTCCACACGCAGCTCCTTCTCCCTGAGACACAGAGAGAACAATCAAACACACAGAGAAACCTCCACACGCAGCTCCTTCTCCCTGAGACACAGAGAGAACAATCAAACACACAGAGAAACCTCCACACGCAGCTCCTTCTCCCTGAGACACAGAGAGAACAATCAAACACACAGAGAAACCTCCACACGCAGCTCCTTCTCCCTGAGACACAGAGAGAACAATCAAACACACAGAGAAACCTCCACACGCAGCTCCTTCTCCCTGAGACACAGAGAGAACAATCAAAAACACGTGATCCACACTGGTGATTTTACACGTTTATGTTGGTTATGTTTAATCTGTAGAAACACGAGGGACCAGAGCCACGATTCTGCTTCACCTGAGCGGCGCTTCACTCTGATTGGTCAGATGATTTAAACGATTATAAGCTGCACATGTCAGAACACGTGTCTGGACATAAATACTGCGTGTTCTGCTTGTGTCATGTGACGCGTGAGTCTGATCTGGACCTGGAGCGGCAAAGACGAGATCGGCACCAGACACAACAGTATCGACATCGGCCGATACCGATACTGGAGCAGAAGTATGTCCCCTCCACAGTCCCTGGATGTTCCTCTCATTTGTCCCTCCGGTGGGTGATGTGCCGTCGTCGATGTGAGCTTGATTGTGATTGGCTGAGCTCAAACGCGGCGGCGAGCTTTTCTGACAGCGCCGAGAATCGATCTGTTTAATTATTCATGGGTTTGTGGAGGTTCACGGCGCGTTGGCGTTTACAGCAGAGGAACACGTGAGGCTCAGAGGACTCTGCTGATGTCTTTACAACATTCAATATAAACCTGAAGGTGTGAAGCTAACAGAAAGCACTGCTCTGTCTGAAGCTGAAGTTGATGACAGCTGCAAAGTATCAACTGCTTGATTTAAGGTGGTTTTCATAATTGTGCACGACTCACCCACTCTCTCTGCAGTTATATTTAAGGTAGTATTTGTACAATGTGTTGTATTTCTTAAGGTGGTATGACTCACCCGCTCTCGCTGTACTGACTCCCTCCCAGGAAGCCGTACTTGTCGGTGCGTCTGACGGTGAGTCCGTTGATCTCGGAGTCCGACCCCACGGAGCTGCCGTCCTCCCCCAGGCCGCTCAGGGACTCCATGGTCCCCGACATCAGGCTCGCCGACTCCAGGTAACTCAGGGTGTCCGGGGCGGGAGGGCGGGGCACGACGGGGTACGGCAGGGGCAGGGCGGGCGAGCCGGACAACATCGTCTCTGGTTCGTTGATGACCGGGACACTGGGACTTCCCTCGGGCTGAAGAATCGCAGTAAGAAATTAGGAGCGTCACAATAAATAAAAACTATCGACTTTTACAATATTTAAAGCTCCTGTTTCACACAAATGGGCCCTGTGAGCTTTAAGTCGTGTTCTAATGTTGTTCCTCCTCAAAAACACCTGTGTTTGTTTCATTCACATGTTTGAGGAACTCTTTATTATTAGTCTGTCTACATCTCCAAAGCTCCAAACGCTCTGTTCCACCTGGTGATGTCATCAAGTGGTAGTTTTCAAGTGAACAGCTCCTTTTACCTTTAGTTCAGTGGAGATCGACAATTCCAGGACTGAAATGATCCAAATGATTCTAGTGAAGGTGTGTGGAGTTTAAAAACACAGTGGAGCACTTCCTCTTTCCGTTTGAGAGAGGAGCTGAGCCTAAATCTGCAGGTTTGTGTGTTAAACATGTGAATGAAACAAAACACAACTCCAGGTGTTTGTGATGAGGAAACGACATTAGGACACATCAGGACCTTTAATTTTCGGAATTCTGTTGAGCTCCTCACCTCGGTCTCTGTTTCTCTGTCAGGTTTGAGCGGAGGGAGCGGAGGATTCCCAGGTTTTGTTGTAGCTGTGATTTCCTGAACACTTTGAGGAGGAGGAGTTTCAGTTAAATCCTTTTTCTCCACTTTTACACAAACAGAATCGGTCAGAGGAGCGATCTGCGGCGTCTCTTTTGGAATGCTGACGTTTTCGGAGCTCTGCGTGACCTGGACGCACGGGTACAGTGTCGGGACGCCTTCCGGAGACGGGGAGAGGGGCACGACGGGAGGTTCTGACGCAACCGCCTCTTTGCGCATGTGGTTTTTGGTTTGTTGGAGCTGGTTTTCCGGTGGAGATGTCGATGATGTGACGTTACTTCCCGGTTCCCGCACGGGTGGAGACGGGTCGTTTACAGAGGGCGGTGCGGCGTTTTGGGGCAGAGCGTTGGAGAGGGCGGGGTCCGGGGGTGTGGACATGGCGTGTTTGTTAGCGTACAGGGAGGACTTTGGGATAGGGGGAGTAGAGTCCATTTGTTTGTCTGATTTTGGAAGCAGAGGATCGGACAGAGGAGGAGGAGAGGAGGGCATCGCGGAGAGCTCGGCCATGACTCCGGTCACTGCAACGAAAACAGACAAAGTTATCAAACTGTTCGATCAGCTACAGCAAATAATTAAAGTGGACAGAAAATCGATCACCGAGGCTCCTGACGCCAACGAGGACAGAGACCAGCCCCTTTAAGAGCAAACCAAGATAAAAGGGCCAAAAACTGAAAGATCGGTAGATCATAATCTCCACTTTGGTCGATCTTGACGATAAGGCGAGCGCATTTAAGGAAGTGGAAGTGACGCGTGTGGAGCTGACGAGGATTTACGCTCTTGTTTAGGAAAAAACACCTGGGCCACAGTGTGTCCCTTTGTCTCCTCACGTGTCCACAAGTTTTGACTTAAACCTGCACCATTTGACTAAAAGTCCAGTGTCCCTCCCTCTGTCCCTGTGTCTCCTCTCTCTCTATTCCAGCTCTTCACCTTTTCTCTTTCTCTCCTCTGATGCTTCTCATCTTTAAATCCCAGATATGGAACGTAAACTACTATTTTCTCACCGTTTAAATATGATCGTTTATCGTATCAACACAAAATAAAAACTGTAGTGATCCTGACACTCTGCTCTTTATGCCTGAAGTCCACCCGCCTGTGTTTTTAATAAGATACAAGAAAATAAAATTGAAAATCAAGATCGATCAATCAATCCTTTTTTTCCACATATCGCCACAGCCCGACAAGATAGTTTAATGTAATGTGTGCCAGATGCCCTCCCTGTGTGTGCCAGATGCCCTTCCCTGTTGTGTCCATGTTCTGAAATGCTCCTGGGATTCTCGGATGAGTTTGAAGTTCAGATTTCAGTTTTTAAATGTGACTTTTAAATGGGAACTAAATCATAATAGTTTTTTTTTCTGACCAATATTACACGTATAATTTCTCAGTATTAGTATCCGCAAACACCTCCGTCACACTCCACGCACCACCTCGAGTGAGCTACGGATTAAAGCCCCCCACGGAGACGCCTCGTGTTCACTGCACTGTTCTCTGCTCTGGTCCTGACGCAGATCCGAGCGTTTCCAGGGCTGTGGTCCTTTAGTCGTCTCTTAATCTGTGGATGGAGTCACGGGCGACCAAAATGTGCATCCGTGGATTTTATTATTTAAATGAAAAGGGTTTCTATGAGACAACAGCAGAAAGATGTGACCGAGTAGCTGGAGATTTGGTATTTTCTGGTAGGGAGGGCATCTGATACGCAAAGGACGTTAAAATACCTAAATTATATTGCATCCCTGGTCTAATCCAGTTATTACTTTGAACATTTAGCCCTGGTTTGGTACTGGTTTAGTTAAATTTGACAGTTTCAGGGCGAAACAAAGCACTGGACTTTTTTGTGTGTGTGTATGTGCAGCTTTTGTAAAAGTGGAAGATCTCCCGAAGTCAGAAAAGCGTTCAGACTCCGCACAGAGTGAAAGAATTCATTGACTGTTCCATATTTGACCTACTGTACTGAAGTATGGGGAAGTGCTTTTAAAACTTATGACAATCCAGTTTTCCTTTTACAGAAAAGAGCTGTAAGAATTGTCAGTGGAAGTGGATACAGAGACTCAACAAACCCAATATTTGTACAATTAAAGGTACTGAAACTTCACACACTGGTAGAACTTCATATTTTAAAAATGATGTACAAAGCAAATCAGCAGATCCTCCCCACCAATCTCTGAAGACAATTAACAAAGAGAGAAAGTAAATTTCAATTCCTTTGAGATTATAATCTGAAAGGAACTGAGATCTTTAACAAACCCAGGTTCAGAACAACAATGGAAAAATGTGTTTCAGTCAAAGGTGTGAGCTCATGGAACAGTCGAAATGAAAAACCCAAAGCTTCAAAATCTACACAAGTTTAAAAGAAATGTCAAACATGATATGCTAAAAAAGTATGAAGTGTCCGTTTGTGTTCATTAACAAGTATTTAATATTGTGTTTATCACATAAATAAGGTGATTATAAATGTAGGTGGAACTGTTGAAGTGTTGGAAATGTTTTACTTTGTGTGAAAAGGGGCAGATGTTAAAGCTGCCCCTTTTCATTCACATTAATGTATAAAACAGAATTATTTTGTCTTCATCTTCTTCACGAATGAAACAAATAAAAAATGAAATGAAACATGAGGAAGTTCAAGAAGAGCTGAACAGAGGCTTTGAGGTTAATGTGGTGTGTGGTTCAGAATGGGATGGACGCAATCCTCCCTGGACCAAATCTACAGAAAACTGCAAAATATAAAATTAACTGGATACAGGAGGACAATGCACAAATAAAAAAAACAGTAATGGTTTTATTTATGTTATTGCAGCTTTGAAATCTGTCTATTTTATCATTTTGCAAAGTGTTTTTAGCCTCAAAAACTAATCGGTGAAGTCATCAGTGAGGCCATTAATGAAATAAAAAACAGAAAACACTTGGGGCTGACAGTGTCCAGATGACTAAGTAGCCTCCACCCTCCACCCTCCGTGCGTGAGGCCCGGGCGGAGCAGCGTGTCCTCGGCCTGTCCCTCCCCCGCGCCCCGCTGCACCGTCCCGGGCCGAGCCAAACTTCCAGCCCGCGGAGCACTCACCTCCAGCGGCGCGGCGGAGCTGTCAGTGCGGTCCCTCCGGCCTACAGAGCCCGGACAGCGGTTCCTCTTCGCCCCTCGGCCCCGCCACAGCTCCCTCTGCTCCGTGACCTCCTGCGGGAAATGTCAGCGCGGAGGCCGGGGAGGGGAGCGCCGCGCCGGGGAAGCACACGTCCTGAGCTCGGCTAGCGGAGTTAGTGCACGGAGCTAATTTAGCCCGTTAGCATTAGCTCTGTTGATGTTAGCCGCGGCGCTTGTGAGAGTGTGTCCGCGGTGAAAAGGACAAACTTCTGCCTCCTCTGTTGTCCGGATGACCACAGCCAAAGGACCGGAGCCTCAGGGACAGTTGGGCCCGGGAGTGAAGCCTGTTTTCGGGCTGTTTTTGGGGCGGTTTCTGGGTTGGAGCTAAGCGGCAGGGCGCATCCACCTCCAGCCGCCCGCATTTCCTGACAGCTGCGTGCGCGCTCTCGTCAATGTCGACTGGCACGCGCACGCAGGAGCCGCAAAGTCGCTCAGAGCATCGCAGAGAGACACGAGGGACACGAGCATCGCACAGAGACATGAGGGACACGAGCATCGCACAGAGACATGAGGGACATGAGCATTGCACAGAGACGTGAGGGACACGAGCATCGCACAGAGACACGAGAGACACGAGCATCGCACAGAGACATGAGGGACACGAGCATCGCACAGAGACATGAGGGACACGAGCATCGCACAGAGACACGAGAGACACGAGCATCGCACAGAGACATGAGGGACACGAGCATCGCACAGAGACACGAGAGACACGAGCATCGCACAGAGACACGAGGGACACGAGCATCGCACAGAGACATGAGGGACATGAGCATTGCACAGAGACACGAGCATCGCACAGAGACACGAGGGACACGAGCATTGCACAGAGACACGAGCATCGCACAGAGACATGAGGGACACGAGCATCGTGCAGAGACATGAGGGACACGAGCATCGCGCAGAGACATGAGGGACACGAGCATCGCACAGAGACACGAGGGACACGAGCATCGCACAGAGACACGAGGGACATGAGCATTGCACAGAGACACGAGCATCGCACAGAGACATGAGGGACATGAGCATTGCACAGAGACACGAGGGACATGAGCATTGCACAGAGACACGAGCATCGCACAGAGACACGAGGGACATGAGCATTGCACAGAGACACGAGCATCGCACAGAGACATGAGGGACATGAGCATTGCACAGAGACACGAGGGACATGAGCATTGCACAGAGACACGAGGGACATGAGCATTGCACAGAGACAAGAGCATCGCACAGAGACACGAGGGACACGAGCATCGCACAGAGACGAGGGACACGAGCATCGCGCAGAGACATGAGGGACACGAGCATCGCACAGAGACATGAGGGACATGAGCATTGCACAGAGACATGAGGGACATGAGCATTGCACAGAGACACGAGCATCGCACAGAGACATGAGGGACACGAGCATCGCACAGAGACATGAGGGACATGAGCATTGCACAGAGACATGAGGGACATGAGCATTGCACAGAGACACGAGCATCGCACAGAGACATGAGGGACACGAGCATCGCGCAGAGACATGAGGGACACGAGCATCGCACAGAGACACAAGCATCGCACAGAGACACGAGCATCGCACAGAGACGTGAACATCGTACAGAGACACGAGGGACACGAGCATCGCACAGAGACACGAGCATCGCGCAGAGACGTGAACATCGCACAGAGACATGAGGGACACGAGCATCGCGCAGAGACATGAGGGACACGAGCATCGCGCAGAGACACGAGCATCGCGCAGAGACAGTTTTATACAAGAAATGCCAACAGTAAACAGGAACATTGTCATTGTCACTTTAGGTAAAATAACAAAAAAGCTGCTTAAAAATGACCAAAACACAAAGGAAACGTGACGATTCTCAGACTCATGTTAGTCGTGAATGGGCTGAGTGCAGAACTATTTTCCTTAATTACAAACTTGTTTCACAACTGTCTTAATACCAACGAGCACAAACCGAGCAGACACGATACTCGATACTGATACTGGATACTGAGTCGAGTACCTGGTACTTCTGGTTCTTTCTCATTTGGAGGTACTGAAAATCATCACCAGGTGGAACAGAGCAGTTTGAGCTTTTCAGACTAATAAAGTTTTACTCAAACATGAAAGAAACAAAACACAACTAGGACCTGTAGGAGCTTTGTGCTTAGTTTTATTCTAAAATGTGTTTTGTTTTTTTTTGTTTATGTTAATGACTTTACTAATTTAGTTTTGTTAATTTGCATAATATATTTTTGCTAATGTTAATGTTAATATTATGTTTGTCAATTAGTTTAGTCTAATTTGTTTTTATTTATCGTAGCCCCTTTTGTTTTTGGTTTAATCCGTGGGGATAAAAGAGGCGCCACAGCAGGACCAGAATGCACCTGGGGACCTGTGGCTTTTACCAGTCGGCAGGAGAGGCAGGGGCAGGGGCAGGAGAAGCAGGGGCAGGAGAGGCAGGGGCAGGGGCAGAGGCAGGAGAAGCAGGGGCAGGAGAAGCAGGGGCAGGAGAGGCAGGGGCAGGAGAGGCAGAGGCAGGGGCAGGAGATGCAGAGGCAGGGGCTGGGGCAGGAGAGAAAGAGGCCGGGGCAGGGGCAGGAGAGAAAGAGGCAGGGGCTGGGGCAGGAGAGAAAGAGGCAGGGGCTGGGGCAGGAGAGAAAGAGGCCAGGGCAGGGGCAGGAGAGGCAGGAGAGACAGGAGCAGAGGCAGGAGAGGCAGAGGCAGGGGCTGGGGCAGGAGAGGCAGGGGCAGGAGAGGCTGGGGCAGGTGCTGGGGCAGGAGGCAGAGGCAGGAGATGCAGAGGCAGGGGCAGGAGAGGCAGAGGCAGGGGCTGGGGCAGGAGAGGCAGGGGCAGGAGAGGCTGGGGCAGGTGCTGGGGCAGGAGAGGCAGGAGCAGATGTATCAAATAGTGATACTTTATTATTATTATTATTATCTTTTTCTAACAGTGATATCTCTACTTTGTATTATTATTATTATTATTATTATTATTATTATTATTATTATTATTATTATTCAGTGTTCTATGTTGCACCTCATCACCAAAGCAAGTTCCTCGTCTGTGAATTGTGTTCACTGACAATGGCAATAAAAGCTTTTCTGATTCTGATTCTTATTCTGAAGAGCAGGGGCAGGAGAGGCAGGGACTGGGGCGGCAGAGGCAGAGGCAGGAGAAGCAGGGGCAGGGGCAGGGGCAGCAGGTGTAGGTCTGATCATGTGTCCTTGTTGTTTCCCGGCAAAACGTAGAATAAGTTGGAAAACCACATCCCCCTGGTGCCCAAAGTTGATTATTTGAGTTCTGTTTAGTTCTACGTTTGCTCTCCACTTTTGTTTGTTAGTTTTCGTTGACAAATCGTCACTACAGGACCTTTAAACAACAAAACAAACAACATTCACAAACTAGCATTAGCATTAGCATTAGCATGAGCGTTAGCATTAGCCAGTCTCACCTTTTAGTGTCAAATCAAACTCCTGAACCACAGGAAAATGAAAATGTGCTCTTTAACTCCACGTGTGCATTGTGTCACCATGGTAACTGCTGAACATCCCGCCATAGAGATACATGTAGAACCCCCCAGCTGTGGGGGGGTCTACATGCACAGTATCCGTAGATTCAAAGCCATACTGTGGAACTTTACCAACAGTGAAGACTTGTGCCATATTTGCAGTTTTTTTTCCATCCATCTGAAACCGCACCATGAAACTGAACTGGTACAAATTCAACTTTAATATTTCACAAAAAACAAACAATAAAATAATGCTTTAATTATAATGAACTGTTCATTTAAAAACTCCACCAGCAGAGGGAGACAAACCCTTCACACCGGATTAAAGACAGAAAAATGTGGTAAAACTTGGCAAAAATTAGGAAAAGATTTTACATGAATTAAAAGGATGAAAATGTGTTTAAAAAAGGTTTGAGGCTGGTCCCGGATCAGCCCCCGTCGCGCCTCCATCACCACGAGTCCTTCACACGGAGAGGTTTAAACGGAGAATTAAAAATAAGTAAAAAGTCCAGCGTTATTTAAAAGAGTAAAAGTTGGCGAAAGCTTTGGCGCGGGTCATAGGTGAGAGGTCAGATGGGGTCCGGGGTCAGATGAGGACGCTGGACACTGGGACCCGGGTGGAACGGCCGCTCTTTGGGACCACGATGGGTTCATCGTCTGAAAAAGAAAGAGACTCGGGTCAGACTGCAGGTCTTGCCGCCTTCACCAGTCGTCAGGAGACAGATTCGTGTCTTTATCATCAAATATCGTGACCTTCCCGACTGCGTTCGATGCACAAATGTGTTTTGTTTTTTGTTTTTTTTGTTAAACAGCCAATCACATCAGCTGAAGTTCGCGCGTTTGGTTTAAGGTTGACAACACTGTGCTTCTGTTGCACAGTCGTCGTAGTCTTTGGGCCCAGAAGTTCCAGATAATTTTCAGGTTGGTGAAAATGTCGGGGGAAGGTCTTTCATCGACTGTCAGTATAACGTGTTTATCTCCTTGTAATTTAACTGGTTTAAAGTCCTCTATTTGTGACTTTTGTGCATCGAACGCTGTCAGGAAGGTCTCAGAAATCCAGAAATAAACGCAGGGGTATTCACAAATATGTACGGTGGTTTGTAAACGAGGTTCATCGGTTTGCAAATAAACTTATTTTGAGTCGAGGAATACTTTTGTGAACGTTGTTACATCTATTTGTAAGTCATGAATTATATTTGTGACTGTTGTGATATTTGTTTGATAATAAAGACACTAAACTGTCGCCACAGTCTGGCCCTGATTTGAGGGTCAAAAATAAAAACAGGAAGTCTGAACTGTGGGAAGGTTTACACTTCAAATTAAAGCTTTTTTTAGCTGTAATTTTTTAGACAAAAGATAATTATAAATAAATAAAAGTCTTAAAGTCGACACACACTACAGGATTCTTCGGTTTTAGATTTTTAAACGTGCGACAAAAAGCGCACACCACAGACACGAGGAGAATCTGATGAGATTTTAAATCTCCGATCGTGAAGTCTGCAGCGGGACGTGGCTGCGTTTTTGTTTTGTTTTTTTCCATTCATGAAAGATGAAAATAAAATAATTCTGTTTCATACGTTAATGTGAATGAAAAGGGGCAGCTTTAACATCTGCCACTTTTCACACAAAGTAAAACATTTCCAACACTTCAACAGTTCCACCTACATTTATAATCACCTTATTTATGTGGTAAACACAATATTAAATACTTGTTAATGAACACAAACGGACACTTCATACTTTTTTAGCATATCATGTTTGACATTTCTTTTAAACCTGAATAGATTTTGAAGCTTTGAGTTTTTCATTTCGACTGTTCCATGAGCTCACACCTTTGACTGAACCACATTTTTCCATTGTTGGTTTGTTAAATATTTCAATTCCTTTCAGATTATATTGACTTTCTGTCTTTGTAAATTGTCTTTGTAGATTGGTGGGCAGATCTGCTGATTTGTTTGTACATCATTTTTAAAATATGAAGTTCTACCAGTGCGTTGAGTTTCAGTATCTTTAATTGTGTCGTGTATCACAGGTGTGATCGCACCTCTGGTCGACTGTCAGAGCTCTGCACTTTAGTTCAGACACAAGTTCAAACTGTGTTATTATTATTTGTGAAACGTGGAGCTTCAGATACAGGATTTTAAAACATAAAGGATAAAGTCCACAGGAAGTAGAGTCACTGTCACTAATCTGCAGCTTCACCTCGATCCGTCGCTGTGGATGTAACAGACACACGTGAGGAACCACTCTGGACTTTTACTTTTAAAGAACGCACAAAACTGGATTCACAGAGCGGGTTTGTGGACTGGGGTCATTATTTACGGAGGATAAATTCTATGGATAATGTGGATGAGACGCTGAAGTTTAACTTTACCAGACGTGAGGAATAAAATCGACTCATTATTTTCACTGTTTCCTGAGTTTGTTTCTTGCGTCTGTGTTGCTCTGGTTTATCGACTGTTACCGTAGTGACCTGCTATAACAGGACTAAACCAGGACTGAACCAGGACTAACCAGGACTAAACCAGGACTGAACCAGGACTAAACCAGGACTGAACCAGGACTAAACCAGGACCAAACCAGGACCGAACCAGGACTGAACCAGGACTAAACCAGGACTGAACCAGGACTGAACCAGGACCAAACCAGGACTGAACCAGGACTAAACCAGGACCAAACCAGGACCGAACCAGGACTGAACCAGGACTAAACCAGGACTGAACCAGGACTGAACCAGGACTGAACCAGGACCAAACCAGGACTGAACCAGGACTGAACCAGGACCAAACCAGGACTGAACCAGGACTAAACCAGGACTGAACCAGGACTAAACCAGGACTGAACCAGGTCTGAACCAGGTCTGAACCAGGACTAACCAAAAGAGCCAAGACCGAACCAGGACTGAACCAGGACTGAACCAGGACTGAACCAGGACTAAACCAGGACTGAACCAGGACTAAACCAGGACTGAACCAGGTCTGAACCAGGACTAACCAAGACCGAACCAAGACCGAACCAAGACCGAACCAAGACCGAACCAGGACTGAACCAGGACCAAACCAGGACTGAACCAGGACTAAACCAGGACTGAACCAGGTCTGAACCAGGACTAAACCAGGACTGAACCAGGTCTGAACCAGGACTAACCAAGACCGAACCAGGACTGAACCAGGACTAACCAGGAGTAAACCAGGACTGAACCAGGACTGAACCAGGACTAAACCAGGACTAACCAGGACTAAACCAGGACTGAACCAGGTCTGAACCAGGACCAAACCAGGTCTGAACCAGGACTAACCAGGACCAAACCAGGACCAAACCAGGACTAACCAGGACTAAACCAGGACTGAACCAGGTCTGAACCAGGACTAACCAGGACTAAACCAGGACTGAACCAGGACTGAACCAGGACTAAACCAGGACCAAACCAGGACTAAACCAGGACTAACCAGGACTAAACCAGGACTGAACCAGGACTGAACCAGGACTGAACCAGGACTAACCAGGCCTAAACCAGGACTGAACCAGGACTAAACCAGGACTGAACCAGGACTAAACCAAGACCGAACCAGGACTAAACCAGGACCAAACCAGGACTGAACCAGGACCAAACCAGGACCGAACCAGGACCGAACCAGGACCAAACCAGGACCGAACCAGGACCGAACCAGGACCGAACCAGGACTAAACCAGGACTGAACCAGGACTGAACCAGGACTAAACCAGGACTGAACCAGGACCGAACCAGGACTGAACCAGGACCGAACCAGGACTGAACCAGGACCAAACCAGGACTGAACCAGGACCGAACCAGGACTGAACCAGGACCGAACCAGGACCAAACCAGGACCGAACCAGGACTGAACCAGGACTAAACCAGGACTGAACCAGGACTAAACCAGGACCGAACCAGGACTGAACCAGGTCTGAACCAGGTCTGAACCAGGACTAACCAGGACTAAACCAGGACTGAACCAGGACTGAACCAGGACTAAACCAGGACTGAACCAGGACTGAACCAGGACTAACCAGGACTGAACCAGGACTGAACCAGGTCTGAACCAGGACTAACCAAAAGAGCCAAGACCGAACCAGGACTGAACCAGGACTGAACCAGGACTGAACCAGGACTGAACCAGGACTAAACCAGGACTGAACCAGGACTAAACCAGGACTGAACCAGGTCTGAACCAGGACTAACCAAGACCGAACCAAGACCGAACCAAGACCGAACCAGGACTGAACCAGGACCAAACCAGGACTGAACCAGGACTAAACCAGGACTGAACCAGGTCTGAACCAGGACTAAACCAGGACTGAACCAGGTCTGAACCAGGACTAACCAAGACCGAACCAGGACTGAACCAGGACTAACCAGGAGTAAACCAGGACTGAACCAGGACTGAACCAGGACTAAACCAGGACTAACCAGGACTAAACCAGGACTGAACCAGGTCTGAACCAGGACCAAACCAGGTCTGAACCAGGACTAACCAGGACCAAACCAGGACCAAACCAGGACTAACCAGGACTAAACCAGGACTGAACCAGGTCTGAACCAGGACTAACCAGGACTAAACCAGGACTAAACCAGGACTGAACCAGGACTGAATCAGGACCGAACCAGGTCTGAACCAGGACTAACCAGGACTAAACCAGGACTGAACCAGGTCTGAACCAGGACTAACCAGGACTGAACCAGGACTGAACCAGGACTGAACCAGGACCAAACCAGGACCGAACCAGGACCGAACCAGGTCTGAACCAGGACTAACCAGGACTGAACCAGGACTGAACCAGGACCAAACCAGGACCGAACCAGGTCTGAACCAGGACTAACCAGGACCGAACCAGGACTGAACCAGGTCTGAACCAGGACTAACCAGGACCAAACCAGGACTGAACCAGGACTAACCAGGACTGAACCAGGACTGAACCAGGACTAACCAGGACCAAACCAGGTCTGAACCAGGACTAACCAGGACTGAACCAGGACTGAACCAGGACTGAACCAGGACTAAACCAGGACTAAACCAGGACTGAACCAGGACTAAACCAGGACTAAACCAGGACTAAACTAAGACTGAACCAGGACTAAACCAGGACTATAGCAGGACTTTAATAGCACTGGATACAGGACTAAAATTTAAGTTTACTTTTTTTTTTAAACTAAACTAAACATAAGTGGAATTTTATAATAAAATCCACAAAACACTGGACTAAACAGGATTTAGGCAGGATTAAAGTCGTCCCTAAGATGGCGTCCTGTGACATGGCGGTCCCTAAGATGGCGTCCTGTGACATGGCGGTCCCTAAGATGGCGTCCTGTGACATGGCGGTCCCTAAGATGGTGCCCTGTGACATGGCGGTCCCTAAGATGGCGCCCTGTGACAAGGCGGTCCCTAAGATGGCGTCCGTACCTGAGGGGTCGTAGTTCTCGGCGCGTTTCCGGTCCGTCTCGATGAAGAGCGCCGTGGCCAAAAAGAATCCTCCTCCGATGACGGCGACGAAGGAGCAGAGAAGAAGAGAGAGCTGCAGAGACCGGAACTGCCACAGGAACGACTGCTCCCTCCTCAGAGAGTCTGACACCTGAGACCAGAACCGGGTCAGAACCGGGTCAGAACCGGGTCAGAACCGGGTCAGAACCGGGTCTGAACCGGGTCAGAACCGGGACTAAACCGGGACTAAACCGGGACTAAACCGGGACTAAACCGGGACTAAACCAGGACTCACCACTCCGATGAGGTAGGGGCTCCCTGCGTCTCCGAGGAGGTGAGACACGACGATCTGCAGAGCCTCAGCTGTGGATCTGCGGGTCGGAACCACCACGTACTACAAACACACAACACAGACGCACACACACAACACAGACAGACACACACACAGACACACACAGTATGATGAAGTGGACATCACACAGAACTGTAAAAATCTGAAGTTGAATCCAAGATGGTGGCGTGTTGTTTTCGGCGACCTCGGCGTTACTTCCTGAACACTGACCTCACGCCGCCAAACGTGTGACGCCAGAAACGTGCCGTTCTGACCAATCAGAGCAAAGCTGGTAGAGCGGGGCAAGGCTCAGTCTGACAAAGATCACTTTAAGACGCTTTGAGGATTTAAACATTTTAAAAAGTTTATGTTGTAGAAATACAAAAGGATCTCTACAAAATCCGACCTCTGTGAAAGCCGGATGCCCTGTCAGAACACGGGCAGTTTGAATTCCCAAAATGCATTGCGCTCTATGCCTGGAGCAGCCAGTAGTCGGTCTCGCTCGCAGACAGAGGGGGCAGGGCTTATCCAGTTCTTTTTCTAGACCCATGGACGTCACCCACAGCGTTGGGCCCAGTCAAATGAAGCTCACTGAGGCCGGCAGTTACAGGGGTGAATCTGGAGCCAGACTCGATGTTTTGAATGGGGTTTTTTTGACGGACAAAATGTTAAAATAAAAACTCCAGGATCCTGTAGCGCGAGTTCAGAAGAATATTTAAAGACCCAAACGCCGAGGCCACAGCAGCAGGTACAGAGAGAGAGAGGGGACAGTATTCTAATGGAAGTCAATGGGAGCCAGAGTCAATGGAGCCGGAAGAGCCACATGAACACTTCCTGTTTGGAACGCGGCGGCTAGTGCGTTAGCAACATCCATTTATATAAACAGGATATGGGTTAAACTAATGACTGTTTACATCAATGACTAAACCAGGACTAAACCAGGACTAAACCAGGTCTACACCAGGACTAAACCAGGTCTACACCATGTGTAAACCAGGACTAAAGCAGGTCTAAACCAGGACTAAACAGAAGGTTTTCTCACCAGTAAAATGTCAGCTACGATGGCCCAGTTCATGGACAAAAATGTTTCTCCCAGGAAAATGAAAATCTGAAGAGACAAGAACAACTGTCAGATGCCGTCCCTGTGTGTGTCAGATGCCCTCCCCGTATGTCAGATGCCCTCCCCGTGCGTGTCAGATGCCCTCCCCGTGCGTGTCAGATGCCCTCCCCGTGTACGTCAGATGCCCTCCCGTGCTCACGTATGTGGCGATGGTGGACAGCTCGGCGGTCACGATGGCGAGGTAGAGGAAGGGCGCTGACAGGATCAGCCCTGCCGCACAGACCAGAGGATCGGCTCTCTGCGTGCGGCTCCTCAGGGCGCGGCTCACCTGGACGCCACTGGCCACGCCCAAAATACCGGTCACACAGGTGATGGCGCCAAACACCAGGCTGCACCCACAGAGGTCAAAGGTCAGAGGTCAGGGGCAAACAGATGTGACTTTAAAACATTCTCTTTGTTTTACTCAATGGAAAAATATGACGTTTATTTTGATGATCACGATTTAGGAAGTCTAATCCGGGTCTAGTCCGGGTCTAGTCCGGGTCTAGTCCGGGTCTAGTCCGGGTCTAGTCTTAAGTTTGTGAGTGCTTCCTAAAAACAGATAAACCAGGACTAAACCAGGACTAAACCAGGACTAAACCAGGAGCAGAGTGGTTACTTTCAGTAGTGGACATGACATTAGTGTCAGGTCTTGTTTAGTAGTACAGTGATGGCAGAGGTAGTACTAGTAGTACAGAATAGCAGCAGTAATAGTAGTAGTAGTAGTAGTAATAGTAGTAGTAGTAGTACTAGTACCTTTGAGAGGAGGAACACTGCTGCTCCTCGCACGGCGCTCTTTCTCCAGAGAAAATGGCGGCTCTCAGGAGGAAGGTCGGCGCCCACAGAGCGAGTGACCCGGTGACGAATGCCACGGCGGTGAAGCCGAGCGTGGAGAGAACGAAACTACGACTGTGAGAGAAGAGGGGACGGGTCAGATCTGTGGAGAGGACGAAACTACGACTGTGAGAGAAGAGGGGACGGGTCAGATCTGTGGAGAGGCGAGGAGTGTGTGTGTGTTTGTGCATCTCACTTCTTGCGTAGCGCCCGTAGGTCGTGTGTCCAGCTCGTGTGGTGCAGTTGTTCTTCGGGTCGTTCTTCTACAGCTCCGCGCTTCGGCTCCTGAACCACCAACAGCAGCAACAGCACCGCCAACAGGCCGAGACCGGGAGTGACCTGAGGGAGGAGCGGCGGGACACTGGAAACTCAGGAACAGACTCACATTTCAAACTCGATATCGATACTAAGAAACAGACTCGATACTGATTCTGATCCCAAAATGATAAAAAACCCTTGTTCTTTAGACAATATCCTGTGATTTTCCACATTAAACGGTAGAACTTTCTTTACTATCTCCATGTGTCCTGATATCTGTAGAATCCCTCAGTGGTCCAGGTCTAAACCAGGTCTAAACCAGGACTAAATCAAGACTAGTGCTGCCACTAACGACTAATTTTCTAACGATTAATCTCTCGACTAATTTTTCGATTAGTCGACTAATCTAAACGACTAATTTAAAAAAAAAAAAAAAAAAAAAAAAAAAACACAAGCGGTTGCAATTTTCATGTGCCAATTTTATTTTATTTTTACTCTGTAGGCGTAATGCTTAATGCTACGTGGGCAGATTCATTTGCTTTCGTGTGTGATGAGACTGGTACACGCGGTACACGCGGTACACGCGATAAAATGATGACGGAACACAGAAGCATTTTTGGTTCTGCGGGTGGATAATTTAAGTTTGGCTTTTTATTTCCTACGAGGAGGACTCAAATAATAATGTGTTTAATGCAGCTTTGCGCACATTTGTTTACGTTATACAAAAGCGAAACTTAAAACCACACGGCTCATTTGCATAAACTAGAAGCGCTGAAAAAACAGCTGCTCCTTGTGCCGCTGATGCGTCAGCTTCTGTCGGACTAAAGGGCAGGACTCAGTGGAATATGCGTGTTCTTTCTGTGACTGAGGGATGTTCTGCCTATGGTGAGTCTGTTCTGTGCTTCTATCGTGTTGGAGATGTTCATGTTAAACTTTTCAGAGATTATACGTGTGCAGGTCGTACGTGTGCAGCGCAGTTCTTTATTTCACTCATGCACTTTATTTATGTTGCTACTGTTGTGATGAAAAGACTGAAAGGTGTAAATAATTCTCTTAAGACTCGCTCTTATGAGCTGTAGTGGAGGATGGTGCTTGTTGTAGTGTTTTCTGGGAGTTGTAGTTTTGCCTGTAGTTCCTCTGGTTAGCGCTGGTTTAGAGTCAAAAGGGTTTTGTGGCTCTGGGTGTTTCGGTCCAAATGGCTCTTTGAGTATTTAAGGTTGCCGTTTGAGACCAAAAATAAATAGGCGAATATTCGACCACAAAAATTGTGTTCGACTAATTTTCATATTCGATTACGTCGACTACGTCGAATAATCGCGGCAGCACTAATCAAGACTAAACCAGGACTAAACCAGGATTGAACCAGGACTAAACCAGGACTAAACCGGGACTAAACCTATGTTTAAAACCAAAATCTTAAAGGTAACAGTGATATTTTCTGGAGGTACTCACCCTGAGCGCCCAGTGCCAGTCGTGAGCGGCCTGACTGACCTGTGACCCCACGATGTACCCCAGACCGCTGCAAACACAAACACACATCCTTCAGTGTCTCCGGGTTACACCTGCATTTGACCCATCCTTCAGACACAGGGAGAACATGCAAACTCCGCACAGAAAGGCCCGGGAGTCGAGCCAGTGACCTTCCTGCTGTGAGGCGAGAGTGCCATCAACTCAACTCATTCAGAAAAACAGGTTCACTGAAGTACAATTTTTACACACATACAAACAAAAAAATGGCATAATACAAAAACTGGACAAGGAAAGAACATCGCCATGGACACAAGCAGGTGGAGAACCAGAGACGTTACAAGTCAGGTCTGTGGAGAGACAAGCCACTTCAAACCAAAGGTATATGTTTTTAAAGTGTCTCAGCGATAGACTGTATTTATATCACAGACCGAGGGAAACCAGGTCTAAATTAGGACTAAACCGGGACTACACCAGGTCTAAACCAGGACTACACCAGGACTAAACCAGGACTACACCAGGACTAAACCAAGTCTAAACCAGGTCTAAACCGGGACTAAACCAGGTCTAAACCAAGACTAAACCAGGACTACACCAGAACTAAACCAGGACTAAACCAAGACTAAACCAGGACTAAACCAGGACTAAACCAGGTCTAAACCAGGACTAAACCAGGACTAAACCAGGACTACACCAGGACTAAACCAAGTCTAAACCAGGTCTAAACCGGGACTAAACCAGGTCTAAACCAAGACTAAACCAGGACTACACCAGAACTAAACCAGGACTAAACCAAGACTAAACCAGGACTACACCAGGACTAAACCAGGACTAAACCAGGACTACACCAGGACTAAACCAAGACTAAACCAGGACTACACCAGGACTACACCAGGACTAAACCAGGACTACACCAGGACTATACCAGGACTACACCAGGACTACACCAGGACTACACCAGGACTACACCAGGACTAAACCAGGTCTAAGCCAAGACTAAACCGGCACTAAACCAGGTCTAAACCAAGACTAAACCAGGACTAAACCAGTCCCAGACCCTGGCTGTGGCTCACCTGCCCACGGGGATGGCGAAGTAGAAGATGGAGAGCATGTTGGTGCGTTGGCTCTTCACGTAGAGGTCGGCGATGATCGTCGGCGCGATGGTCGAATAACTCGCCTCCCCGACACCCACCAGTCCCCGGGTCACCAGGAGAGCCCAGAAGTGCTGAGGGGAGAACCAGGACTGAACTGGGTGGACCGGGACTGGACCGGGACTGGACCGGGACTGGACCGGGACTGGACCGGGACTGAACCGGGACTGAACCGGGAATGAACCGGGAATGAACCGGGTGGACCGGGACTGGACCGGGACTGGACTGGGACTGGACCGGGACTGGACCGGGACTGGACCGGGAATGAACCGGGAATGAACCGGGAATGAACCGGGACTGGACCGGGAATGAACCGGGACTGGACCGGGAATGAACCGGGACTGGACCGGGAATGAACCGGGTGGACCGGGAATGAACCGGGTGGACCGGGACTGGACCAGGACTGGACCGGGACTGAACCAGAACTGAACCGGGACTGGACCAGGACTGAACCGGGACTGAACCGGGACTGGACCAGGACTAAACCAGGACTCACCTGTTTGGGCGTGAAGGAGCTGAGCAGAGTCACCAGGGACCAGAAGAAGATTCCCACGCTCATGATGTACTTCCTGTTGTAGCGGTCGCCGAGGTAACCGAAACACGGCGCCAGGAACATGTAACTGCAGATGAACACTGAAAAACATGAAAACTCATTCAGACTCTTTAAAATGTGTGGAGTTTTACTCTGTGATGAGGAAACTTTATAACAGACCAGAAAATAGAGTAACATGAGCCTTTTAATATGAAAATATCACATACATGAATGACTATTTTACATTTTGTTTTTGTAAATCATAATATTTTTCTAAAATGTCGAATGATGAATAAACGTCCTGTTGAAAAGAGCAGAACTGCTCCATCTCTTCATATAGAAGTTTCACTGGAACCAGCTGCTCATTTTCATGTGATTTTATTATTGAAAAATGACATTTTTTAACAGAGCAGTGGGCGGGGATAGAGGGAACACTGTTATAAGACCAAAAACCAGGTCTGAACCAGGTCTGAACCAGGGACTAAACCTGGGACTACACCAGGTCTGAACCAGGGACTAAACCAGGTCTGAACCAGGTCTTGAGTCTGTTACCTGTCTGGAGGAGGCCTGATTTTGAATCATCAATTTCAAAATAGTGTTCGATGTCGGGCAAAACTCCTGAGTAAAAAAGAGAGATGGATGTTAGAACACCACAGACCACCAAACCACACCAAACCACAGACCACCAAACCACACCAAACCAAACCAAACCAAACCACAGAGCACCAAACCACACCAAACCATACCACACCAAACCAAACCAAACCACAGAGCACCAAACCACACCAAACCAAACCAAACCAAACCAAACCACAGAGCACCAAACCACACCAAACCAAACCAAACCACAGTCCACCAAACCAAACCAAACCACAGAGCACCAAACCAAACCAAACCACAGAGCACCAAACCACAGACCACACCAAACCACAGAGCACCACACCAAACTACACCAAACCACACCACACCAAACCAGAGACCACCAAACCAAACTACACCACACCAAACCACAGGGTCTAAACCAGGTTTTAAACCAGGTCTAAACCCCGGCGGTCTAAACCCCGGCGGTCTAAACCCCGGCGGTCTAAACCCCGGCGGTCTAAACCCTGGTCTCGGTGAGTACCTGCCACGGTGAAACGGTCCATGTAGTTGAGCAGGTTGATGTAGCAGAGGATGAAGACGATGATGAGAGATCGCCGTGACGACACGCCGCTCAGAGACTGGCCCTGTGGCTCCGTCCTCACGTCATCCTGCGCCTCTGATTCGCTGTCGTCAGAGAGAAACGGCGCCGAGTCTGACGCACAATCCATCGCCATGACTGAGCCTGCAGGGGGCAGCAGAGAGAGGAGAGGGTCAGAGGAGAGGGTCAGAGGAGCAGAGGGTCAGAGGAGGAGAAGGTCAGAGGAGTAAAGGAGCAGAAGGTCAGAGGAGCAGAGGAGAGGGTCAGAGGGTCTAATGCTTGGCTAACGCTAATGCTAATGCTAGCTTGTGACTGTCATGTTCTTTAGAGGGACGTGTTTCACGGCTCGGACTGGGTTAAAACAAAGCTCAGATTAAAGTCTAATTTGAGTAACAGAGCTTCAGACAGAGCAGTGCCCTCAGTTAGCGTCACATCAGCTGCAGAGTGTCAATAGTCAGAGCCACTTAGGCTGCTTCTCAATTCTCCCCCTTAGCCCTCTGTCTTAGCCCTACCCCTCTGTTGTGCGCGTTCACGAGAGACAGAGGGGTGTCCCAATACTCTTTTCTGTAAGTGCGAGGGCTAAGGGGAAGGGCTGTTCACCCCTCTGAACAGAGCGTTTTCAGATGCACCCTTTGTGCAAAGGGGATAGGCGTGGCTTAACGCAAGTCGGAGCAAAAACCAACACGGAAATCGGGAAGTGTCGAGCAATCGGGAAGAAATTGGACAAATGTGAGTATTTGCACTCAAGAACCTCATAAAAAGTTGTATAAAACTGTAGTAACTTTTGAAAAGTTGTAGGTATACTCATGGCGCCTGCATTTACGCTTTCTGACATATACGGCTTATCGTAACATGCCCGGTTAGAACTATACACTTGTTACGGTAGAATGTGTAAAGTATTACGAACATGCATGGCCTAAAAGAACTATATACGCATATATGTTAGACTAGAATGTGTCAAATATATCGCTGTATTTCGCCTCGTAACTCGTCTCATGCGCGTTTAGAACTATACACATGTTACGGTAGAATGTGTAAAGTATTACGAACATGCATGGCCTAAAATATTGTTTCGTTTCGCCTTGTAAATTATCCCCTATTTATATTAAAAACGACATGTTATTAATCACATTTGTATTTTGTTTAGAAATTTCTTGTAGGAGGCTGGACTTGTTGGAGTTGTGTCAGCCCAACAAGCTTCAAAAAAGTGGGAGAATTTGAAAATAAAATATAAGGTATATTACATTCTATAATATTTGTAGGTACCAGAACAACTATATATGTTTATGACTATGTATTAATTTTGTTTTCTTTTTTGTGTGTACCAGGCATCCTCTACAACTCCGTCCACCTCTGCAGCATTTTAATTTTGTGTTACAGTTTATTAAAATTTGATTTACATATGTTGTACAGAGTATAGTCATTTAAAAAAAATAAAAAATTAAAAAAACATTTGACTTTTTGCAAAGTTCATTTAAAACAAACTCAAAAGGAGCACAATACTTCAAAACTTTAAAAATAATGTCATATTGTTGCGACTGCAAAGGGGTGTCCCATTTCTAAGGGTTTAAAACACACCCCTTTGCCTTACCCTCTGTTTAAAGACAGAGGGGTAAGTTCAAATTCATGAAGTTTAAACCTGGAACCGTCTGAACCTGTGACTCTGGACTCGGCTCTGACTCGGTTTAAGTCCAGACTCTAAACGGTTCTGTTCAGCTGGGTCGTCGTCCGTTGTCGTCGTCTGTCGTCGTCTGTCGTCGTCTGTCGTCGTCGTCTTCTTCTTCTCTCATTTCTCTCTCCTTTTAATTTTATGATGATTATTTATGTTTTGATTTGTTTGTTTTGTGATTTTAATGTATTTCTTATTCTGTAAAGCTCTTTGAATGACTCTGTGTACTAGTTGTGTTGTACAAATAAACTTGTCTTGCCTTTTTAAACTCACACACACCTTCACTAGAATCATTTGGAGCTGTTCACTTGAAAACTACCACTTGATGACATCACAAGGTGGAACAGAACGTTTGGAGCTTTGGAGATGTAGACAGACTAATAATAAAGTGTTACTCAAACATGTGAATGAAACAAAACACAACTCCAGGTCTGTTTTTGAGGAGGAACATCAGAACACGACTTAAAGCTCCTAGGGTCCGTTTTGCGTAATATCGACCTCTTAAACTATTGAACCAAATCTTTGCCCTTTGACCCCGTCCAAACAGCAGTGACTGAAACTAACTTCTCCACAGATAAAGAAGCCGAAATTTAGGATTCTATAGGAAACGTCTTGAGAAGTGAAACAACAATCCAGCACAACGAGTTCCCTCAACAGAACCGCAAAAATATGAAACAAGAAACCAGAGTTAGGAAAAGTATCGGAAATCAGACGCAAATCGATACTGAAACTAGAATCAAAACTAGATCCTAATTTTTCAGAGGTTTCGATACTAAAAAAGTCCCACTGACAGAACAGAGCAGAACCTTCCTTAATGTGTTTAGAACGAACTGGAACTCGATCAGAACAAGGATAAGAGCACAGAGACTAGAATACACCCAAAGATTTAATGTGGAAAATCACAGGAGATTGTCTAAAGAAAGAAGGTTTTATTTATTATCATTGTGGGATCAGAATCAGTATCGAGTCTATTCCGTAGTATCAAAATCGAGTTTGAAATAGTTTAGTATCGTGACAACGCTACAAACGAGTACTAAAACATCAGGGACAAATCAGAGCGAAATAAACTCCTGTAACTTTGCTTTTAGTCGTGGCAAGTTTAAGTTTTAAATATTTGTTCTATTGTTGGTTGTGTTTACAAAAGAAATGCCGAAGGTTTCAAGTATTTCCTGTTCCTTTTGTTCATGGCAATGGCTGCGGTTACCTGCAGTCTAAATCTGATTATTACTGGATTTAAGATTATTATAAAATGACAAATGACACCAAAACATCTGATTTCACATCCCATTAGATTTTGTGTTTTACATTTAATTTAAATCATGTTAAAGGTCCAGAGATCAGATTAGAATCGGACTTTGGTATGAATGTGAACAAAGCCTCAGTGTATGTCAACAATGTACTTATGTTTTTGTATCCACTAGAACAACAATGTAAAATAATAAGTTTTTATTTTTTAATCACCATTTATTTATTTAATTTGTTTATTCATTTTTCATTTGACTCACATTACTGGCTCATTAATACTTCTTAATATTATCATTATTTATTTTTCTTTGTATGTGCCCTTACGTTAATATTCATTTTAGGTGAAAAAACAAAAAAAACAAACAAAACACATATGTACTGTGATTTATGTGGAGAAAAAAAATGCACTGAATAAATTGTAAATTATATATTAAAATAAATAAATAAATAAATCAATCAATAAATAAATAAATAAGAATAATGCCTCTTTGACACAACATTTGGAACAGAATTAAACTATTAAGAATATAAACGAGACAAAACAAAACCAGGTGAAGCCATAGAAGTGTAATAAAATAAAATAAAATAAAACCAGGCGAATCCATAGAACTACAATAAAATAAAATAAAACCAGGCGAATCCATAGAACTACAATAAAATAAAATAAAATAAAATAAAACCAGGTGAAGCCCGTGAGCCGAGGATGCTAATGCTAACGCTAGCTCTTGTTTACCTCCTCCGGGTGACTCAGGGCCGCTCTGTCCGCTCGGTGTCCGCCTTCCGCAGCCTCTCCTCGGCTTCAGGAGCGCCTCAGAGCCCGGAGCCTCAGTGCAGATCCATGCCGGGCCGTGTGGATGGAGAGCTGGGGGCGAGAGGCGCGGTAGACTCGGTGAAAGTGGCGGTTTCAGAGGTTAAACTTTTCCAGACATTTGTGCGGCGCCATGAGCGGTGCGCACTTCCGCGTTCGCTCACGTGCTCTGCTCACGTGCTCCGCTCACGTGCGCCTCACGCTGCAGTCACATGACGAAAATAAAAGGATTAAACCGGATTATTTTAGATGATTAAAAATCCTCTGCTTTAAACGGGTCCAGTCCGGAGCATTTCCCCCGCTGCGCGTTCATAAAAGTCCATCACATCTGAACCGTTTTTTAAAACTAGATTTTAATAAACTGCTCATATAAAAGTAAAATCATTTACAGTAGAACACTTAGTTTCCTGAGTGATATTAAAGGCACAGTGCATAACGTTCTGGAGCACCTGCATGTTTCCATGGAAACATATGGTTAATGCCATACTTGGGAACATTATAGCCCAAGAACAACATTTCCATGGAAACAAGTAGGAAGAGGCCCTCCTCCAGGCCACTTAAGAGTCAGGTTTGTGGAGTACGAGTGTGGTGTTTGAGGGTTGGTGGCGGTGGGAGGGGGCAATGGCGCAATGGCGCAGATTGGCAGCCTCACTTCTGTCAGTCTGCCCCAGGGCGGCTGTGGCTACAGGAGCAGTTCACCGTCAGAGTGGAAGAAGAACGGACCAAACTGAAGAGCCCTGAATCAGTCTGAAGCATCATTATTCTTCACATATTCACTGTCCTCCTCATTTACAAAACACATGACTCTGCGGTGAAATCAAACCTTTTATTTTCCACTTAAACCGAAACGCCGCGTTCAGGTCCACACCTCGATGATGTCCCCGTCCTCCATGTCCAGCTCCTGTGGCGTTTGGAGCGGAGATAACCTACAGCCGTCGAAATGAAAACTCACTTTCCTCTGAGCGACGCCGGAGAAGCCCGAAGAGAACTGAGCGAAAACAGAGCCCAGAGGAGCGTCCTAGAGACACAGGAGGGACACAAATGTTTAAAGCCTGACAACAAACAGCTTTAAGACACGTTAGATGTAACTAATGTAACTAATGACATCACAAAGTGGAACAGAGTGTTTCCTGTTTGAGTTGGTTGGTGGATCAGATCACAGAGGTACAGACCCGGCGCACACGGAACTCCTGAGACATGGTGCGGTCTTTGCCCTGGAGTCGCATTTTGATGACATCATCGCCATCCCCTCCGGTGGGCGTGTCCTTCTCCACCTCCGCCATCACCACGCACTCTGCAACACAACACACACACACGCACAAACACACTACAGTTTAATCTCACCGCTTTGGACGCAAAAGTGAAGGCCAGGGTTTGTAAAGTGAATACTAAAAGGATTTCAAACTAAAATAAAATCTATTTAGACCTAGTTTAGACCTGGACCACTGAGGGATTCCACAGATACAAGGACATATGGGAACTCCTAAAAGAAACTCCGAAACTCCTAAGGTTTCAAGTATTTCCTGTTCCTTTTGTTCATGGCAATGGCTGCAGTCTAAATCTGATTATTACCGGATTTAAGATTATTAAAAAATGACAAATAACACCAAAACATCTCAGATTTTGTGGCTTAAATCAGGACAGAACCACACAGAGGACAGACAGAACCACACAGAGGACAAACAGAACCACACAGAGGACAGACAGAACCACACAGAGGACAGACAGAACCACACAGAGGACAGACAGAACCACACAGAGGACAAACAGAACCACACAGAGGACAGACAGAACCACACAGAGGACAAACAGAACCACACAGAGGACAGACAGAACCACACAGAGGACAGACAGAACCACACAGAGGACAGACAGAACCACACAGAGGACAAACAGAACCACACAGAGGACAAACAGAACCACACAGAGGACAGACAGAACCACACAGAGGACAAACAGAACCACACAGAGGACAGACAGAACCACACAGAGGACAAACAGAACCACACAGAGGACAGACAGAACCACACAGAGGACAAACAGAAGCCTGTGTATCTGTATTCGTCTAAACGTCGTTTAGAAATGAGCCTTACGACTGCAGTGACCGATTAATCGACTGAAGGACTTCAGCCCTAGTGGGACTGTAGTGGCGTTTTCAAACCAGTAGGGGGCGGGTATTACCGAGGATGTCTGCGATGCCGAGCCCGAGCGCGCCGACCGTGGCGTCCGTGCTAAGCTCCGCCTCCTCTCGCAGCAGCAGCAGCCGAGGGGGCGGGACTCCCAGTTTGACGGACAGCTGCTCCATGACAGCGCTGAGCGGCGTAGACTGCCACGGGAAACCGAGAAAGTCAGGTTTAAAAACAAAACTCAAACTTTAAAAGACCCCAACAATTAACACACAACTTTAACTTTGTGATTTCACAGAGCACATTTTCAGAAGCACTGAAATCTGAACTTTAACCTGGACTTTAATCTGATCCAAGAATCCCATGACGCATTTCAAAACATGTTTGTAGAGATCTAAACTACAGGGTCAGCAGCTTTTACAGGGGAGGGCATCTGACACGCATGGGGGAGGGCATCTGACACGCATGGGGGAGGGCATCTGACACGCATGGGGGAGGGCATCTGACTCACCGGGAGCACAGGGATCTTGTGCATGTCAGTTCGGCAGCGCACTTTCAGAGGGATCTGTCTCTCGGGGCCTCTTAGCGGAGACCCCAGAGGAGACGGCCCCGGGCTCAAGATGATGACATCGTCATCGTCGGTCGCGCTCACAGCGATGACGTCGCCCACATTGTCCCGTAACCGCGGCGACCGCCTGCGACGCCGCTGCCTCTGGTCATCCACCGGGGACAGCAGCGAGTTCACAGCCTGCAGACGGCGATCAATCTCACTGAAAACACGAAAGGCGGTTCAGTCCTGGTCCAGTCTCTGGTTCAATCGATGGTCCAGTCCGTGGTCCAGTCCGTGGTCCAGTCCGTGGTCCAGTCCGTGGTCCAGTCCCTGGTCCAGTCCAGGTTCCGTACTTGAGTTTCTGTTTGGCTTTCCGTGAGCGTTTCTGGACCGGACTCTCTGGAGGAGGAGGAGATGGAGAGCGAAGAGCGTCTCTGAAACACAAATATTCGGTCAGAAATCTTCCCTCCGCACGATTTGCCCAAACTACAGTCTGTGTTTCCATGGAAATGGCCTCAGGTACGGCCGTCTGCGCCGCCATGTTTGTTTTTGGTTTGTTTGGGCTCTTCACATTTGGCTCCGCCCACACCCTGACGCCGCTTTGTGATTGGCCCAGGCACCTGCGGTTCAGACCAATCACAACAGCCTGAGCCAAGATGGATCCCATGAGTTTGTGATCTCACTTCAGCGTCCTGGATGAGTCAAACTAAAAGTGAAGTACTGTTTTATGTCTCTTACTTATTTGGAGGCCACATGTGTGATATTATTCTCTAGTTCTCTTGACTTAATTAATAATTAATAAGTCTTTCTTATTCTGTAAAACCCTCTGAATTACTTTGTGTATGAATTGTGCTGTACAGATAAACTTGCCTTGCTTAGCCATGGTGCAGCAACAGCTAAAAAAAAAGAGGGAACTACCAAGACCATGATCCTTTGCAATGTCAGTGCAGACTACATGAAGAAATAACAGTTATTAAGCACTTTTAAATCTTAATTCTTCATATTATAACAGCACCAAAGGCTTTTCAAGACTTTTCCGAGGCTTTTAAAAGGAAAAAGTCGCATATTCACAAAATGTTGCAATAAATATCGAACCGTGAGATGAGTATCGTGACAATATCGTCTTGAGTGATTCTGATATCGTTAAATCCCTGGTTCAGGTGCAGATTTCATTGTAATACAGCAGATTCTTGGCTCTGGTCCCTCAGAGAACAGATCAGGTTCAACATTTGTGAGTTGACCTTTTGGAGATTTGATGGTAAAGTCCAATGAGATCAAGTGATACTTTGCAGTGATACGCAAAGCTGGGGGTGCTCTGCATTATTATGGTAGAACGTTCAGCAGTTACCATGGTGACACAATGCACACATTAGCAAACACTGCAAAAAAAAGAAAACCCAAGAAAAACTACAAAATGAATTTAAAGAGCACATTTTCAGGAGCCTGTGATCAGTGCGAGCGTTCATGGTCCTGTTTAGGAGTTTGATTTTCAACAACAAAAAGATGAGAGCGACGAACTGAAAAACTGTTGGCTAATGCTAATGCTAACGCTAGCGTTAGTGCTAGCTTGGGACTGTGATGTGATTTGAGAAGGACTTGTTTAGCAGCACAGATCAGATCACCCGTTGAGCTCAGATTAAACAGACTGTGTTAAACAAAGATCAGATTAAAGTCTACCTTTAGTAAGAGCTTTAGACAGAGTAGAGCCTCCAGGTAGCTTCACCCCACCCCCCAGGAACATTGATGACATCAGCTGTACCAATAGGGAAAAGTCCTGGTTTTAGTCCCTGGCTCAGTCCCTGGCTCAGTCCCTGGCTCAGTCCCTGGCTCAGTCCCTGGCTCAGTCCCTGGCTCAGTCCCTGGCTCAGTCCCTGGCTCAGTCCTGGTTTAGTCCCTGGCTCAGTCCTGGTTTAGTCCCTGGCTCAGTCCTGGTTTAGTCCCTGGCTCAGTCCTGGTTTAGTCTTGGTTTAGTCCTGGTTTAGTCCTGGTTTAGTCTTGGTTTAGTCCTGGTTTAGTCCTGGTTTAGTCCTGGTTTAGTCCTGGTTTAGTCCCTGGCTCAGTCCTGGTTTAGTCCCTGGTTTAGTCCTGGTTTAGTCCTGGTTTAGTCCTGGTTTAGTCCTGGTTTAGTCCTGGTTTAGTCCTGGTTTAGGGAATAGGGAAAACGGTCTCTGTCCCATCTGGAATTTTGACATCATCACATCTAGGATCTGAAAAGATGACACTGACGCCCGTCTGAGACTCACGTGGCGTTCGGCGGCGTGGCTCTTCTTGGCTCCGCCTCTTCCTCAGAATCGCTGAGCACCGTGGCGTCCGGAGAATGGCGCTTTGTTCCACATGAAAACTTGGACAAAAACTCTGCGTCTGCGTCGGCTTCTTCCTCTGCACGAAAACAAAACCAAAAACACACTCAGCCCCATCTGAAAAGTTAAAGCTGCACTGTGTAACTTTTTAATTGTGGCTCCATCACCTGTTTGTTTCTATGGATACATCACTGCTCCGCCTGGAATGTTCCACAGTGTGACATTAAACAGCTCTACTCTAAGTTTATTCAATTACAGGTGGTTTTAGTTTTAGTTAGGTGGTTTCCACAGATCTGACCTGTAACTTGGTCTGGTTTGGTCTCCATGACGACAGAAAGGTTTAATGCCATACTGTGGAACATTCCAGACAAAGCAATAACATCTCCACGGAGAAAAGCGTTTGACGGACCCTCCACCAGAAAAGTTACACCTTTAAACTAGGGAAGATTCGTAGTAAAATCTAAAATCTAGTCGTCTGCACTTTTAAAACGTGGTGTGTATTTTGTGTTTTTCACCTGTGGACTCTCGGTCGTTGAACGCCGGCGCCTTCATCTGCAAACTGTTGCTCACCTTCAACAAAAACATGACATCAGACTCACTGCCACTGTGTCCTTGGGCAAGACACTTCACTCTGATAGAGAATGCGTGTGTGTAGTAGCAGTAGCAGTAGTAGTAGTAGTAGTAGTAGGAGTTGTAGTACCTGGTTGGAGTAGATGGGCACTGAGACGATGGCTGAGGGGTCCAGGATTCGTCTGCGTTTGGGGGGAGGCTTCACCTAAAAAAAAACAAAAAACCCCATCCATCTCCATGACGACAGTAAACGCCCATCCATTTTTTATCTCTTAAATCATTTGAACAGGTCACACTCGCTTTTATCTCCTCTCGTTTAAACGACTGTAACGCACTTTTCTTGGGCATTATCCTCCGTGAACTTTCTCACTTACATTTGGTCCAAAATTCTGCTGCACGACTTTTAACTGGAACCAAAAAACGTGAGCACATTACCATGATTTTAATGTCGTTGCTTTGGCTTCCAGTTTGTTTTAGAGTTGATTTTTAGATTTTATTGTTTGTTTTTATAGCCTTGAATGTTCTGGCCCCACGTTACGTCTCGGACCTCATCCAGATTTACTCCCCCGCGAGCTCTGAGGTCCGAGGTCCAGCTCCAGCTTGTGGGGCCTAAGATGAGACGTAAAACCAGGGGGGACGGGGCCTTCCTGTGACCGGGCCCCAAACTCCGGAACGATCTGACCCCCACGTCCGAACAGCCCCCCCCCCAGTGGAGAGTTTTAAGTCTCGTTTTAAGACCCACTTTTATTCTGTGGCTTTTAACACCGCGTGAGTTGTGTGGTCTTTTATTTATTTTATTTATCTTGCTTATTTTATTTATTTTTACTGCTATTTTATGATTTTATGGTTGTGATTTTATTTGATTTTACTGGTTCTATTGTTTTAGGACTGGTACGATCAAATTTGAGCAATTTACCTTTCTGTTGTCTTCATTTTCTGATCTCTGTGCAGCACTTTGGAAATTGCTTTGTTTGTAAAATGTGCTATAGAAATAAAGTAGATTTGAAGTGGATTTGGAGCCATCACCATGACGACAGTAAAGACTATTCACAAACAGAAGGACAGAGGACGCCCCCTGCAGTCTAAAACATGAAGGACAATCAATGAGCCATACCCTAAATACATTAATGCTGTTTAAGAGGAGTTTATGTTTAGAAAGCAGGAAAAACCCTCTCTGCTCCTCTCCTCCTCTCCCATCACCTCAGCATTATTCTTCTCTTAGCCATATCACTCATCTGTATTCTTTAATTTAACATTAGCTCCTGGCCATTCCATCTGGACACATCTGACTTTACAAAACCAGAGGATCATGAGCAGCATTTAACATTTCAAAAACACAGAGGCGCTTCCAAACCACACACAGCTTTGTTATTGAACTGTTTACTCCGCTCACACTTATAAACCACAATTTTATAATCTGTTCATCCGTTTACAATCCTCGCGGTTGATACTTTAAATCGCTACAGATCGAGCTGCACAACTAATTGCCAAAGATCGCCTGTTTTTCCCACATTTTTTGAAACTTAAGTTTTAAAATCAAACATGAGAGTATTCGTTAGTTAAATTAGAAACACAACAGGCGGGTTTTGGGTCGTAGGTGTGAGTCTTAGCCGCTTTTTTGGAGTTAAATCAGCGCTTGTCAAACACTCACCGTCTCTGCCATATCTGTTCCTTTACCGCGGCTTGATCTGAAGCGCCTGGACTTCCGGTGGGTTATGACGACACTTCCGCCGCCTGACGCGCTAACGTTAAACAAAAACATTTTATTTTATTATATATATATTGTTGATGTATTCAATAATTAATGTGTTGAAAATATATGTATTAGTATATTTAATTTATTTTACTTTTCAACATTTATTAATCATGATACTTTGCAGTGACTTGTCCAGCCGTTACCATGGTGACAAAATGCAAGCCATAGAAAACACAACCAAAAAAGTTTTAAGATTGTCTGAAAATTCAAGAAAAACTACAAAATGGATTTAAAGAGCACATTTTCATTTTCCTGTGATCAGTCCGAGCGTTCATGGTTTAGGAGTTTGATTTGAACAAAAAGAGTGACTAACTGAAAAAAAAAAAAAATTGACTAATGCTAGCTGGTTTATGACTAATATTATTTGAGAGAGACTTAAAATATATGATTGCATGTAAATATCTTAAGTCTTTCTATTTTACTTTTCTCACTATATGTACTTAAAGCCGCAGTATGTAACTTTTTTACTTTAACAGCTAAATAAAAATTTGCCTTTTCACCTTGGTTGTGTTTAATGCACTGGGTAACGTATAAAGACATGCATTCTTATTCTGAATGGGCTCGCATCTCCACAAACCTGATTTAGAGGGCCTCCCTGTTTCCATAAAAATTTTGTTCCATTTGCTATAATATTCCACAGTATAAAAGCAGTAAATTTATCTCCATGGAGAATGTTCCAAAGTATGATTTTAACTTTCTATTTTCATGTGATCATGCAGGTGACCACGGCACTGCCAGAAAGTCACGTACTGGAGCTTTAAGGTGAATCTTAAATTGTCCTTATGCGAATATTTAAAACAGCTTGTGGTGTTTTTTTTAATAACAGAAAAGTCCTGTTCAGATTTATTTACACTTGTGTTTAGTCATCCACCTGCTAATCCTGTGCTTTTTGTTTGAGTAAAAAAGAATCCACAGATGCAGTTCACTTTTTTATAAATCGTAACTGTACATTAAACATAGAAACGGTGCAGTAGAGTGCCAGCACAGCAGAGGGCGCCGTCACTTCTTCTTGTTCTCTTTGCACGCCACCACATATCTCTGCGCCACGTTGAGCGGAGGAGAGTAACCGTCTGCGTACGAAGTGTCCTCAAACAGAACTGAGTAGTCGTCCTGGGGCTGAGAGGGGCAAAAAAATCGGATTATTATCGGATTTATTATTGGATTATTATTGGATTATTATTGGATTATTATCAGATTATTATCAGATTATTATCATTTACAGAGTTAATCAGTAAAAAAATGGTTTTGGTGTTTAGTGGCTCTTTAAGTTCTGTGGACCCAAACAGAATCTCCTGGTCTCTACCAGAACCACAGGCAGCGCAGCATTTTGTAATGACGTTTATGGTCCCGCGTCTGAGCAACACGGACCTGCTGCTCCTGACGTGTGTGTGTGTGTGTGTGTGTGTGTTATACCCCGTGTGTGTGTGTGTGTGTGTGTTTTACCCTGTGTGGCGGGGCATGGATCAGTGCCCGGTAGAAGCAGGTGGTCTGCGGGTACAGGGCCAGGACCAGCTGCTCTTTGCTGAACAGGGCCTCGGGGTCCGTCTCTGGGTTTGCCTTCCACTGAGGCAGAGGGATGATCCTGCGTCTGCTCAGTGTGTGTCTCCTGTCAGAGCAACACCAAACAACTCTCAGGAAACAACTCTCAGGAAACAACTCTCAGGAAACAACTCTCAGGAAAACAACTCTCAGGAAAACAACTCCCACGAAACAACTCCCAAGAAACAACTCCCAGGAAAACAACTCTCAGGAAAACAAACTCTCAGGAAAACAAACTCTCAGGAAAACAACTCTCAGGAAAACAACTCTCAGGAAACAACTCTCAGGAAACAACTCTCAGGAAAAAAAACTCTTAGGAAACAAACTCTCAGGAAACAACTCTCAGTAAAAAAAAACTCTCAGGAAACTAACTCTTAGGAAAATAACTCAGGAAAAAAAACTCTCAGGAAAAAAAACTCTCAGGAAAAAAAACTCTCAGGAAAACAACTCTCAGGAAAAAAAAAACTCAGGAAAACAACTCCCAGGAAAAGAACTCTCAGGAAAAAAAATCTAAATACAAATATCATAAAAGTGACCAAAACAAAATCAGGTTTAATATGGACTCGATGTAACTCACTCTTTGCCTTCTTCATCGATGTCGTCGACTTCGTATCTGCGCAGACGAAAATGTCAATAAAACACTGAATAAACTAGAAAGAAAAAGGGTCTAAGGTCAGAACTAAACCAGGACTAAACCAGGTCTAAACCCGGTCTAAACCCGGTCTAAACCCGGTCTAAAGCGTACTTGTTGGTGGAGTGGCTGTAGCTCACGACTTCGGCGAGGATCCACTGCTCGTCTCCGTCCACGGCTTTGACTCGAGCCGCCACTTTATCGCCCTGTTTGGCCACGTAATCCGAACTCGCCGGGATCGCCCCACACAGAGGAGGAGGACTGAAACAGAACCAGAACCAGGACTGAAACAGAACCAGAACTGAAACAGAACCAGAACTGAACTAGAACCAGGACTGAACCAGAACCAGGACTGAAACAGAACCAGAACCAGAACCAGGACTGAAACAGAAGCAGAACCAGGACAGAACCAGGACTGACCTCTCTCCGGGTTTTCCGATCCACAGTGGGAGTGTCATGGCCGACTGCTGCAGGAGCGTCATCAGGACGCCGCGACGCATCGTTTTCCTCGGAGGATCAGTGTCACTGTAAACCCCCGCCATCTTCGCCGCTAAAACAGAACAGAACTGGGTCGGAACCAGGTCAGAACCGGGTCAGAACCAGGTCAGAACCGGGTCAGAACTGGCTCAGAACTGGCTCAGAACCAGGACTACTTTTTGAATCTAACTTTAGGATTGTTACCGATCCGTCTTTCCTCCATCAACGACTTGATTTCTGCGATTTTGTCCAAAGCGTGTCGTAGAATACTAAAAACAAAAACAGAGAGAGTTACTTTACTAAACTGTGTCAGATGCCCTCCCTCCCCGTGTGTCAGATGCCCTCCCGTCCTCTTTCCTACCTGCACTCTGCCTCGGCGTCTGCTTTCGCTGTCGTGTAGAGTCCTCGGAGTTTGGTTCGATAATACGGCGACGCTGGAACAGTAAAAAAACAGATTTGATTTTAAACCAGGAGCGTTCACATCTGAGACTGAAATATGAACTTTAAACTCATCCGAGAACCCCAGGCATTTCACAACATGTTTGAAGAGTCAGCAGCTTTTACACAGAATAAAACCCCATGGAGACACGGGGAGGGCATCTGACACACAGGGGAGGGCACAGGGGAGGGCATCTGACACACAGGGACATTAAAACGTACTCTTGTTCTCTGTCTGCATTCGCTCGTGCGTCTTCTGAATGTTCAGCAGGTTATGTTCGCTGCGAGATCTCTCCTCCTGAGACAGAAATATGAACTGTAAACCAGGACTAAACCAGGACTAAACCAGGACTGAACCAGGACTGAACCAGGACTAAACCAGGTCTAAACCAGGTCTAAAGCAGGACTAAACCAGGACTAAACTAGGACTAAACCAGGACTTACCTGTGTTTGTTTGATGAGCTGGTGGAGTTCTGAGAGCAGCTCTACAATCTTTGGGTCCGCAGACATTTTCTTCTCTGTGAAAAATAAAATAAAAACAAACTTCAGTCACTATAACAAACTATTAAAACAATATTTGCACTTTTATAATGGCGCCAAAGCTTCAGTACAAGTGATTTTCAGCAGTAATACACAGAAGGTATTTGGTAAAAAAATAAAAAAATAAAAAAATAAATAATGTTCAGTACAGTGTCCTTGAGTTTTGAAAAGTTTGTATTAATAAAACGTGTTAATAATAATAATAATAATTTAAAAAGTACATCAAAAGCTCAATGTGCAATAGAAAGGAATAATCACTGGACTAGTCGATTAATTGAAAAAGTAATTGCTGATTAATCGATAGCCCTACTAAACTAAAATGATCGTTAGTTGCGTCCCTATCTGACAATAAACAAAAACAGAAATACAACACTCACTGCTCACTTTATTTTCTTACACTTTATAAACTGAATTTTACACTAAAGTTGTGCTCAAACCCGTAATATTATGAGCAAACAAACCCCGTATCAATAATGGACAGTTAATTATGTTATGTGGGGTTAAATCCGCTTTTATTTTGTTGTTTTGGTTCCATCCGTCATGTTAGCTCGTGTGGCTAATGCTAACAGTCTGCGCAGAATAACAAAGCCGTTTCTTAACACAAAAACACGGATAAATAAATCTTATTCATGCATTTAGCTCGGGTGCAGATCACACATTAGACTGTGGTGCTGCTGTGTTAAAATGACTTTATTACACCCCACCTGTGGCGTTTGTGCTCGTTTGGAGGAAAGTTAGCTCCTCGGCTAATGCTAACGTAGCATCTGCTTCCGCTTCCGAGGGCAAAGGTTTCGCTGCGCTGCCCCAAGTGACACACCCCGGGTTTTAAAACTAAGAAATTCTGTATTTTAACCCGCAGTACGGTGGAATTTAGGGGTCAGATAAAAAAAAAAAGTCGTAACATGTAAAGGTGCATTATGTGCATATTTTTGGTTGGGGTAGGGTGGCCAGATTTTCAAAATTCTAAACTGGGAAGACCGGGGTTGGATGGTTTGGATGGTTTGGATGGTTTGGATGGTTGATTGGATAAAACTGTGAAAAGAGCGTGTAAGATTGTGCTTTCTCGTGTCAGTCATAATCTGAGGGGCTTTTGTTGCTGTATTTTTTTAAATTTTATTTTTATTTATCTATTTATTTATTTATTTATTTATTTATTTATTTATTTATTTATTTATTTATTTATTTATTTGCTTTATGCTCATTTGCAAACATGGTTTTCTGTATTTTGGCTAAACAAATGACAATTTATGCTCCACTTTAGTCCTGGTTTAGTCCTTGTTTAGTCCCTGTTTGGTCTCTGTTTGGTCCTTGTTTGGTCCTTGTTTAGTCCTGGTTTGTTCCTTGTTTGGTCCTGGTTTGGTTCTGGTTTTCCTGGTTTAGTCCCGGTTTAGTCCTGGTTTAGTCCCGGTTTAGTCCCGGTTTAGTCCTGGTTTAGTCCATATCGCTGTGACCTCGAGTCTTATCAGAGTCACGTTGGTCTTGTGCAGAGTTCAGTTTCTCTGAATTCAAATCAAAACAAACATTGGGTTTATGTTTAGCTGATGTGATGTGTGATGCTAACTGTAGGCACTGCTCTGTCTGAAGCTCTGTTAGACTTTAATCTGATTCTTATTTTAACACAATCTGACCACAGGTGATCTGGTCTTTAAACCACTTTTCAAATCCATCCTTTTTTTCCTTGAGTTTTCGTATAATCTAAAAAGTTATTAGGCCGTTTGCTAATGTGTCTCCTTGGTAACTGCTGAATATTCCGCCGTAGACATACATGTAGAACACCCCCAGTGTGACGTCGCTGCAAATGATCAACTTTACATATGTGAACTTTAGACTTTTACTGTTCAGTTTGGCCTGATTTATTTTAGACCACTGTTAGTCCTGGTTTAGTCCTGCCTCAGTCCTGGTTTAGACCTGATTCAGTCCTGGTTTAGTCCTGGTTTGGTCCTGATTCAGTCCTGGCTTAGTTCTGGTTTAATCTTTGTTTAATCCTGGTTCAGTCCTGGTTTAGTTCTGGTTTAGTCTTTGTTTAGTCCTAGTTTAGTCCTGGTTTAGTCCTGAGACGTGTTTTGTTCTTGAAGATTTGAGTTCGGCCTCGTTTAGACAAATAAAAGCATAAAGTGTTGCCACGGCGACAGCGGCGTTATCACAGAAGAAATGAGATAAAAATAATCTGTGAAGAATGATTAACACCTGCCCCACAAACAACTGTGCCCACGTGAAAGTACAAGGGCCTGTAGTACACGTACAAGTGCAGTAGTAGTAGTAGTAGTAGTAGTAGTAGTAGTAGTAGTAGTAGTAGTAGTAGTTGTATACACTAAACTAGACAGTGCAACATATATGAGAATGGGAGGGCATCTGACACACAGGGATACAGGAGTGTGTGTTGGGAGGGCATCTGACACACTGGATGTGGGTCAGGGCTGAGACAGACACACCTGCTCCACACAAACACATGAACTTTAGACTCATTCACTTTGACCTGGTTTATCTCAGACCACTGTTAGTCCTGGTTTAGTCCTGGTTTAGTCCTGGTTTAGGTCCTGTGTGTGTGTGACGTCATCACATTTAGACTCTGAAAAGAGTTCAGATTCAGATTCAGATTCAGATTCAGATTCAGATTCAACTGTTCCAAAAAAACTTCAAACTAAAACTTTGTTTTTCCAGAAAAAAGAAGCGGCTGATGCAACACCTCCCCCCGCCCTGCGGACAGATGTGACCGGGCAGAGGCCGAGGAGGAGGACCGGGGAGGAGGACCGGGGAGGACCGGGGAGGAGGACCGGGGAGGACCGGGGAGGAGGACCGGGGAGGACCGGGAGGAGGACCGGGAGGAGGACCGTGGCTCGTGAGGCGCGTATAAATTTGCAGCTCCACTTTTCTGCACAAACAACTTTTTCCTGCGGAGTTTTGTGGACGGACTGACGCACGGGACGTTCTGCTGCGGGTTTTACGCGCTCGAGTTTCGTCCATTTGTTTTGTCACAATGAGCCACGTGGACGTGAAAAACATCAAACCCACGACTTTTGAGCAGGAGTACTTCGACGAGTACGAGTACTACAACCTGTCCGACAAATATGCGGGTGAGTGTCGCGGTCAAAGCCGCAAACGCCGCCTCCGCGCTCACCTTAATCTTTTGTTTTGTTTTGTTTGGTTCCAGAGGGTTCGGCTCGGAAAGGCCGGTCCAAAAAGGAGGCGAGCGACAACACGAACCGCCCGAACCCCGGAGGCCACGAGCGGAAGATCGTGGAGAAACTGATGAACAGCGAGAAGAAGGCCAAAGAGTGACCCGAGGTACGTGCGCCGAGTCTGCGGGTCACGGTCTGGGGAGGTTCATCCACTGAGCCGAGGGTTGGCGGTTCGAATCCCGCTGTCGCCATAAACACATAAACATAAACGCTGTTGTTGTGTTTACGGCGTATGGGAAAAATCTTCACTTTTCATAGTTTTCGTGCTCATCTCTGGCGTCGTAAACGTGTTTGTGGACGCGCTGACCACAAACACTTCACTTTGTTCTTGAACTTCATCCAACTTTTCATTTCTTGTTGATTTAGTTTTGCTCAGTCGCTTTAAAGATCCTGAATTAAACAAACCTGAGCCCTGTGAGATTTAAGTCATGTTCTAATACTGTTCTCTCCTCAAAATCAGACCTGGAGTTGTGTTTGTTTCATTCACATGTTTGAGGAACTCTTTATTATTAGTCTGTCCACATCTCCAGGACTGAAATGATCCAAATGATTCTAGTGAAGGTGTGTGGAGTTTAAAAACACAGTGGAGCACTTCCTGTATCACCACATGATGACATCACAAGGTGGAACAGAGTGTTTTCAGTTTGAGAGAAGAACTCGTGTTAAATCTGCAGGTTTGTGTGTTAAACATGTGAATGAAACAAAACACAACTCCAGGTGTTTGTGACGAGGAAACGACATTAGGACAGAAATCAGAAAACAGTTTAACATGAAAATTCAGTTGAAAACGTTTTTATTAGAAACCAAAAAACGATTTATTTCTGTTATTAGAACGACTTTTCATCTGATCTTTGGTGCAGTGACGCCATCTAGTGGTTCTTCTGGAGCCTTCTGGAACAGACGGTGTTACGCCTAAAAGCGTCCCCCTGTTCTGACGCGCCACAAACATCTGAAACTGTTTCTGAGTAACACGAAGAAAAGCAGAGCGCAAACGCCTTTAGAGGATTTTGGATTTGAGAGAAAATATTTAAAACGGTACAAAATTCAAACAAGTGTCACGGTTCTGAAGAATCCACTGACCCACAGGTTCATCTTCATTTCTGTAGTTATTTTGGGCAAGTTCGTATTTTCCGTTCTTTTACACTGGAACGGAGGATTGTCCATATTTACATTAGTGCAAAAACAAAATAAACAAAATCTAAAATCTAAAAAAACTAAAAAATGTGTCCAAAAAGGAGCAGGAAGAAGAAAACTGATTTAACCCCAGACCTTCTTCTTCTGTACGCACTTCCTTAATCGTGACCGAGATGTGTGTAGAATCAGTCGTCCAGGTAGAATCCAGGGCAAAAGGAGAAATTTAATTTGTCAACTGGAGTTTATTTGGTCGAATACGTTTCGCAGCTCATCCGAGCTGCTTCCTTTTGCTATTAATCGTGACCATTGAACTTCATTTGTTTCATCAGATTTTGAGTTTTAAACCCTGTTGAATTTCTCATTTTATTTTTATTCTGAATTTTAGTTGCTGAAATTTTAAGTGCACATTTTCAAACTGTTTAAAATTCAAAATAAAAACTTCACCTTTTTAAATATTCAGAACAAGTATTTTCAAGGTCAAAATTCAGAGCGTTAAATTCAGGGTAAAATTCACATCAAAGATCCAAGACGCCAAGGCAGAACCAATCGATCCTGTGTGATCCGATCGAACTTAGTAACAAACAGGAAATGGTGCAGTGAAGCGATCTGATTGGTCAGAATTCGCCTCATCAAAACCTCATCTCTTTTATTTGTTAAGTGTAAACCCCGCCCACAGATGAGAACCATTAGGAAACAGCCTCTGTCCTCCTCACTCACACAGGATCGATTGATTCTGCCTTGACGTCTTGGATCTTTGCTGTGAAATTTTACACTGAATTTCGACTGTTGAATTTGAAGACTTGAAAATATTTGTGGTAAAATTTGAATTTAAAACATACTGAAAAAGTACACTTAAAATTTCAGCAACTAAAATTCTGAATAAAAATAATTTTTTTAGAGTTAAAAAATTCAAATGAGAAATTCACCGATATTTAAAATTCATAATCTAATGGAACAAATGATCTTCGATACGTGACACTCGCAAGGTCGGATTTAAAATAGAAACCGTCAAATCTGTGGTTTCCGTGGAGACGCCGTGTTCGTAACTGTTGCGTTTGTTTTTTCCAGAGCGCGTCGGACGGCTTTTCTGGAATCGACCTTGGTTTCCATGGCGACACGTGACGTGGGAGCGCGCCGGCCTCCGATTGGACGAGGCTCGAGCGTCCACAGACCCCTCCCACTGGGCCGTGAGCTCCGCCCTCACCTGAGCGCTCACCTGGTTGTCACGGCGACAGGGGCACGGGGCGGGGCCTGTTCTGTTTGAGGAAGTTTTACCTGTTTTTTTCTCTTTTTTTTAAATAAATGATTTTAATAAACGTCGTGTGCGTTTTTCTGTAAGTTTGAGTTTATTTGTGTTTATTTGGTTTAGAGAAATTTAACAAAAGAATCAAAAGAATCGGAGGACGGGACGCGGCTCACCTCGACGCGCCTTTGCAGAGGTGGAGCTTGTTTAAAAGTGTAAGAGCGCAGGATCCGGTACAGTTAATGCCATACTGTGGAACATTTCTAGTAAAGCAAACACGTTTAGGTCATTTCTCTTAATAAAAGCTTCACTCCATCAGATCTGATCCCGTCACCTTCACTTCTACAGTTTTATTTATTCTAGAAAAACCCACAGTGAGATTAACTCTGCTGGTGTCAGATGCCCTCCCATCCTCCTGTATCCCTGTGTGTCAGATGCCCTCCCATCCTCCTGTATCCCTGTGTGTCAGATGCCCTCCCATCCTCCTGTATCCCTGTGTCAGATGCCCTCCCTGTGTGTCATGTATTTCAGAACATTTGTTGAGTCTAAACTGCAGGATTGGCAGTTTTTACACAGAATAAGACCCTATGGAGACACAGGGAGGGCATCTGACACAAAGGGACATCTAGTTCTCAAGAGGACATTATATTACCTAAAACCTGCAGCCATTTTACTCTTTCAGCTTTAGGGTCCATGTCACAACTTCCTCCTCCTCTCCTCCTTTCCTCTCCTCTCCTCTTTCCTTCTCTCTCCTGTCCTCTCCTGTCCTCTCCTGTCCGCTCCTGTCCGCTCCTGTCCTCTCCTGTCCGCTCCTGTCCGCTCCTGTCCGCTCCTGTCCTCTCCTGTCCGCTCCTGTCCTCTCCTGTCCGCTCCTGTCCGCTCCTGTCCTCTCCTGTCCGCTCCTGTCCGCTCCTGTCCGCTCCTGTCCTCTCCTGTCCGCTCCTGTCCTCTCCTGTCCTCTCCTGTCCGCTCCTGTCCGCTCCTGTCCGCTCCTGTCCTCTCCTGTCCGCTCCTGTCCGCTCCTGTCCTCTCCTGTCCGCTCCTGTCCTCTCCTGTCCGCTCCTGTCCGCTCCTGTCCGCTCCTGTCCTCTCCTCTTTCCTGTCCTCTCCTCTTTCCTGTCCGCTCCTGTCCTCTCCTGTCCGCTCCTGTCCGCTCCTGTCCTCTCCTCTTTCCTGTCCGCTCCTGTCCTCTCCTGTCCGCTCCTGTCCTCTCCTCTTTCCTGTCCTCTCCTGTCCTCTCCTCTTTCCTGTCCTCTCCTGTCCTCTCCTGTCCTCTCCTGTCCTCTCCTCTTTCCTGTCCTCTCCTGTCCGCTCCTGTCCTCTCCTCTTTCCTGTCCGCTCCTGTCCTCTCCTGTCCTCTCCTGTCCTCTCCTGTCCTCTCCTGTCCTCTCCTGTCCTCTCCTCTTTCCTGTCCTCTCCTGTCCTCTCCTGTCCTCTCCTGTCCTCTCCTCTTTCCTGTCCTCTCCTGTCCTCTCCTGTCCTCTCCTGTCCTCTCCTGTCCGCTCCTGTCCTCTCCTGTCCGCTCCTCTCCTCTTTCCTGTCCGCTCCTGTCCGCTCCTGTCCGCTCCTGTCCTCTCCTGTCCTCTCCTGTCCGCTCCTGTCCTCTCCTGTCCTCTCCTGTCCGCTCCTGTCCGCTCCTGTCCTCTCCTGTCCTCTCCTGTCCTCTCCTGTCCTCTCCTGTCCGCTCCTGTCCTCTCCTCTTTCCTGTCCTCTCCTGTCCTCTCCTGTCCTCTCCTGTCCTCTCCTGTCCGCTCCTGTCCTCTCCTGTCCGCTCCTCTCCTCTTTCCTGTCCGCTCCTGTCCGCTCCTGTCCGCTCCTGTCCTCTCCTGTCCTCTCCTGTCCGCTCCTGTCCTCTCCTGTCCTCTCCTGTCCGCTCCTGTCCGCTCCTGTCCTCTCCTGTCCTCTCCTGTCCTCTCCTGTCCTCTCCTGTCCTCTCCTGTCCGCTCTCCTCCTCTGTTCCGTGTCCACTGCGGACACCCCGTGACGCGCTCAGAGCAAAACACTCAGAAAAGTGTCCCTTTCACTGGGTGCGGAGTTATCGCGTGAGTTCAGCGTGTGGGATCTTCTAGTCTCGCGAGAGCTTGTGGTCGGACGCATTCCGCACAGGCGACGTATCCGGGGTGAACGCCACGCAGGCTGCAGAAAATCCACGCAAAACCGCAGGAAACACGGAGGAAACCCGCAGGAACCGATCCAAACGCACCGAGAGACCGCGAGCCAAACCGAACCCGGGCGCAGAGAGGCCGGAGCCGGGCGCGCAGAGGCCGGAGCCGGGCGCGCAGAGGCCGGAGCCGGGCGCGCAGAGGCTCGGGGCGCACAGAGGCCGGAGCCGGGCGGACGGGGCTCACGGGGCGCACGGGGCTCACGGGGCGCACGGGGCGGGGGAGCCATGGACGATGAGCGGTTCATTCAGGAGGTGCAGTTCCACAGTGTGCTTTACGACACCACGCACCCGTTCTACAAAGACAACAGCCGCAAGGAGCGCGCGTGGGTGGAGGTGGCCACGGCGCTGCAGGCCGACGGTCAGTGACGTCCACGTGACGAGAAACTCACCACGAACGACAGGGATTCAGATGACGTCACAACGTGCCAATTAATACAGATGGGCACAGCTAAAATCACGAGTGCTGAAATTCAGATTTGTTTTGCAGCACAGTGAGTTTTTGGTCTAGTCAGTCACAGAAATGATCAGGTTCAACATTTGTGCGTTTGTTTTGTAAATGTTTGATGGAAAAGCACAAAGTGATGAACAGAAAAAACTGTCCCTTCAGAGTGAGACACGAGCAGCTTCTAGAATGTGAAAACCACCAGGAGAACGTCCGAGAACACGAGAGCAGCTCAGATGAAAACGCTTCAAATGTAAAACGATGCAACGCAGAGAGTTCTTGGGTTTTTACAAATATTCAGAATTAAAAACTGGGACACACCCGGGTTTGAGATGGTCGATCATAAGAAACTGAAAAGAGCGTTTACATCCTTTCCAGACTCACACGTGTCAGAATTTAATAAATATGTTTTTTGCCTTATGCTCATTTTCAAACATGATTTTCTGTATTTTAGCTAAAAGAAAAAGATAATTTATTGGCCTCTTTACTGCTGGTGGGTAACAATTTGGACAAAATTAGGGACAAATATTAAACTGGGACAATCGGGGACACTGGGACTGTCCCGGGGAAACAGGGACGTCTGGTTTAGTCAATAACTGAAAACAACAGTTGAACCTGTTGTTTTGTGAATTTCAGGGTAAAATCTGTTTCTTTATGACATTCTACAGGTCAGTTTTATTTACAGATGCTCGTGTAACTTCTCAGGAGGAGGGTCCACTACTTCCTTGTCTCCATGGAGATGTTATATTCCGCAGTTGGGCATTAAACATATCTGCTTTGCATTCACTCAGTTACAGGTGTCCTGCAGCTCAAAAATACCTTGAAAAACGTGAATTGTTACTATGTACAGGCTCGCTCCTCCACAGATCTGACCTTTAACTTCTCTCCATTGTGATAACCGAGTTTATTTCCGTACTGTGAAATAATCATGAGAAAAGTTACACAGTGCACCTTTAATACAGGTGGGGGCAGCTCAAATTATTTTTGTTAAAATGCAAAATGAAGTTGTAACACAGTGAGTTCTTGGGTTTAGTCTAGAGTGACAGACGTCCCCCGTTTACCCGGGACGGGCCCCGTTTACCCGGGACGGGCCCCGTTTACCCGGGACGGGCCCCGTTTACCCGGGACAGGCCCCGTTTTGAGTCCTTTGAGTCTTCTTCTCTAAGAGTAACTCAGAGTTACTGTCCAAGCAAAACCTGAAATAAAATCTGGTGTTTTCAAAGGACCAAACGAAATCAGAAGTGAAGGAGCCGCAGGAAACACAAATGTTACACAAATAAAGGTAAAAATGTGAAGTAGTAGCAGCAGTAGTATTTATTTATTTATTTATTTATTTATTTATTTGGCAGGGACAGTGCAATCGGACATTGTTACAAAACAGTTTGCAGCTGATGTGACGCACACAGAGTTTAGCAAATGTTCATTTTCAACCCCCGTCCCTGGTTGAGCTTTTCTACACTAACATAAAATCAAAAGTACATATACAAAATACAGTTTCATCTATATAAATACAGCAGTGCAAAGGCATGTGACACTCACTCACTCACTCACTCACTCGGCTGATTCATTCACTCATGGGTGATGGGTTATTTACACATGGGCACAGCTTTGGTTTATCTTCAGCCCAGATTTAAGTTTAAAGGTGAACAGTTTAAACTCGCAGATGGACTTCATTTCTGTGGGCAGGGAGTTCCACAGTTCACAGCTCTTATAAGAGAAGGCCGACTGTCCAAATGACGTAGTTGTAGTAGTAGTAGTAGTAGTAGTAGTAGTAGTAGTAGTAGTAGTAGTAGTAGTAGTAGTAGTAGTAGTAGTAGTAAAGTAGATGTTTTGTGTACTTATTTGAGTAGATCTTAAACTCTGTGTTTGTGTTTGAGTTTTAACTGTTACACATTTGTCTCTTGTGTGTTTTCAGTGTGCGACTGTAAGACTCGATGGAGGAACCTGCGGGACACGTTTGTGAAGCACCGGAAGAGGCTGGGGGTCCCAAACGGGAGCTGGTCCCAGAAAGACTGGAAGTACTCGGAGCTCATGTCCTTCCTGCTTCCCTTCGTGGTGCAGCGAGCGTGAGTCCCGTTTCAGAATCCAAGTGTTTGTGTTTGAACACAACCAAAGATCACGTTTCTCTGTTTGGTGCAGCTCCAAACGCAAAGCCCCGCCCCCAGCAGAGCCCGAGGGAGAGGGAAGCTCCGCCCCCCTGTCGCCCGCCCCTTCTACCCCGCCCGCCCCCGCTCCGACCCCTCCACACACCCTCCACGGGGACCGCGGCCGGAGGTCTCGCAGCCCCAGGGACAGAGCTCCGTCGTGGGCAGAGCGGCGGCCGAGGGTCCCTGAGAGCGACTGGGACGAGGCGTATCACTTCTGCCTGAGCGTGGTCCCTCAGCTGCTGCGCCTGAACTGGAGGCGGCGCCACACGGCCAAGATCGAGATCCTACGAGTCCTGGAACGCCTCCGCCAAGACCAGGAGGAGCAGCTCCCCCTGTGCCCCAGGAGAGCGCCCCGTGTGGAGGACAGTCAGAGCAGAGCGGGCCCCCGAGGACCAGGTACAGACCACACACACATACACGCACACATACACACATATACGCACACTCACACACTCTCAGCACCTGACTCCGCCCCTCGTTTAGAGGCAGGATTGAGCCGTGTTGATTGGTTGCGTTGCGTCGTGGGGGCGGGTCTCGGCGAGTGACAGCTGTATTTCCTCTGTGAAGGCTCCGCGTCGGACCAGCGGCGCTCCGAGTCGGACCAGCGGCGCTCCGAGTCGGACCAGTACCAGCGCCTGTTCCTGGAGCTGTTTCCGGACGACGGGAGTTTCGTGCGACTCGTGGGTTTGTCTCGGGGGCAGTTTGAGGAGCTGCTGCGTCTCGTGGGGGAGAGTCTGACCCTCCAAGACACCAACTACAGACGCTCCATCCCCGCCTCCCTGCGCCTCTGCATCGGCCTCAGGTCAGTGTGGGCCTCAGGCCTCAGGTCAGTGTGGGCCTCAGGTCAGTGTGAGCCTCAGGTCAGTGTGGGCCTCAGGCCAGTGTGGGCCTCAGGTCAGTGTGAGCCTCAGGTCAGTGTGGGCCTCAGGCCTCAGGTCAGTGTGGGCCTCAGGTCAGTGTGGGCCTCAGGTCAGTATGGGCCTCAGGCCTCAGGTCAGTGTGAGCCTCAGGCCTCAGGTCAGTGTGGGCCTCAGGTCAGTGTGGGCCTCAGGTCAGTGTGGGCCTCAGGCCTCAGGTCAGTGTGGGCCTCAGGTCAGTGTAGGCCTCAGGTCAGTGTGGGCCTCAGGTCAGTGTAGGCCTCAGGTCAGTGTGAGCCTCAGGTCAGTCTGGGCCTCAGGTCAGATGCAGAGAAACTCGACTAAACTGAAATAATTCAGCTAAACTCTGGTCGTCTTTAGGTCTGACCTGTGACACTGAGGCTCTTTTCTGCCACGGCTGTAATCAGCCTGATTCATTAGCATTAGCGTTAGCATTAGCGTTAGCGTTAGCATTTCTTCTGTGATAAATGGTTCATTTGTTTTTCGACAGGAAGTCCTGCTCTCTTGTACGATGTGTAATGTTTCACCTTTGACCTTTGTGTTTGTGTGACTCCTCTGACCTTTGACCTTGGTTTGCAGGTACCTGCGCTCGGGAGACCACTTCCACAGCATCGCAGAGACGTTCCACGTGGCGCTGTCGTCCGTGTGTAAGATCGTGCCGCAGGTGGTGGCAGCACTGTGGGACGGCCTGAAGGGGGAGCTGTTGGCGGCGCCGGGTTTGGAGCGGTGGCGTTCCGTGTCGGAGGAGTTCCGGCGCCGTTTTGACTTCCCGCTGTGCTGTGGCGCGCTGGACGGGCGGCAGGTGCTGCTGAAGGCCCCGCCCCGTTTCGGCACTCAGGGTCAGAGGGCGGCGTCCGTGGTGCTGCTCGCCGTGGTGGATGCTCGCTCACGCTTCCTGGTGGTGGAGGTGGGGGGGTTCGGGCGGGTCAGTGACGAGGGCATTCTGGAGAGCTCCGTGTTCGGACAGGCTCTGACCCAGGGCAAACTGGACCTGCCGCCGCCGGCGCCGCTCCCAGGGGCGGAGCTTAGGGGACCGCAGCCCTACGTGTTTGTGTCGGACGAAACGTTCACGCTGCGCACCAACGTGATGCGCCCGTTCACCGGGCACTTCGTGGCGCCGCAGAAACGCATGTTTAACCAGCGCCTGGCGCGCGCTCAGAAGGCGGCCGACAGGGCCTTCGCCCACCTGGCATTGCACTGGGGCCTGTACCGCCGACCCGCCGAGACGAGGCCCGAGGTGGCAGAGCAGTGCGTGAGGGCCACCTGCCTCCTGCACAACTTTATACTGGAGACGGAGGGGGAGGGGCCAGAGGGGGCGGGGCCAGAGGGGGAGGGGCCAGAGGGGGAGGGGCCAGAGGGGGAGGGGCCAGAGGAGACGGAGGGGGAGGGGCCAGAGGGGGCGGGGCCAGAGGGGGAGGGGCCAGAGGGGGAGGGGCCAGAGGGGGCGGGACCAGAGGGGGCGGGGCCAGAGGAGACGGAGGGGGAGGGCCCAGAGGGGACAGAGGGGGAGGGGCCTGTAGGTAAGGGGGCGGAGCCTGTACGGGAGGGGCCTGTTGGGGTGGAGCCGTTGTGGGAGGGGCCTCAGGGCGAGGAGGAGAGGATGGAGGCGAGGCTTGAGGAGGCGGGGCTTGAGGGGGCGGAGCCTGCGTGGGGGGAGCCTGTGGAGGAGGACATGGCCGAGGAAGACGAGGCGCCAGAGGGAGAGGCAGAGAGCGGGGGCGGAGCCAGCGGGGACGGGGCCAGCGGGGACGGGGCCAGCGGGGGCGGAGCCAGTGGGGTCAGTAGCGGCGGGGTCAACAGGGGCGTGACGTGGCGTCTGCGGCGGCTGGAGCGCGGATGGGCGCACAGACCAACCAATGAGGCGATGAGGGTGAGGGACGTGTTCATGGAGCACTTCTCGGCCGAGGGGGCGGCGCCCTGGCAGAGCGCGCAGTGACGCTTCAGACAGGTCATGTGATCGTGAATGTTTCAGGTGAAGCTGGTTCTGTCAGTTTTGTTTGTTTCTTCCACATAAAATGTCTTCATACAAACCTGAGCATGTCGTGTGTTTTCTTACTAAACTTTAAATGTTACACATTTACATATATTTAATTTTTGGTGGGAACTGGATTTTTGTCTCTGGATTTTGTTCAAGTGTTTAAATCCAGGTCATGTGGTGTCCAGCGGCCAATGGGATCTGATCAGGAAGTGCGCGCTCTGGTCTCCTTAAAGGTGAAACTGACAAACCCTCAGGCGGTGGCTCGGGCGTCTGTTCCGGACGCCTCCTGGACGCCTCCCTGGGAGGTGTTCCAGGGACGTCCCACTGGGAGGAGGCCCGGGACACGCTGGAGGGACTGTGTCTCTGGGGTGGCCTGGGAACGCCTCGGGATCCTCCAGAAGAGCTGGAGGGAGAGTGTGGAGAGAGACGTCCGGTCCTCCCTGCTCCGACTCCTGCCCCCGCGACTTGGCCCCGGATAAAGCGGAAGAACATGGACGGATCGACTTGTGAGATTTTAGCCATGTTATAATGCTGTTAGATGTACGAGTCTGTACGAGGCTCCGCCCACAAGTCTACGTCCCCCAGGCTCCCACAGTACGAGTCTGTACGAGGCTCCGCCCACAAGTCTACGTCCCCCAGGCTCCACACGACAATTCTCCATAAATACACAAAAACATGAGACAAAACTGAACACAACAACTGGACAAACAAACAAACACATTCATCTGTTGTTTTTGATGAATATAAATATGTCCCGTGTTACAGTAAAACTCAAAGTCAAACGTGTCTCTAAACCCTGTGTCCCCTGTGTCCTGCAGGTGTCCACACGGAGCGAGTGCTGGTCAAACAGGAGCCCCAAGAACAGAGGGTCAAACAGGAAGAGCGCCCCCCGCAGGTGTGTGTGGGAGAGGACAGCACCGAGACACATGTCCACTGTGAGGAAGAGCGCCCTGACCTAAACCAGGACTAAACCAGGTCTGATCCAGGTCTGAACCAGGTCTGAACCAGGACTAAACCAGGACTAAACCACGTGCTCTGATTGGTCCGTGCACGTTACAGACGTCACACGGTGGGAGGAGCTCGTCTGGATTGAGGAAGTAAATGTGGATGAGAAAATTATTTTTGTGCCAATGAGCCAATGAGCCCAGACCCTGAAAACAACATGACGCCATGTTGGGTTCAGCTTCAGGTTTGATTTAGTTCATTAGTTCAGGTTTTGTTCTGGTTCTGTGCTTCAGGTTTTGTTCTGGTTCTGTGCTTCAGGTTTTGTTCTGGTTCTGTGCTTCAGGTTTTGTTCTGGTTCTGTGCTTCAGGTTTTGTTCTGGTTCTGTGCTTCAGGTTTTCTAAACTCTGACTCATTATAAAAGTGAAATGAAACGAGCCGCAGGTTGTGTACGTCGTTTATTGGAGTTAAAGTTTAAGTTTGACAGCAGACAGTGAACGCACCAGGAGAACGAGGAGGAGGGGGTCAGTGAAGGCATCAGCAGAAGAACCCGAGCCCCAACGTGTATGTGCCTGGATCACAGCAGCAGAGGGAGCTAGCGTGTCAGATGCCCTCCCGGTGGTGGCTCAGTGGTGCGAGCTCTCGAAGCCGTCCGGCAGAGGGTTGGTGTGAGGGTTGTGGAACAGAGTGTGGTTCCCATCACCCCACGGGAACTTCTGCAAAAAAACCACACGGAAACCGAATTTAAAGAGTTCAAACAGCTCTGCCCTGGTCCTGGTTCTGTGTCTGCAGAAGGTTCTGCCCAAATTTCCATGTAACATTTATATTGCCTCAGTGCAGTAGATGGTCTAGAAGCAGCTCCTGAGGGCAAAATGAGTCCCTTGTTCCGTCTGCGTCTGATTATGAGTCAGGAAGTGCACTAGGAAGTGCAGTAGTAGTAGTAGTAGTAGTAGTAGTAGTAATATTCGTACCTTGGTGCGAATGCGCAGATGAGAATACGGGATGAAGTTGTTGTCGTGGGCGTGCGATTTCAGGAAAGCGTTGACCATACAGACGACCACGCCCGGAAACGCCACCACGAAAGACAGAACCTTCCACGTACGCGCTGAAGAGAGAGAAACGAATAAACGAATAAAACGACACGTACGCGCCGAAGAGAGAGAAACAAATAAACGAATAAAACGACACATACGCGCTGAAGAGAAACGAATAAACGAATAAAACGACACGTACGCGCCGAAGAGAGAGAAACAAATAAACGAATAAAACGACACGTACGCGCCGAAGAGAGAGAAACAAATAAACGAATAAAACGACACGTACGCGCCGAAAAGAGAGAAACGAATAAACGAATAAAACGACACGTACGCGCCGAAAAGAGAGAAACGAATAAACGAATAAAACGACACGTACGCGCCGAAGAGAGAGAAACAAATAAACGAATAAAACGACACGTACGCGCCGAAGAGAGAGAAACGAATAAACGAATAAAACGACACGTACGCGCCGAAAAGAGAGAAACGAATAAACGAATAAAACGACACGTACGCGCCGAAGAGAGAGAAACAAATAAACGAATAAAACGACACGTACGCGCCGAAGAGAGAGAAACAAATAAACGAATAAAACGACACATACGCGCTGAAGAGAAACGAATAAACAAATAAAATGACACGTACGCGCCGAAGAGAGAAACGAATAAACGAATAAAATGACACGTACGCGCCGAAGAGAGAAACGAATAAAACACGTACGCGCTGAAGAGAAACGAATAAAACGACACGTACGCGCCGAAGAGAAACAAATAAACGAATAAAACGACACGTACGCGCCGAAGAGAGAGAAACGAATAAACGAATAAAATGACACGTACGCGCCGAAGAGAGAGAAACGAATAAACGAATAAAACGACACGTACGAATAAACAAATAAAACGGCACGTACGAATAAACGAATAAAACGACACGTACGCGCTGAAGAGAAACGAATAAACGAATAAAACGACACGTATGCGCCGAAGAGAGAGAAACAAATAAACGAATAAAACGGCACGTACGAATAAACGAATAAAACGACACGTACGCGCTGAAGAGAAACGAATAAACGAATAAAACGACACGTATGTTTGTGAAGACTCAAGCCTGCGCACTATACATTTTTCAGTGCAATGAAAACATCCAAAATGTAAAAAACAATTGCTTTTATTTGAGTGTCTGTACCTCCGCCCTCGTGTCCCGCTGAAGCAGACGCCGCCGACAGCAGCCTCCGAGCGGCGAAAGCTCCAGACGTGAACGACATCTGAGAAAAAAAAGAAGAAAACTATAAAAGGACGCACTGCCTACAGCTGAAGACACCTGAGAACATGAGGAGAATAGAACAGGAAATATAACGTCACACAGGCTTCGTCCCAACAGCAGGGGGCGCCAGTGCAGGGGGAGGGGCCGGTGCAGGGGCCGGTGCAGGGGGAGGGGCCAGTGCAGGGGGAGGGGCCGGTGCAGGGGGAGGGGCCGGTGCAGGGGGAGGGGCCGGTGCAGGGGCCGGTGCAGGGGGAGGGGCCGGTGCAGGGGGAGGGGCCAGTGCAGGGGGAGGAGCCAGTGCAGGGGGAGGGGCCGGTGCAGGGGGAGGGGCCAGTGCAGGGGGAGGAGCCAGTGCAGGGGCCGGTGCAGGGGGAGGGGCCGGTGCAGGGGGAGGGGCCGGTGCAGGGGGAGGGGCCAGTGCAGGGGGAGGGGCCAGTGCAGGAGGGGCCCCACAAAGTCTGTAATGTGCGTTTTTCAGTTGACAACATTTGGTGCCACACCCCTGATTAGAACAGGTCCCACAAGTCCCTCTCAAATAACATCAGTCACAAGCTAGCATTAGCATTAGCATTAGCATTAGCATTAGCCAGCAGTTTTTCAGTTAGTTTCAAACTCTTAAACAGGACCGTGAACCCTCTGGTCACAGGGAAATGAAAATGTGCTCTTGAATCACTTTGGGACGATCTTTTTTGTGTTAGCTAATGCGTACATTGTGTCACCACGGTAACAGCTGAACATTTCTCTACAGGTACAGGTAGAATCCCCCCAGTGTGGTGTCACTGCAGGGCATCAGGGCGTCCTGTTGGCGGCGCCACAGCTGCCCTGGGTCAGACTGACCGAGGGGGGGGCTCCTTTACCACTCACAGATCATTCGACTTAAAGCGCACTACGTAACTTTTCTGGTGGGTTGATACCAGCTTGTCTCCATGGAGATGTTAATGCTTTGTCTGGAATGTTCCACAGTTCGGCATTAAACCCACACACGTCTGCTAACAGCAAGAGTGCGTGTTTTCACTGTATTTTTGAGCAGCGAAAGCTTCAAGGTACTTTAATGCCATACTGTGGAACATTCCAGACAAAGCAATAGCATCTCCGTGGCAACAAGCAGGTGGCAGACCCTCAGCCAGAAAAGTTACACAGTGCAGCTTTAAGAAAATAAGATATGGAGGAATAAGAGCAACTTTTTAAAGAAATTGTACTTTTCAGAGTACTTTTCTAGCAGCATACTTTTACTCCTACTTGAGTAATATTTTGAAGTAACAGTACTTTTACTTGTGTAATATGTAGTACAGTGTAATAGTACTTTTACTGATAGGATTTAGTTTGTCTCGTTTTTGTCTGTCTGAAAACACCTGATTTTTATTTATTTATTTTTTGTATTTTTTATTATTTCATGTTTTGTCCTTCACATTCACTTCAAATTAGAAATCAGATAAATCCCAAATACATTTTTACTTCTCCTCGAGTCATTTCTTTGAGCACTACTTTGTACTTGTACTTGAGTATCTTTATTTTGAAGTATCATTACTCTTACTGGAGTAGTTTTTGGCTCCTGTACCACTTCTGTGCAAAAGTGAAACTGGATTAAACTCCTGTAAACTCCATGAGCCTCTCCTTTAACCCCAGATCGTGTTTCAGAACGGAACAGAAACTTGTTTTAGTGAAATGTTTCGTTCGCCTCGGGTCAGTCGCCTCGGGTCGGTCGCCTCGGGTCGGTCGCCTCAGGTCGTGTCCGGGCCTGAGCCTCAGCTGCTCCTGCGTCTCTGTTTATCTCAACTCAAACTGAATCAAAACAGAATCTAAATATAAAAAAAACAAATCCTGTTACCTTCTCCGCAGCACGAGGCACTCACTCCACCGCTCCGAGATGAAAATGTGAAATCAAAGTGAAGATTTGGGAAAAGTTGGTCCCTGGTTTGATTCCGTGGAGTTTGTCCTTGAGTCTGTCCCGGGCTGAACTCTGGCTCCGCCCCCTCAGCTCCTGTACCTGAGCCAACTTCAGAGATATTTATAAAGTACGACACAGGCCAAACTCAGGAGTAGTACAGGGACAGAAGTACAAATACACAGAGTAAAAGTATAAAAACACAGAGTAAAAGTACAAAAACACAGTAAAAGTACAAAAACACAGTAAAAGTACAAAAACACGGAGTAAAAGTACAAATACAGGGAGTAAAAGTAGCAGCAGCAGTAGTACTAGTAGTAGTAGTAACAGTAGTAGAAGCACTAGTAGTAGTAGTAGTAGTAGTAGCAGTAGTAGTAATAGTAGTAGACGCAATAGTAGTAGTAACAGTAGTAACAGTAGTAGAAGCACTTAGTAGTAGCAGCAGTAGTAGCAGTAGTAGTAGTAGTAGTAGTAGTAGTAGTAGCAGTAGTAGCAGTAGCAGTAGTAGTAGTAGTAGTAGTAGTAGTAGTAGTAGTAGTAGTAGTAGTAGTAGTAGTAGTAGTAGTAGTAGCCCATGTTATAGTAGAAGTGACAATACAATCGTACAAGTAGAATTAACATTATAGTTGTAGAAGTACAAATATTTGTAGTAAAAGTGCAGTAGTACACGGTAAACGGACACACACAGACAGTGACGCAAGTGTCTCGCCCAAGGACACAACGCCAGCATTCATCTGTGGGAGCTGGAGGAGTTGGTCACCCTCACCTGTCACCTGTCACCTGTCACCTGTCACCTGTCACCTGTCACGGCCCTGTCTTGGCTGCCCCTTGTGGTTTTGTACTGAATTGTTTTCCTCTGTACAGGTGGAGCTGGGGAGTGTCTGTGGCCCGACTACAGCCACCCACTCGGGCTGGGTCACTCCACTCCCTGCCCTGCACCTGCCCTGCACCTGCCCTGCACCTGCCCTGCACCTGCCCTGCACCTGCCCTGCCCTATTCTGTTCATTTCTCTAATTGAAGCCACACCTTACAGCACATTCTCCACACCTCATTAAACTACCTCCAAGTATTCATTACTTTTCAAAATACTAATATCATTGTCAGCTGTTGTTTTGTATATTTTAGGGTCACAGCCTAGAGCCTAGTGATGACCTTTCACCTTTGTGTTGGAACTCAGACTCCTGAACAGAACCATGAACGCTCACCCTGACCACAGGAAAATGAAAATGTGACGTTTGAATTCATTTTGTAGTTTTTCCCCGAGATTTCAGACTTAAAACTTAAAACGTTTTTGTCACTGTTTGCTGTGTGTGTGTGTGCATTGTAACTGCTGAACATTCCCCCATACACATACATGTAGAACACCCCCAGCGCGATTTAAATGAGCTGAAATAATAACTCAAAATTCAGATTTAGGTGTAGTTTTATGCATAAATTCATGTGACACTTTTCTCATTGGTCTCTGCACAAAAACATCCTGATTTCTCTTTACAGCAAGAAACTCAAATTAATTAAATTAAAATACAAAAAAAACTAAAACATTTACGGGAGAATTAGGACAGATCAATCAGGCTGAGAAACCAAACGTGAGGGACCATCTGCAGATCGCTCACGTCAAAAACCTGCCGCTCTAGATTTGAAAAGTAAAAAAGTAAAAGAAAAAAACAGTTTTACCTTTAGACGCATCGACAGGAGGGAAACATGAGCTGAGACGTTTACATTTTACTCCAGAAGGAAGGGCATCTGACACAGGGATACAGGAGGATGGGAGGGCATCTGACACAGGGATACAGGAGGATGGGAGGGCATCTGACACAGGGATACAGGAGGATGGGAGGGCATCTGACACAGGGATACAGGAGGATGGGAGGGCATCTGACACAGGGATACAGGAGGATGGGAGGGCATCTGACACAGGGATACAGGAGGCTGGGAGGGCATCTGACACAGGGATACAGGAGGATGGGAGGGCATCTGACACAGGGATACAGGAGGGTGGGAGGGCATCTGACAGGTCTAATAAGTTCAAATCCAATCTATTTTTTAAGGTCCTATATTACGTTATTCTCTGATCTGTTCTAATGTCGTTTTCTCACCACAAACACACCTGGAGTTGTGTTTCTCTCTGTTCCACCTTGTGATGTCATCAAGTGGTAATACAGGAAGTGCTCCACTGTGTTTTTAAACTCCACACACTTTAATAATTTGGTTAATTATAGCCCTTGAATGTCTGCTCTCTACTGAACTAAAGGTAAAAAGGTAACTACCACTTGATGACATCACAAGGTGGAACAGAGCGCTTGGAGCTTTGGAGATGTAACAGACTAATAATAAAGAGTTCCTCAAACATGTGTGAATGAAACAAACACAACTCCAGCTCTGATTTTGAGGAACAACATTAGAACGCAACAAAAAATTCATAAGAGTCAAGTTTGGGTAAAGGAGCTCAACAGTCCGGCACAGTTCCGAGTCCGCTCTGGTTCCAGAAGATAATTTTTCATTCACTTTACCAAAAAATTCAAATATTAAGAGTTCAAAAGGATCACATCCATAACGCGGCTGCTTTAAGTCCAAAAAGCAGATTTAAAACTCAAGATTCAGTGAAATGTTTTAATAACTTTGCGGTTTAGAAGGTTTCAAAAACAGATTTTAAATTAAGATATCGGTCTTGAGGTCATTTGTTCCACAGAGATGATTCGCCCTGAGCTTCATTCAAACTTTTAATTTTTTTTTTTCTGAAAGTTTATTGGGAAAACGAATGGTAAATTTACTTCCGGGACCAGAGGGGGCGCTCATGTTCCATATCAGGCTTTTATCAGTTTACATTTCCTTTGCAGCTCAACGCTTCTGTTACTAATCTCACCAAGTCCAGTTTGAGAGTTTGAACACAGTCCGCCTCTTGCACCAGGTTCCTGAGACCTTCTGCCACCTGCGCCTGTGAGAACGGCGCCACCATGAGGACAGACAGGCAGGTGCGCCCCAGGTCTGAGTAACTGTACCTCTGAGAAAACCAATACATCTGCGGAAGACGGGTCAAAATCCAACTACGTTCCACAACGTTTTTTGGTGAAGTTTTGTCAGAGCATTTTGGCTTTTGAGACTTCGAATTTGGACTCAAGTTTATTTCAGAATCACTTTTGTCTTTTTCGAAATTCTCCAAACCAGAAGTGAGCAAAGCAACGCAAACTTCCTCCAGCTCCTTCTGCAAATCGGTGACTAAAAACCGGCACGCGCCAACCATCGCTTTACCAAGGCGCGTTTCTTCAAATCGTTTTCCGTTTTCGCTCATCTCCCCGTGAACCAAAGCGTCCAAAGTCTGACACTTCCCCGTTGCCGAGGCGATGAAGCGACAGCCGTGGAGGTGATGTAGCGCGGGAGCTAGCATGACAGCGCTAACGTCTTTAATGGCGATGGCGTCTTTGCTGCTGGCTTCGCCAAATCCGCCTTTCAGAAGAGCTCGGAAATACTCGCTGGAGCCGTCGTCCCCGGATACGGCGTCGCGATTGGCCGGTAGTCTCTCGCCGCCGTCCAACAGGAAGCTGAGGTCGAAGGCGGTGCAGCGGTACGGGCAGGAGGGCGGGGCGAGGCGGGGCTTTTTGATTGGAGGAGACGAGATCTGGGCGGAGTCAGGGTTGGTCAGACTGAAGCCTGATTGGCCGGTGGGTTTTAAGCCTGAGGTGAGCGCAGTGAGGCAGCCGGCCAGCAGGGGGAGGTAGAGCAGGGGGCACTTTGGAGAATCGCCCTCAGTGTCGCCCCCCAGAGGCTGAAGAGCGAACTGCAGACCGCCGCGGTCCAAGAGGAGCTTCTTCAGCAGAGCCTTGTTACTGATGAGAAACAAGAATTATTATTATGGAATTCTGGTATAATTTAGTTTAATTTAACCGTCTAAAAGTATCGAAAATCAGATCCTAATCGATACTAAAACAATACGAAACTAGATCCTAAAAAAGTCCCATTGACAGAACAGAGCAGAACCTTTCCTGAATGTGTTTAGAACGAACTGGAACTGGATCAGAACAAGTATAAGAGCACAGAGACTAGAATACACCCATGGACCTGGTTTAGACCTGGTTTAGACCTGGTTTAGACCTGGTTTAGACCTGGACCATTGAGGGATTCCACAGATATCAGGACACATGGGAAAAGAAAAGAAAAGAAAAGAAAGTTCAACCATTTAATGTGGAAAATCAAAGGATTTTGTCTAATGAAAGTTCTTTTTTAAAAATTTTCGTCGTGGGATCAGAATCTGTATTGCGTCTGTTCCTTAGTATCAAAATCCAGTTGGACATTTTAGTGTCATGACAACACGAGTGCCGTTTTGAAAAAGATCCACACTGTAACTTTACTTGTGGAAGGCCTGACACCGGCTTGTCTGTCTCCATGGAGATATTATTGCTTTGCCTGGAATGTTCCACAGTATGTCTTTAGACTCTGTACCTGATTTTTTTTCCATCTTAAAAATGTGAAAAACAGTAAGTACATTTTTTGAGATTTTTAGAACAATTAAAGAAGAAATGTAGTGATTTAGAAGAAAGAATTGAGCTGATTTGAAGTGATTCAATTGATTTCTTAATTTTTCTAATCGTTTTTGTGTTTTTATGTTTGTTTTGCTCAAAGTTGGGACGGAAACTGAAATTAAATATGATTTTAAAAAAAAAGTCTCAGCCATTTCAGTCAAACCAAAAAGAAAAGTACTTTTTACTTTTCAGTCCAAATTTAAAATGTAGTAGACTAGAAAGTACAGATACAGAAACCTGTTCTCAAACGTAGTGAAGTAAAAGTAAAAAGTACTCTCTGTAAAATGTACTTGCGTAAAGTACAGATACCTAAAATGTGTACTTGAGTATTGTACTTTTACTTTTGTACTTCGTCACCTTGGATCTATAATAAAAAGTGGATAAGCCCCTCCCCCTCGGCGCCGCCTCGATCGTGGATCTGTTCAAACCTCGATGGTGCTGCTTGTGTCTGGAGTTGGTGTAGTGACGCTCACTGGAACGACAGCGAAAAAACCTCCTGCCCACAGAGCGCAAAGTGACCACAAACTGCTCGTGTTCGACTGACAGGGGCTGACAGGGGCTGACAGGGGCTGACAGGGCACCTACGATATTCAAAAATGTCGGATTTTGAGGTGATTTTTACCTATTTTCAGATCATAAACTTTTTCTCAGCTCAAAATCCGTCTGTTGTCTTAAAAACATCTTTTTAATCGTTCGCTCCAGCTCCGCTCTGCTCCTCTCGCTCTGATTGGTCAAAGTGATCACGTGACACACGAGGCCGCGCTCCTTGTTCACGCTCACGTGCGTTAGCGTGTGCCCGCGGGAGAAAAGAGCGCTACTGCACATGCTCAGTGGGCAGGAGCCACAGGAAGTCCCTCGCCTCAGCTCATCTGGAGACGAGACACTGAGCTCGGCCCAGTGACTTGAACAGGCGCCATGTTTAGACCCCGAGGTTTGGGGCGCCGTGTTTAGACCCCGAGGTTTGGGGCGCCGTGTTAAGACCCCGAGGTTTGGGGCGCCGTGTTTAGACCCCGAGGTTTGGGGCGCCGTGTTTAGACCCCGAGGTTTGGGGCGCCGTGTTTAGACCCCGAGGTTTGGGGCGCCGTGTTAAGACCCCGAGGTTTGGGGCGCCGTGTTTAGACCCCGAGGTTTGGGGCGCCGTGTTAAGACCCCGAGGTTTGGGGCGCCGTGTTAAGACCCCGAGGTTTGGGGCGCCGTGTTAAGACCCCGAGGTTTGGGGCGCCGTGTTTAGACCCCGAGGTTTGGGTTCCAGACCGACTAGTGGACCCTCCAGGTACTGCAGCTCCGGGAGTTTGGGCCCAGACAGAATTCTCCCATAGAGCGCAATGCATTTTGGGAATTCAAACTGCCCGTGTTCTGACAGGGCATCCGGCTTTAACAAAGGTCAGATTTTGTAGGATTCTTTTCTATTTTCACAACATAAACTTTTTAAAATGTTTAAATCCTCAAAGCTCCTAAAAGTGATCTTTGTCAGACTGAGCCTCGCCGCTCTGAGCCGCGCTCGCTCCGCTGTGTGTGTGTGTGTGTGTGTGTGTCTGTGTGTGTGTGTTTTACCTGGTGAGCAGCGGCAGACAGAGGGCGCTGTGGAGCCGGTCGGACTCAGAGCCGGACAGGAGCAGGTGGGACAGGACCCCGGCTCCAAACGCTCCCTCAGACTGGAGCTGCAGGTTCGACAGGAGGCTGTGACCTGCAGGGGGCGACACAGAGCGGATCAGCGAGTTCACAGTGACACTAACCACTTTAAACGAACATCTGACAGATTCATGTTTTTATGATTTGGTTTTCAGGGACAGTTCTGAGGTAAATACACATCACAATTATACATCAGTTAAAGCTGCATTGGGTAGTTTTTCTGGTTGGGGTCCATCACCTGCTTGTTTCTATGGATACGTCATTACTCTGCCTGGAATGTTCCACAGTGTGACATTAAACAGCTCTACTTTACATTTATTCAATCACAGGTGGTTTTAGAGCTCAAAAATACCTAGAAAAACAGACATTCTGACTGTGAGCAGGGTCGCCTCTCCACAGATCTGACCTGGAACTTGGGTTTGGTTTGGTCTCCATGGAGATAGAAAGGTTTAATGCCATACTGTGATCACACCTTTAAGTGGAAGTTTGTGAAGACAAATAGAAAACTAAAAGCACAATGATTTTAAACATAGACTGTTTATATAAATGGACATAGCTAACGCGCTAGCCGCAGCGTTCCAAACAGGAAGTGAGCACGGGCACGATTTGGCTCCATCAACTCTGACTCCCAGTTCACTTTCCATTGAAAATACCTGGCTCCTTTCTCTGTAACAGCTGCTGTCAGACTTCTCATTTTGGTCTTTAAATGTTCGTATAACCCGCTCTACGTGATCCTGGGGTTTTTATTTCAACATTTTGTCCGTACAGTTCCTGTTCTAAATGTGGACCTCAACTCCAACTCCGATAACCACTCAATGAGCTTCATTTGACTGGAGCTGCTCACTGTGGGTGACGCTTCCTCAGTGCTCTTCTTTATACAGACTGTGGTTTAAACAAATAACAGACCCAGTCTCTCCTCCTATTGGTCGCCTCTGTGAGTGACAGGTGGTTTTAACCAATCCCAGACACGTATGAACCTGCCTTTAGTTTAGTTTCCTCTCGGTGTACAAGAAATCTGAGAACACTGAAATGATAATATAGGGTATGATCGCACTTGTGCATGGACCAGATCAAAACTGGGACTAAACTGGGACTAATTCTGAAACCAAACCAGGACTAGATCAGGACCAAACCAGGTCTACCATCAGGACTAAACTGGACTCAAACCAGAACCCAACAGGAACAACTGTGAACGCTACAGACTGTAAAAAGAAGTGGACTGAGTGAGCGTGATGTCACCCACAGTGTTCGGCTCCAGTCAAATGCAGCTCATGAGGCTAGCAGGTATAGGGGCAAAGTTGGAACCAAGCTTCATATTAGGAATAGAAATTTATTAACAGACAAAAGAGCAAAATAAAAACCCCAGCAACATGTAGAGCGAGTTCATACAAACATTTTAAGGCCAAAATGACGAGTCTCACAGCAGCAGGTACAGAGAGAGGAGACACATGTGAAGTCGATTAGATTCAGAGTCGATGGAGCCGGAATCGTGCCCATGAACACTTCCTGTTTGGTACATTTATACAGATATATACATTTATATACATTTATATACATTTATATACAGTCTATGGAAGACACTATGAGAAAGTTTTTATAGACTCCCACTTACCGAGCTGGCGGACTTTTTCCTTGACGCGAGCGCTCTGCCTCGGCTCCTCTCTCTCCTCCCCCTCCGCCGTGGTCGCTCGCCCCCCCTCGCCCCTCCCACAGAGCTGGTAGTGCATCATGGCCGCCGCGCCGCTCTTCACCAGAGCCTGGAGACAGTTTGGGTTTTCACTGAGTCTGAGGAGCAGCCTGAAGCAGCGCGCGCTGGGGTCCGGATGACTCGTGAGGTACAGGAGCAGCGCTGACATCACCGCGGTGTTCACCAGCGCCGCGCTCGGGTCCGACACGTGAGAGAAACGAGACAGCAGCAGGAGGATGGGCGACTCCGGCGTCCAGGGCTCAGGGTGGTACGGGTGGTACGACGGCGGGCGGCTCACGGAGGGCGGAGTCTCGATCGGGAGCTTCAAAATGGACGCCCGATCTCGTTGTTTTCGGCGCTGAGGAGAGCCCAGTTTGAACTTAGACGGAGAGACGGGGGTTTTGGGAGAACTGGAGACAGGTGCAGAAGAGGAGGTGGTGGAGGAGGGGTTTTTACAGGTGGAGTCCAGGGTATTGGGGGTGGAGGAAACAGGTGAGGGGAGAGGAGGCTTAAGGCTGGTGGAGGAGGTAGGTGTAGTTGCAGTAGCTGTAATAGTAGCAGTTGTAGTAGCAGCATTAGCAGTAGTGGTGGATGTGGGAGATGGACGCTCGGACTCCCCGGTGGAGGAGGTTATAGGCGTAGCTGTGGTAGCAGTGTTAGCAGTAGCATTAACATTGGCAGCAGTTGTAGCATTAGAAGTAGTTGTAGCGTTATTGGCAGGTGAAGCAGAGGACAGGTGCAGCCCGTTCCACTCTGTGTCCCTGTCGGTGGAGGAGGAGTCCAGCAGATCTCCCTCAGACGAGATGAGGCCTTCAGACAATAACCAGGACCTGAAACCAAAGTGTAAGTGTTTTAACCAAAGGAGAAGATGATGAGAGACGAGAAATCAGACTCAGAGGTGAAGTTAGAGCCACTTTGACTCTTACAGCCCCATGAAAAACTTGATGAAGTGGTAAAAAAGCTGCGCGCCGTCGGCCTTTAAATTGAATAATTTAAAGAGCCCAAATCACACTATTCTCTAATCAACTGTTCCAATGTCGTTTCCTCGTCACAAACACCTGGAGTTGTGTTTGTTTCATTCACATGTTTAACACACAAACCTGCAGATTTAACACGAGTTCTTCTCTCAAACAGAAAACACTCTGTTTCACCTTGTGATGTCAGGTGGTAAAACAGGAAGTGCTCCACTGTGTTTTTAAACTTTTTAAAACTAAAACTCATTTGGATCATTTCATCCTGGAATTGCCGATCTCGACTGAACTAAAGGTAAAAGGAGCTGTTCACTTGAAAACTACCACTTGATGACATCACAAGGTGGAACAGAGCGTTTGGAGCTTTGGAGATGTAGACAGACTAATAATAAAGAGTTCCTCAAACATGTGAATGAAACAAACACAACACCAGGTCACGAGTGACTCTAGGTCACTCGTGACCTGAGTCCCTCGAGTCGCTCGTGCGTTCTCTCGGGTCGTTTGTGCGCTCCCTCGAGTCGCTCGTGCGTTCCGTCGAGTCGCTCGTGCGTTCTCTCGGGTCGCTCGTGCGTTCCCTCGGGTCGCTCGTGCGTTCCCTCGGGTCGCTCGTGCGTTCCCTCGGGTCGCTCGTGCGTTCCCTCGGGTCGCTCGTCCGTTCCCTCGGGTCGCTCGTGCGTCCCCTCGGGTCGCTCGTGCGTCCCCTCGGGTCGCTCGTGCGTTCCCTCGAGTCGCTCGTGCGTTCTCTCGGGTTGTTCGTGCGTTCCCTCGGGTCGCTCGTGCGTTCTCTCGGGTCGTTCGTGCGTTCCCTCGGGTCGCTCGTGCGTTCCCTCGAGTCGTTCGTGCGTTCTCTCGGGTCGTTCGTGCGTTCCCTCGGGTCGCTCGTGCGTTCCCTCGAGTCGCTCGTGCGTTCCCTCGAGTCGCTCGTGCGTTCCCTCGAGTCGCTCGTGCGTTCCCTCAGGTCGCTCGTGCGTTCCCTCAGGTCGCTCGTGCGTTCTCTCGAGTCGTTCGTGCGTTCTCTCGAGTCGTTCGTGCGTTCCCTCGAGTCTGTGATACCTGAGGCTGAGGAAGCTGCTGGAGCACAGAGTCTCCTTCTTCTCTTCAGGAGGAGGAAAGTCAAACGAGTCCATGCAGTCCCGCGCTACGTCACCAGGGGGCAGCTGGGAGCCTTTACACAGCCGCACCAACCGCTCCACCAGCGCCGCCACCAGCCCCGCCTCCTGAAGCGTCTCCATGGCAACCTCGTCAAACACAAAGTCCACACACGCCCAGATCGCCATTCTGCACACACAAACACACCGGGTTAAAGGTACTACTAACATGAGATACTACTGATGCCCTCCCATCCTCCTGTATCCCTGTGTGTCAGATGCCCTCCCATCCTCCTGTATCCTGTGTGTCAGATGCCCTCCCATCCTTCTGTATCCTGTGTGTCAGATGCCCTCCCATCCTCCTGTATCCTGTGTGTCAGATGCCCTCCCATCCTTCTGTATCCTGTGTGTCAGATGCCCTCCCGTCCTCCTGTATCCTGTGTGTCAGATGCCCTCCCGTCCTCCTGTATCCTGTGTGCCAGATGCCCTCCCGTCCTCCTGTATCCCGTGTGTCAGATGCCCTCCCGTCCTCCTGTATCCCGTGTGTCAGATGCCCTCCCGTCCTCCTGTATCCCGTGTGTCAGATGCCCTCCCATCCTCCTGTATCCCGTGTGTCAGATGCCCTCCCGTCCTCCTGTATCCCGTGTGTCAGATGCCCTCCCATCCTCCTGTATCCCGTGTGTCAGATGCCCTCCCAGCCTCCTGTATCCCTGTGTCAGATGCCCTCCCGTCCTCCTGTATCCCGTGTGTCAGATGCCCTCCCAGTCTCCTGTATCCCTGTGTCAGATGCCCTCCCATCCTCCTGTATCCTGTGTGTCAGATGCCCTCCCGTCCTCCCATTCTGTACTCTATCAGTTCTGTGTGGTCCATTTGCAGTTATCAAACCCAGAGCCGTACGGCCTCTGATCTGTTTGACCAAATGATGAATGATAAAGATAAAGAGAGAACGGGATGCAGCGCGTCTGAAGAGGAAACATTTTATGCTCCTGTGCTCCAATAAGAGACTGAGGGTGGAGCTGACTGAGGGCGGAGCTGACTGAGGGCGGAGCTGACTGAGGGCGGAGCTGACCGAGGGCGGAGCTGACCGAGGGTGGAGCTGACCGAGGGTGGAGCTGACCGAGGGTGGAGCTGACCGAGGGTGGAGCTGACCGAGGGCGGAGCTGACTGAGGGCGGAGCTGACTGAGGGCGGAGCTGACTGAGGGCGGAGCTGACTGAGGGCGGAGCTGACCGAGGGCGGAGCTGACCGAGGGCGGAGCTGACCGAGGGCGGAGCTGACTGAGGGCGGAGCTGACCGAGGGTGGAGCTGACTGAGGGCGGAGCTGACCGAGGGCGGAGCTGACTGAGGGCGGAGCTGACCGAGGGTGGAGCTGACCGACAGAGGGTGGAGCTGACTGAGGGCGGAGCTGACTGAGGGCGGAGCTGACCGAGGGTGGAGCTGACCGAGGGTGGAGCTGACTGATCCAGTGACACTAAGACTTGGAGCTGGTGCTGTTTGGACACTACTGCACAGAAAACCCGCTCCACTAAAGCCATCAACCTAAACCTGAGAGGAGCTGCACCTGGACAGGGGGACAGGGGGCGGAGCTGCACCTGGACAGGGGGACAGGGGGCGGAGCTGCACCTGGACAGGGGGACAAGGGGACAGGGGGCAGAGCTGTACCTGGACAGGGGGACAGGGGGCAGAGCTGTACCTGGACAGGGGGCGGAGCTGTACCTGGACAGGGGGACAGGGGGCGGAGCTGCACCTGGACAGGGGGACAGGGGGCAGAGCTGTACCTGGACAGGGGGCGGAGCTGTACCTGGACAGGGGGTGGTCCTGGTGCGTGGAGATGAACCCTGTGAGGAGCTCCAGACCTCCGCAGTCCTTCACTTTGGCTCTGTTCACGGCCTCTTTGCAGCAGAGACAAAGCGCTTTGAAAAACACGGACGACTTCAGCGCGTCCTTCTTCACCTCCTCACAGAACCGCCGGATCACGCCCAGAGAGCCCACCAGGGGGCGCAGGCAGCCCTGAGCGCACACGTTGGCAAGGGTCTTCAGCGCCAGTTCCTCCATCGTCTTCTCCTCCTCTTCCTCCTCTTCCTCTCCGGATGCCAGGGCTCCGAGCCGAGGCAGTACCCCGGATCGGACCACCTGCCGGGCACACTCGACGCCGCAGCCCCGGGTCAGCTCGTGGAGGGCGCGGAGGGCGGAGCGACGGAGGGCGAAGGGCAGCTCAGGGGACAGGAGCGGGGCCAGAGACGTGAGCGCGCCCTGAAGAGACGACGGTACAATATTAAGGATCAGGTTATTGATACTTTACTGATGTCATCAACATTCCCTGGGGATGTGAAGCTAACAGAAGGCACTGCTCTGTCTGAAGCTCTTTTAGACTTTAATCTGAGCTTTATTTTAACACAATCTGACCAGAAAGGACTGACTTAGTTGGAGCTACAGCAGGTGAGCACAGGAGAGGACGCAAGAAGAAGAAAACCTAGAACTGTGCACCACTGTCTTCTGCTTTAAAAAGAAGTTTAAATGTTTAACTCTGGGCAGATACATGAATTATGATGCCGAGTTCATGCTGTAGTACTTTGCTAATAAATTATAATAAATTATTCAATCAATCAAGCTGTTAAAGTCTCTCACACATAAAATTACAGTCACAATCTATAGCCAGCATCAGTCAACAGATTAGGTTCTGATAGCAAATATTTTCCAAATTTGCAGTATAAAGTACTTTTGGTCATTTGGGCCAATTCAGCCATAAATCTGAGGGCCAACAAAAACTGATCTGAGAGCCGGATTTGGCCCCCGGACCATAGTTTGGACACCCTCCCCCTTAGGGAGTGGCGTTGTGATCTAGTCTTGTCAAAAACTAGGGTTACTCCGATACCGGTACTGGTATTGGCAAAAGCTCAGATACTGCACATTTTTCAGGTATTGGCGAGTACTCAGCCCAAATCACAGATCCGATACCACTCTGTATTTTCCACTCTGTATTTTCTACTCTGTATTTTCCACTCTGTATTTTCCACTCTGTATTTTCCACTCTGTATTTTCCACTCTGTATTTTCCACTCTGTATTTTCCACTCTGTATTTTCTGTTTCAGTTTCTAACGCTGCCACTAACGCTCAGAGCATTTTAAACAGACTGTGGAGGCTCTGGAGACTCTTTAAACACGCTGATAATGACAGAAAAGACATTTGTGTTTCCTTCATTTAGCCTTTAGTGTGGACGCTCAACGTAGTAGAAAAACTGCGCTACGGAGAGTGCAGCCTGACAGCAGCAAAACAGCGCTAACTCGGACTTTGTTTACTCTGCAGAATGATCCCTGTGCTAAACCAGGACTAAACCAGGACTAAACCAGGACTAAACCAGGACTAAACCAGGACTAAACCAGAACTAAATCAGGACTGAACCAGGACGGGCCCAGAGGTGCGCCCGCGTAGACTGTCAGGTGACCGCAGGCGAAAGTACCGGCGCAGAGCTCCACGCCCTACGGGTCTAACCGCAGCCGTCGCCCGATCGCACTTTGCCAACACCCTGCTCCACAGGATCGGGGTTCTCTCTCTCTCTCAAGTCCAAGATCAGTCCTGGTTTAGTCCTGTTTTAGTTCTGGTTCAGTTCTGCTTTAGTCCTCCTGGTTCAGTCCTGGTTCAGTCCTGATTCAGTCCTGATTCAGTCCTAGGATCAGTCCTGGTCTAGTCCTGGTTTAGTCCTGGTTTAGTCCTGTTTTAGTTCTGGTTCAGTTCTGGTTTAGTCCTGGTTCAGTCCTGGGATCAGTCCAGGTTTAGTCCTGGTTTAGTCCTGTTTTAGTCCTGTTTTAGTTCTGGTTTAGTTCTGGTTCAGTCCTGGTTCAATTCGTATTCGTACTGAAGAAATCGTAATCACAAATTTAATTTTGTGATTGTAATTCTTGATGTCGTAACTTTTCAGTTCGTATTTGCTGATGGATAAAAAACACACAGTTCATTTTATGTACGACTGAACTCATTCCACAGTTTACGGATATTTATTTTATGTTCAACTACAGCCAGTTATGCAGGATTTACCAAATCTGCACAGATTTCTGTCCTGTGCACATGAATATTTCTGAAAGTTTTCGTACTCCAGACATGTCGCTCATTCTCGTAGGCCCACGAATTTTTAATAATTCCCTTGTTTGTCGGAATGTCGGAATGTCGAAAAAAATGCTTAAGTGCCGCCACTCCGACTAAGGAAAAGAAAAATGTCGGAGTGGAGGGACGTTTGATAAAAAAATGGAAATGCCTCCACTCCGACAATTAGACGTCAATGTCGGAGTGGCGGTTTGTCGGAATAGCAGCGTGTGCCCGCCGCGGAGACAAAGGAGCACCTAAAACACCAAGGATCAGAAGACCGACACGTCACTTCTCTGGGACTGACGCCGAGTTTACGACCAACATTCAATTTGTGTAAGCGACGTTTGTGATTAATATGATTCTGTTTTGAATATTATTATTATCATTTTAAGGCTAAACCATTAAACACAAACCTCATTTTTACAATTCCACACGTAGACGCACTAGATTTGACTCCCAAAATCGAATTTATTCTTCTACATTTTCTTTAGAGAGCCTTTTAGTACTTTTATTTACTGCTCTTGTACTGTAACAAAATTGAGTTGCCTTAGTTTACGTCTTCACACTATGTGGTATCGGACTCGTATCGGTATCGGTGAGTACACCAAGGCCAAGTATCGGTATCGGATTTTACTCGGATCGGCTTTTAACAGCGCGTGAGTTGTGTGGTCCTCTGTGTCTTTTATTTATTATTTGATTCATTTTTGTATAATTTTTAACTTTATGCATTTGAACACATTTGAACACATTTAGTTTTTATTTACTCTCTGTTGTTGTGTTCATTTGTCTGCAGCACTTTGGAAACGGTCCGGTTTATAAAATGTGCTATAGAAATAAACAACATTACTAAAAAAAAAAAAAACACACTGAAACCTGCTTCAGACAACTGCACAGTAATATGTTTGTTGTATCTGAAATAATACACGTAAATGAACTAAATAAAGTAAATGAATAAAGTAAATAAAGTAAATGAACTAAATAAAGTAAATGAATAAAGTAAATGAAGTAAATAAAGTAAATTGGGTAAAGGTGGACCTGTGAGAGGACGGACAGGCGATGGGACGGCGTGTCACAGAGGTACACCAGAGCGCGGGCTGCACTCTGAGCACATTCAAAACCAGCACTGGACTCAGGAGACGAGGACGCAGGGGCACAGGTACTCGCACAGGTACTCGGAGAAGTACTCATAGTACTCATAGTACTCGTAGTACTTGTAGTACTCGTAGTAGTGGTGCTGTCGGGAGTAGAGGGAGGAGAGGGAGAGAAGGATCCAGGAGAGGAGGAAGAGGAGGGAGAGGAGGAGGGAGAGGAGGACTGAGAGACGCAGAGAAGGAGCAGAGGAACACCACCTGGAAAACAAAACATTAACAGTGTGTCAGATGCCCTCCCATCCTCCTGTCTCCCTGTGTCAGATGCCCTCCCGTCCTCCTGTCTCCCTGTGTCAGATGCCCTCCCGTCCTCCTGTCTCCCTGTGTCAGATGCCCTCCCGTCCTCCTGTCTCCCTGTGTCAGATGCCCTCCCGTCCTCCTATTCATTGACGTCAGTTTCCTGTTTAAAAGGCGACATTCTGAGGACGATTCAAACGACAGAATACTTCGTTTTAAAAACAGCGCTGCCTTTTCATCATTCTGAAACTCATGGACATCTCCATCAGATGCCCTCCCTCACCGGCGGCGTGGATCCGGGCAGAGTTCTCCGGGTCCATGGCGAGGTTTCCCAGAGCTCGAGCTGCTCTGTTCTGAACGGACACCAGCGCCACCTGCCTCCTCATGATGTCCACTGCAACAACACGACATGAGCGTGAACTTTCTACACACAACGCTCCAAAACTTTAACAGACTTTAACAGAAATAGTTCCTTTTCTCTCACCGATAATGTTGATTCCGTCCAGTTTGCGAACCTGCATCAGAGAAACAGAACATTATTTTTGTTATTGTGTAACAGCGAGCGGTGGCCGATAAGAGGACGACTGGCGATTGGTGTTTTGGCTGTAAACCTTTTTCTGATTGGCCGAGGTCAGAGCCAGTGGCGCCTGCAGACGGGGCTGTGGCGACATGGGGAAAAAAAAGAATCACGATTTTTTTCCCCCCCATATTCATCGATCTTGATTTTTGATTTCCTTCCGTCTTACTGAAAATAAACAGGTGGACCTCAGGATTAAAGGGGAGCGTGTCAGGGTCACTACAGTTTTTATTTTGTGTTGATACGACTGATAATCAGAGGGTTAGGGTTAGGCTGTATTAAACCTAAAAGCCCCTGTGCGTTACCGTTGGCGACAGAAACACGTGCAACGTTTTTTTCACTCAGAAACGGTGAGAAAATAGTTGTTTATTTTCCAAAACTTTGTAATGATGAGAAGAGAAAGAAGAGGAGAGAGAGAGAGAGAGGGAGAGAGAGAGAGAGAGAGGGAGGCACGCGCACACACACACACACACACACACACACACAGGACTTTTTGTCAAACTGCAGATTTAAGGCTGCGTCTCAATTGTCCCCCTTAGCCCTCTGTCTTAGCCCTACCCCTCTGTTGTGCGCGTTCACGAGAGACAGAGGGGTGTCCCAATACTCTTTTCTGTAAGTGCGAGGACTAAGGGGAAGGGCTGTTCACCCCTCTGAACAGAGCGTTTTCAGATGCACCCTTTGTGCAAAGGGGATAGGCGTGGCTTAACGCAAGTCGGAGCAAAAACCAACACGGAAATCGGGAAGTGTCGAGCAATCGGGAAGAAATTGGACAAATGTGAGTATTTGCACTCAAGAACCTCATAAAAAGTTGTATAAAACTGTAGTAACTTTTGAAAAGTTGTAGGTATACTCATGGCGCCAGCATTTACGCTTTCTGACATATACGGCTTATCGTAACATGCCCGGTTAGAACTATACGCTTGTTACGGTAGAATGTGTAAAGTATTACGAACATGCATGGCCTAAAAGAACTATATACGCATATATGTGAGACTAGAATGTGTCAAATATATCGCTGTATTTCGCCTCGTAACTCGTCTCATGCGCTTTTAGAACTATACACATGTTACGGTAGAATGTGTAAAGTATTACGAACATGCATCGCCTAAAATATTATTGTTTCGTTTCGCCTTGTAAATTATCCCCTATTTATATTAAAAACGACATGTTATTAATCACATTTGTATTTTGTTTAGAAATTTCTTGTAGGAGGCTGGACTTGTTGGAGTTGTGTCAGCCCAACAAGCTTCAAAAAAGTGGGAGAATTTGAAAATAAAATATAAGGTATATTACATTCTATAATATTTGTAGGTACCAGAACAACTATATATGTTTATGACTATGTATTCATTTTGTTTTCTTTTTTGTGTGTACCAGGCATCCTCTACAACTCCGTCCACCTCTGCAGCATTTTAATTTTGTGTTACAGTTGATTAAAATTTGATTTACATATGTTGTACAGAGTATAGTCATTTTAACAAATTAAAAAATTAAAAAAACATTTGACTTTTTGCAAAGTTCATTTAAAACAAACTCAAAAGGAGCACAATACTTCAAAACTTTAAAAATAATGTCATATTGTTGCGACTGCAAAGGGGTGTCCCATTTCTAAGGGTTAAAACATACCCCTTTGCCTTACCCTCTGTTTAAAGACAGAGGGGTAGGGCTAAGGGGTAGGGCTAAGACAAAGACAGAGGGCTAAGGGGGAGAATTGGGATTGGGCCTAAGTCTAGTCAGGAGACACTTTTCTGTTCACTCACTCACTCACTCTTCTGTCCATTAAAAGGCACTCGCCTTATGGAGATCGACCAAAGATCTCCATCTATCGACAGTCCTACCTACAGATGCTGTGTATGGAGAGGAAAATTTGGCCAAAAAAACGACAGTGAGGCCAGCGATTTGTAGGTCGTCTTTGTGCATTTCCTGTTTTGTCCCTGCTGTATATTCCCTGTTTATTCCTGTATATTCCTGTATATTCCCTGTTTATTCCTGTATATTCCCCTTTAGTCCCTTGTATATTCCAGTCTTACCTGAGCACACGTCTCCCTCTCAGTGCAGCAGTTACCCAGAATGCTTAGGGCCAGGTCCAGAGTCTTCCTGTTGCAGTCGGGCTGTTTGAGCAGCTCCAGGAGCGGCCCCAGCCCCCCCTCACGCCTGAACCGCGAGATGGACGACCTGCAGCAGAGAGCGGCTGTGACTGACGAGCGAGAAGAAAACAATCATTCATAAAAGTTCAGAGTGAGTCTTTATGAAGTGGAACAAAGATCTCATGCCACAAGATCCTGCTAAAAGATCGCACACATGAGAAAAATTATCTTGTGAGATTCTTTAGTTAGTGTTTTCATTTGGACTGGACAAAAAAAGAGTTACGTATTAGTGAATTACATCTCTTACAGTTCCAAAAAAACAATGCTAGAATAGAAACAAAACTATGAATCGGAAACTGAATTAAGTTAAAATCTCGTCTTGTCTCGTCGACCCAATCTCGTATCTCGTCTCGTGGAAACTGTGTCTCGTCCCGTCCCTCCTAAATATTAAATCCACTTTTATTTACTATTAAACTCACGACATGGTGGTTTTATATTATCTCTCACCCTCACTTAACACCAGTCTCTTGCTTTATTGCTACTTATTTTTATATTTATCATTACATGTTTTAATTTTTACTCTTTGTTATTATAATATCTTGTGGTGTGTGAGCGGCTGTGTCCCAATAATTTCCCTTGTGGATCAATAAAGTTTGTCTAAGTCTAATTGTAGTGTTAGTTCTGAAGTGTGGATCCCTGTTGGACCAATCGTACTGTCCCTCAGAACAATGATTACAACGATATTATTTTGTATTAGGAGTTCACAGCAGCAGTACCGACCTGTGGCCCTTGATGTGGTGCGTGCGTATGGCCACTAGGGCGCGCCACTGGGCCATCTTGGCGCGTTTGTCCAGGTCTTTGGGGCTGTGGGGCTTTTTGGGCAGTTTGGAGAGGCACCAGGAGAGAGACAGCTCCGGATCTTTGGAGGGAGAAGGTTTGAGTTTACAATCGCCTCCCGACACCGACGCCATTTTGAAATGATTCCTCTGCTTTTCTCTTTTAAAAGTCTGAGGAAAAATAGCAAAGGAGAAATTCAGTTCTGTCGCTGGACAAAAGTATGTTTCACAACTCCTCCAAGAACTTCTTCGGTCTGGTGGACACTGCCTTATATCTAGGAGCAAACAACACTGAAACTACTCTGAAACTAACACATACACTTGTTTACAGTTTCTGTTTGTTAGTTTCGGTCTGTTGAACTTCACTGAGTAAGACCTGTGCCTGAGTCATATTAGCAGAATCATTCAATCATAACACAGTGTATTAGTGAAATATTGTTTGTGTATTAAAACTGATTAACTGGACAATAAATAGTAAATGGGATGCTTTCATAAACACAATTCACTGAAAAAAATCATAAATAATTTTTAAATACTTCTGGGACGAGTCTGGAGTTATTTCACTGGAAAATACTGTGGCTTTTTTTTTATTTTAAAGATTATTTTTGCACACAAATGGGACTACACACCTACCAGCTGATGCCGCAGTGCCTTCCGGGAAATGGAGTTCCGTTTGCTTCCGTCCGCTCCCGAATCGGGCCTACATCCTGAAAAACACGAATATTCTCCGTCCTAATGATAGTTCGCACGTATAAACCGTCAGTGTTACATATTTCCCTCCTAAATATCGTTCTGAGTTACTGTTTTATCAGTGTTGTGAAGGCACAGGCCGCAATCTTTGGTGAAAAACTGAAATCGCGGAAGCTAGCAGTTAACGCCATCTTTAGCCAAACAACACACGGGGGCGACGAGGGGCGGGAGCACGGGCTGAAGGGTGCGGCGGGCGGAAACGGCTGGGATTTGTAGTCCAAACCCGCGCAGCCGTAATGTAAAGGATGCTTTAAAGAACTACAAACGGCGTTGACATGGAGAGGGCGAGGTTTGTGGTTTGTAGTTCATTTGACAGGGTAAACGTAGGGCAAGTTACAAAGTAGGGCACTTCTCTCTCTTTTAGATCATTTATACGTCAAATTGTATTATGAAACAATAGATTTCTTTGCTTGATTGCATTTCTGATGGTAAAAAACATAAGATTGTACACGTCTATGGCAAAAAAAAGTCTGGCTCAATTTAATTTTTTCAGCCGTTTATCAGTACGTAGCCATTTATTTTTACCATTCAAATAATAAAACCGCCTTGTTAAGACTTAAAATGTCGATTAATAAAATAAGGAATAAAGAGGCCCGTCAACAATGATTTTACACACGCAAAGTCATTAAACTCTTCTGTTAATTATCTATCTAGAGTTTCTCATGAACATAGACTCCATATTTAAAGTTTCTTCCTCATAATGTTTAAAAAGAAGAAATACATAAACGGTTGGTATTTTACATTTAAAGAGCCTAGATTACTCTGTTCTAACGGAGTTTCCCCATCACAAACAGACCTGGAGTTTTGTTTCATTCACACGTGTTTTAACACACAAAACCTGCAGATTTAGGCTGAGTTCTTCTCTCAAGCTGAAAACACTCTGTTCCACCTTGTGATGTCATCATGTGGTAATACAGGAAGTGCTCCACTGTGTTTTTAAACTCCACACACCTTCACTAGAATCATTTGGATCATTTCAGTCCTGGAATTCCCGATCTCTACTGAACTAAAGGTAAAAGGAGCTGTTCAAACTGTTGAAAACTACCACTTGATGACATCACAAGGTGGAACAGAGCGTTTGGAGCTTTGGAGATGTAGACAGACTAATAATAAAGAGTTACTCAAACATGTGAATGAAATAAACACAACTCCAGGTCTGTTTTTGAGGAGGAACAACATTTGAACATAACTTAAAGCTACAGGAGTCCATTTGTTTAATATTTTACCTTAAAAATATTATGATCAGATTTAACACAGATCCATATTAAACACAAACTGCTACAGAACCATCGAAAATCAGCTGCTCATTGAAAAAAAAGAGGAAGACCCAGGCAGAACATGCAAAAAGTTGTTGAGTGAAGTAACCACAGCACACAGAGTTAAAAACAGTTTGCTTTAATGATAAATCTGTAACAAGAGCAACTTCCATTCAACATTTTTAATTTTGTCTTTTTTTTTTTTTTTTGCATCAAGACATTTTCTTTCCTCGACCTTTAAGTCTGTCCCAGTTAAATAACAAATGATATTTAATAATAATAACAATACTAACAACGAGCCAGTGTTTGTTTCCATTGTCACTTTGCTTAAGAAGAATTCCTAATACAGCCGTAATAACAAGAGGAAAGCAAGGTTTGAATAAGATTATAAAGGTGTAATAACCACACAAGCTGCAGACATGGGCAGTTTCCAACAAACATCAGAGCAAAGATTTAAACATAAAAAAATAACCAAACAAAAGAGCAAAAGTAGCTTTGTTTTGTCAAATTAAAGTACAAATTGGATTAATTAACTACACAAAACGAATAAGCCCCATAAAATGTATTACAATCAACAGTTTGTGTTTAAATGCTTAATGTTCCTGATTTTTTATTGGCGTTTCATGTGTTAGCTTAAAGATACAGTATGGAACTTTCTGAAGGTGGAACATCCCCTGTGTGATTGCACAGTCAGTACGCATGTGTTTCGATGTTGGAAATGTTTGGAAAAGAAAAAAACAAAACAAAAACATGCCTTTATTTTTGTCTATTTTGGTTGAAAAGTGACATACTGTGGCTTTAAATGAATGTAAACCAGTAGATGGCGTAAGAGCTCCACCTGCGCATCCGCCAAGGAGTGAAGCAGTGTAAAACAGGCTAAAAACAATAGCTGCTAGCGCTGAAGTTGCTTAGCTGTGTAGTGGAGGTTATTTGAGGTGAAAGTGAATGGACTTAAAAAACACGGAGGAGCATTTCTGGAACATGTGTGAATGAAACAAAACACAACTCCCGGGGATGTTTTCGAGGAAGAAACCACATTAAAACAGCTAAAGAGCGCAAAGACAGTTATAATAGAGGAGATTTAAACCTAAAATTTGACTGTAAGACATTATTTTCACGAGGCGTTCACCGCCTTCGTCTCGGTTTCAGTTTCCTTCGCAGCGGAAAACCTTTACAGCCGATTTCAGTAACATTTAAACCACCTTCAAACCCCGAAAATTGGGATACGTACCAAGAAAACTCCAAAATTCTCCTGCTACTAATGTGTTTTAAACTTCAGATTCTGGCTAAATAGAACCCACAAAAACGACTAGCGCGTAACACTTATACTTAACTCAGGCCAAATAAATGTGAGAGCAGTTTCAGAGTAGAACACGAAATTAAAACCAAAAATGTCACACATCTTCCTCACAGTTAAGCCAGCGAAATATTAAAAAACAACAGTAAGGCAGAGTCAACCTCACCTCAAATAAAGACTAGAATGAAATCTTATAGAACGAGGTACAACTGTTTACAAATTTAGGGCAACAGATGATTAAAGAGGGGGTATTAGACAAGCCGCCGTGTACAGTTCTTGGATTTTTATGGAGAATTGTGGGCGGAGCCTTGTACTGCTAACTGTAAGGAGGATTTGAACAGAGCCCGGGAGATGCATGGAGGGCTCCAAAACCTCTTCAGGATGTTTTTGGACGAGGGAACGACGTTATAACATGGGAAAAAGCAAAAAAAAAGTTGCATAATACCCCCGTCTTTAAGTGCAATGACGACATGCACTGCAAAAAGTGTTAAAGGAGTTGAATTCCAAATATTAAACCTGATTTGGGTTTTGTTTTGTTTCGACAAGTTTCTTTATATATATATTTTTTTAGCAAAGTTCTTCTTATTTGTTTGATTATACTGTACAACGTTATGGCAACTTTCAAAATGGCTACCTATATTTATTTTTCTCACATTTCTCAAAGGATCCTCAGTGTTCGTCTGCGCTTCAGTAAAAAGCGACAGAACTCAGAAAATTTCAGATTTTCTTTTTTTTCCCCCTCGATTAAAACTAAAAACTAAACGTACGCCGCAAAAAAAGGATCATCTCCACCGTGTAATATTTCCGAAAGAGCGTGCCCACCTTTTTGTCGCCATAGAGATGTTAGTGCCTCGTCTGGAATATTTCACATTATGGCATTAAACTTAAAGAGTTACCGGTCAGATCTGCGGAAAGGTGACCCCATTCATACTATCAATTAACGCATAAAAACACAAAACACATGTAAATGAATAAATACAATAGAGTTACATAAGTTTAATGCCATACCATAGAGCAATCGTATCCATGGTGACAAGCAGGCGACGGACCCGCAACGAGAAAAGTTACGTAGTGTTCCTTTAAAGTGGCCCGAGCTCAGAATATTAAACTTGATGTGAGAAGTTTGGACAATTTGTGATTTATTTTTGCATAACACAGCAACCTGGTGTAGCTCTTTTTTAAGGTGAAGCGTCTTGCTCAAAGACACAACAACAGGACGCACTGGTCAGAGCGGGTATTGAACCGGCAACCTTTGGATTTGTGGGCGTTTGATAAATATATGAAATCACAAATAGTCAAATCTGATCAAATCAAGGTTATTTTTTCTGAATCAATGTCACAGAAATGTTGGATATTCCTTTAAATTTGCAGTGTACGTTTCCCCCGCTGCATGCCTCTGGTTTAGTCTAGTTCTAGTTCTAGGTCTGGGTCCAGGTCTAGGGTCTATAGTCTGGTTACAATCCTGGTCTCACCACGGCCTGCTCGTTGGCGGGGTGTAGGGTCTGGTCTGGGGTCTTGTCCTCGGTCTGGGGTCTTGTCCTCGGTCTGGGGTCTTGTCCTCGGTCTCTGGGGTCTTGTCCTCGGTCTCTGGGGTCTTGTCCTCGGTCTCTGGGGTCTTGTCCTCGGTCTCGGGGGTCTTGTCCTCGGTCTCGGGGGTCTTGTCCTCGGTCTCGGGGGTCTTGTCCTCGGTCTCTGGGGGTCTTGTCCTCGGTCTCTGGGGGTCTTGTCCTCGGTCTCTGGGGGTCTTGTCCTCGGTCTCTGGGGGTCTTGTCCTCGGTCTCTGGGGGTCTTGTCCTCGGTCTCTGGGGGTCTTGTCCTCGGTCTCTGGGGGTCTTGTCCTCGGTCTCTGGGGGTCTTGTCCTCGGTCTGGGGTCTTGTCCTCGGTCTCTGGGGTCTTGTCCTCGGTCTCTGGGGTCTTGTCCTCGGTCTCTGGGGTCTTGTCCTCGGTCTCTGGGGGTCTCTGGGCGTCTCTGTAGTCTGGTTACGATCCTGGTCTCACTGCACGGCCTGCTCGTTGGCGGTGCTTCCGGAGTCTTGGGGCTTCATGACGTCGGGCAGCTCAGGGGGGGTGGAAAAAGACTCGATTCTGAGCGGCTCAAACGAATCCTCTGAAAAACACAAACAGCAGATTTTACAAAGAACTCTCCAACATTTTACAGTTCAGCGGTAAAAGTTCCAGTGAAAACAGTCCCTCAGGTTTGAAGTTCACTATAGTCGAGAATCGGTGTGAGCCGCTCCTCTGCTGTTTCAGTGTGACGGGCCTGTGCTGCAGATCCTCAAAACGCGGCAAGAAAAACTGATTTTCTGTGGAAGCCTCGAGTGGGAAAAATACACCTGTATTTTGGGTTGGCGGGCGGCTCTGCTGTAACCCAGCGTGTGACCCAGCGTGTGACCCCGCGTGTGACCCCGCGTGTGACCCCGCGTGTGACCCAGCGTGTGACCCCGCGTGTGACCCCGCGTGTGACCCCGCGTGTGACCCCGCGTGTGGCCCCGCGTGTGGCCCCGCGTGTGACCCCGCGTGTGACCCCGCGTGTGGCCCCGCGTGTGACCCAGCGTGTGACCCAGCGTGTGACCCCGCGTGTGACCCCGCGTGTGACCCAGCGTGTGACCCAGCGTGTGACCCAGCGTGTGGCCCTGCGTGGCCCAGCGTGTGACCCCGCGTGTGGCCCAGCGTGTGACCCCGCGTGTGGCCCCGCGTGTGACCCCGCGTGTGGCCCCGCGTGTGACCCCGCGTGTGGCCCCGCGTGTGACCCCGCGTGTGGCCCCGCGTGTGACCCAGCGTGTGACCCAGCGTGTGACCCCGCGTGTGACCCCGCGTGTGACCCCGCGTGTGGCCCCGCGTGTGGCCCAGCGTGTGACCCAGCGTGTGACCCAGCGTGTGACCCAGCGTGTGGCCCTGCGTGGCCCAGCGTGTGACCCCGCGTGTGGCCCAGCGTGTGACCCCGCGTGTGGCCCAGCGTGTCACCCAGCGTGTGACCCAGTGCTGTGGCAGTCTGTCTGAAGGCTCCATTCTGCTGAAGCAGGAGTCGAGTGATTTCCAGTGTGAGTTCTGCAGGTTCTTCTTCTGTTGTTTGGGGCGTCGGGCTGCACAGGCGGTGGTGTGATGGAGCGCTATGAAAGAATCAGAGCTCCACAGCGCCTCCTCTGGCTGCTCTTCTGGCTGCTCCTCTGGCTGCTCCCCTGTCTGTGAGCTCATCTCCTCTAGATACTCAGACATGGTCGCTCAAGTCTGAGCGACCATGTCTGACCACCACCTCCCTGCCCCTCCACTCCCCCTCACCTCCCCATCCCTCTGCCCCTCACCTCCCCATCCCTCTGCCCCTCACCTCCCCATCCCTCTGCCCCTCACCTCCCCATCCCTCTGCCCCTCTCCTCCCCATCCCTCTGCCCCTCTCCTCCCCATCCCTCTGCCCCTCTCCTCCCCATCCCTCTGCCCCTCTCCTCCCCATCCCTCTGCCCCTCTCCCCTCTCACCACCGCTCCTGAAGGCCAGTCCGACTGTAGCAGGAGCCTGGGGTCGAGCCGTTTGGTTTGTGAAGCCACAGTTTCCCAAAGTCTGAGAGTCGTTCAACAAAACATCGTCCTGAAACAGAGACACTTTAAATACACTTGAGTTCTACTTAAATGTTGTAATCCTGGTTTGAGATCTGCTTTAAGAGCTGCACAAAAACAAATCAAAATCAAGTCCAAATCGCACTGATCGAACAGTCAAAAGTCCTCTGCAGAGGACGTTGCTTTTTTCTATCGTTCTTGTGTCATTTTATCAGTTTTATCATATTTTTACTAAACTGTTCAGCCGTTCTTGCGCTGGTCCTGATGTAGATCCAGTTTTTGTTTCTGTTTCCAGGTTTAGTCCCCGTCTCAGACCTGGTTCAGTCCAGGTTTAGTCCCTGTTTCAGACCTGGTTCAGTCCAGGTTTAGTCCCTGTTTCAGATCTGGTTCAGTCTTACCTTGTAGAGCCTCTGGTCCTCCGGCGCCCTCTTCAGGATGCCCTCCACGATGCGTTTGAGTTCGTAGACGGTGGTGGATTCTTTGGCGTCGGTGAAGATGGTGGTCTTATGACGTCGGATCATTAGAAACACATCCTGAAACAGACCAGCAGGGGGAGCTGTGTCAAAGGGCTTTACCATAGAGCAGGAGGGGACGATTCTTTTGTCCAGGTTCAAATCCGTGTTTATATTTGGTTTGGAATTAAGCAGTTACAGCTCTTCAGAAACATCGAAAATCAGATCCTAATCGATACTGAAACTAGTATAGAAACTAGATCCTCATTTTTCACAGGTTTCGATACTAAAAAATTCCCAGTGACAGAACAGAACCTTTCCTGAATGTGTTTAGAACGAACTGGAACTGGACCAGAACAAGTGTAAGAGCACAGAGACTAGTGTACACCCATGGACCTGGTTTAGACCTGGACCACTGAGGGATTCCACAGACATAAGGACACATGGGAACAGAAAAGAAAGTTCTACCATTTAAAGTGGAAAAATCACAGGATACTGTCTAAAGAATGAGGGTTTTTATTTTCATCGTGGGATCAGAATCAGTACAGAGTCTGGTCCTTAGTATCGAACTGGAGTTTGAAAGTTTTTGCATCGTGACACTATAATGATGTGAAGATGCAAAAATATGAAATCAAAGTCCAAAATAGACAATTTTGGCCTTTTATTTCATATTTTTGCATTTGAACATTAAATTGTAGTAATTTCTTTTCTATTCCCATGTGTCCTTATATCTGTGTAATCCCTCAGTGGTCCAGGTCTAAACCAGGTCTAAACCAGGTCCATGGGTGTATTTTAGTCTCTGTGCTCTTATACTTGTTCTGATCCAGTTCCAGTTCGTTCTAAACACATTCAGGAAAGGTTCTGCTCTGTTCTGTCAGTGGGACTTTTTTTTAGGATCGAAACCTCTGAAAAATGAGGATCTAGTTTCAAAACAAGTTTTAATATCGATTAGGATCTGATTTCCGATACTTTCAACAACACTAGATGACAGATTACAGGTTTTTTCAGCTCATACGTACTACACATTTATCTGTTTATTCACCACTTCACTGCAGTAACAGACAAAGGGGCAGTTCTGGTAAAACATTTGGAAAGTGACGCTGAACCAGTTCTGCTTCTGCTTCTAGAACTGCTCCAAAAACAACTCTCAAATTCAACTACTTTAAAAGGTCCTACACCACACAGAACTGACCTGTGAGCTTTAAGTCATGTTCTAATGATGTTCCTCCTCAAAATCAGACCTGGAGTTGTGTTTGTTTCATTCACATGTTTGAGGAACTCTTTATTATTAGTCTGTCTACATCTCCAAAGCTCCAAACGCTCTGTTCCACCTTGTGATGTCATCAAGTGGTAGTTTTCAAGTGAACAGCTCCTTTTACCTTTAGTTCAGTGGAGATCGACAATTCCAGGACTGAAATGATCCAAATGATTCTAGTGAAGGTGTGTGGACTTTAAAAACACAGTGGAGCACTTCTGGTATTACCACATGATGACATCACAAGGTGGAACAGAGTGTTTACTCCAGGTCTATTTGTGACGAGGAAACTACATTAGAACAGATCAGAAAACGGCGTAATCTGGGCCCTTTAAATAAACTGCCTCAAATCACCACCTGCACTCAGAGCCTTGAGCCAACACAGGCCGGTAACTACGGATACTCCGCAGCTGATGTCATCAATACTCCCTGGGAGTGTGATGCTAACTGTAAGCACTGCTCTGTCTTTCTGTTACTCAAATTAAAATAAAGCCCAGATTAAAGTCTAACACAGTCTGACCATAAAGACCCGACTGATCTGAACTCCAACAGGTGATCTGATCTGAGCCGTTAAACACGTCCCTCTAAAGAACATTACAGTCACAAGCTAGCATTAGCGTTAGCGTTAGTCAACAGTTTTTCAGTTATCTTATTAGGTTCTTTTTTCAGACCAAGCGTTTGTTTTCGACTGCTCCCTGCGGTCTTCCTCAGTGTCACGTGATGTTGCTGTGACGTGTCCGGTCATCTGATTTAAACAGGTTTTGGCACTGTCTTCCTACCGGTGGAGGCAGGACGACAGTGCCATCTGCACTCCGACTTCCTCAGGACAATATCCCAGATGTGGGAGAGTAAAAAAGCCCCCTGGTCCCGGTATATAGTCCGATGGGCATGTTTCTGTATTTCAATTAATCAGCTGACCGGACACGTCACAGCAACATCACGAGACTCTGAGGAAGACCGCAGGGAACAGTCGAAAACAAACTCTTGGTCTGAAAAAATAACCTAATAACATAAATTATGGAAAGACCAAATGAACCTCATTGGACTAGTTTTTCAGTGAGTCACTCTCACCTTTTAGTTTAAAAACAAACTCCTAAACAGGACCATGAACGCTCGCACTGACCACAGGAAAATTAAAACGTGCTCTTTTCTATTTATTCTTGAGTTTCAGAAGGTCTTAAAAACAGAACATTCCTCCATAGACATACATGCAGAACCCCTCCCCGCAGAGTGTTGTCACTACATAGTATCAATTACATCGTACTTTACCATGAAATATCCAAAAGGTCAATTCACAAACGTTGAACCTGATCATTTCGATTATTGTGTTAGTGTTACAGCAATTATTATCGACAAACTTTGACCACATGTGTCCATAGCATGTCCACCATATCAAACAACTTGTCCCACTTTTACTACAATTTCAGGTTGGGTTGGTGAAGTCTACGTTACTTTCACAGAATAGTTTTAGAAAAGTGGTGTGAGGCTTTGGGGAGCGAGCAGTAGTTTGACTGGCTCTGAAATGTCCAGTTTAGGCTCTTCTGAGCTGTGGGTTTATCACGTTTTACCACATTTTTTACCTGTTCTACTGTCGTTTCGTCACAAACACCTGGAGTTGTGTTTTGTTTCATTCACATGTTTACCGCACAAACCTGCAGGAACTCTTTATTATAAGTCTGTCCACATGTCCAAAGCTCCAAACGCTCTGTTCCACCTCGTGATGTCATCAAGTGGTAATACAGAAAGTGCTCCACTGTGTTTTTAAACTCCACACACCTTCACTAGAATCATTTGGATCATTACAGCCCTGGAGTTGCCAGTCCAGAACCGTAAATCTGGACACGTGATCGGCTGTGAGCTGGAGACATATGTCCCAGTGAGGGACACGAGGTCACTGGACAAACTGCTCTCCATCATGGACACTCCTGCTCACCCACTGCACCAGACTATAGAGGGACAGAGGAGATAATACTCCCTACAACTGTACAACAACTCACCCACTGCACCAGACTATAGAGGGACAGAGGAGATAATACTCCCTACAACTGTACAACAACTCACCCACTGCACCAGACTATAGAGGGACAGAGGAGATAATACTCCCTACAACTGTACAACAACTCACCCACTGCACCAGACTATAGAGGGACAGAGGAGATAATACTCCCTACAACTGTACAACAACTCACCCACTGCACCAGACTATAGAGGGACAGAGGAGATAATACTCCCTACAACTGTACAACAACTCACCCACTGCACCAGACTATAGAGGGACAGAGGAGATAATACTCCCTACAACTGTGCAACAACTCACCCTTATGTAACAGATAATACTCCCTACAACTCTACAACTCACCCTTGTTTTACATATAATTTATGTCTCTTCCAGTCTCTTGCCATTTTTATTGCTTATTTAGAAATGTATTAACTTTTTAAAATGATTTATTATATTATTTATTATTTTAATATATTGTGATGTGTGAGCTCCTGTGTCCAAGGAATTTCCCTTGTGGATCAATAAAGTCTATGTCTATCTCTAACTAAAGGTAAAAATTGAAACTACCACTTGATGACATCACAAGGTGGAACAGAGCGTTTGGAGCTTTGGAGATGTGGACAGACTTATAATAAAGAGTTCCTCAAACATGTGAATGAAACAAACACAACTCCAGGTCTGTTTTGGAGGAGGAAACATTACTATAACGTGACTTAAAGCTCACAGGGTCAGTTTAGTGCGATACAGGAGCTTTAATCGTCCCGTGTTTTGCTCAGACTCGTGTTTTCTGTGCATTTCTTCCACATTGACCCGTGGGTACCTTTGGGTGGTCTTTATCCAATGAAATTAAAAAGTAAAACATTTCTCTCTCTGACGCCCTCGATATTTAATAAAATAGGGGTTTGCAAAGTTTCACAAAAATCCATGCATGTTTAAAGGTAGCTCAAAGACCTTGAAGTTTTTGTCATTGTGGCCCTTGTTACTGCTGAAGTACTGAAGGTAACACAATTAAAGAATCACATTTTTTTCAACATAATATCCTGTCCACTCAACAGGCAGATGCATTTGTTGTCTTATCAAAGAAAACATGATCTTGACTGACAGAAAAAGATTTTACTGATGCTAGTTTTTGTGCTAACACATTATGCTGAAGACACGTTTCAATTAAGAGTAAAAAAACATGTAAACGTGGCCACTGAACACCTGCAAGTTCAGTCCAAACTATGTGAAGTCTTTGTCTGAGAAATGCTGGGCCCAATGGTACAAACTTACACTGTATTACACTGTATTCCCTCCCAGGCTTGTGTCCATGTCATCACTGCACCACCATCTTCTTAGGATTCACCTCAGCCTATTGAATTTTAGTTTTGATGCAGTTATTCCATGGTAAATGGTAAATGGTCACAATTTTATATAGCGCTTCTTTCAGTGCACCTTCAAGGCTAGGGGTGTGCAAAAAATACTGAAATATCGATATATCGTATCATTTAATGTGATGATACAATATCAATATCGTGGTCTGCTGTTTCGATATATCGCCAACAGTATTTTTTGATACATTTTGCTAAATTATTTTGTTACAGCTACAGTTTTGTTGCTTGTTTAGAGGAAGGAAACTCTTTTATGCAACACATTTGACATTTTCACTGTTCTGACGATTAAAATGGGCGTTTTTCATATTAACTTTGCACAAGAAGAGGTTTAACAAAGACTTAGTGTCACAGCTGCGATTTATCCTTTATTTTTTATTGAATCGTATAGAATCTATTTGAAATCTATCATATCGAACTGAAAGTGCACTGTATTGAGGTTTGTATCGTACTGGCAACTTCTTAATGATGCCCAGCCCTATTCAAGGCTCAAAGCGCTTTACAACAAGGAACCACTCAGCCATTCACACACACACACCAGTGCACGCAGACACTAAGGGCAAGGTGGGTTAAGTGTCTTGCCCAAGGACACTACGACAGCATTCATCTGTGGGGACCTGTGGGTCAGTGGATCTGACCGCTCAACCAATGATGTTTTTTTTTAAATGTCAAGAGCGGGATTCGAACCGCCAACCTCTGGATCAGTGGACAAACGCTCCTGCCGCCCGTGGATGGGCTAATATGAGCCTCCTTGACACAGGCCATATCTGCATGTATATGTACAGTATATAGGAGCAATGGATGCGTGTATATGTATATGTATATAGGAGCGATGGGTGCATGTATATGTATATGTATATAGGAGCGATGGATGCATGTATATGTATATAGGAGCGATGGGTGCATGTATATGTATATAGGAGCGATGGGTGCATGTATATGTATATAGGAGCGATGGATGCATGTATATGTATATAGGAGCGATGGGTGCATGTATATGTATATAGGAGCGATGGGTGCATGTATATGTATATAGGAGAAATTATGAACAGCGCTGAAACGGCATCAGATACAGAAACCTCAGGGCGTTTGAGCTTCCTATAAATATTCATGTATTTACATAAAACTTTACAGACCACAATTTCTCCTCAATTGGAGCATTTTGGGAAGGTCAGACCAAATGATTTGAAAGTTCATAAATAAGGAGCAGCGTGTTTCCGGGCGGCTGCAGAGGCTTTAAACAGACTGCGACAGCTGCGGCTAACCACCACAGCGCTTTAGCCACGTTTAGCGTCAAACCTACATTTACACACGTTTCCAACCATAAACTACAACACCAACACTTTGGACACATGAACCCGGGCTCTCGCTTTGACTCAGATTCATATTTTTAGGTATAAGGCAGTTTTATTCGCGGTTCTAGCCTGGTGACATCGTTAGCCGCTGCTACAAAACAACTTTAGCTTAGCTTGTGAGCTCGCCATCGCTAACATCATACAAATCAACAAATGACCGCAGTGATTCTGTTTATCCGCTAAATTATGTAACTGTTCGAACGTTTATCCGCGAAAAGGCATCTTGTTTTTGCGATGGACACCTGTTTTTAAGGAGTCGTTCACAGTTATTACCGGTATCGAACCGCGCTAGCCCGATTAGCCAGCGTTAGCCAAACAAAGACTTGCAGCTGAAATGTTGGTTTTACTCTTAAAGTTTGTCGTTTTGAGCGTCGTGTGCGCGGGTGTGCGTGTGCCCGTGCGCCGTGGGGCAGGAGAAGCCGCGGTCTGGGGTAAAAGGGGCAGAAGTGGCGTGTTTTTGGGGCCGTACTCACCATGATCGCGGTTCGTGTTGAAAAAAAGCTACAGAAGCTGAAGCAGCACGCAGGCGCAGTGCACAGAGCGAGCGGAGGGGGGCGCTGTTTACACGAGCACAGCCACACGGACACGCGCACACGGACACGCGCACAGGACCCGTATGTTTCGTTTGTGCCGCTTTAGTTTTGGAGATATTAACGATTCTTTTATATATAGGCCCCCCCAGGAAGCTTCAAAACGGCCCAGAATGGTGTCAGTCGTTTGTGCTTCATTTGTGCTGTTTTGTGCTGCAAAAAGTTTCGTTTGTGCTGTTACGAATCTTAAGAGTTTATTAATTTTATTTATTTGCAGTTATTTATTTCATAAATATATATTATATATTTATTATTAATTATTTATTATAAATTATGTATTTATTATGAATTACTTATTCTAATTTTAAGTTTATTTTATTTATTTATTTATTTTTAGAAGTTTTATTTTCGGCCATGACGTCATTCAGCCCCCCAAAACGTTAAATATCCTCAAAACAGGCAGAAAATTATACGAAACGTTTGTATTTCATTAGTGCTGTTTTGTGCTGTGACTGTTTTCATTTGTGCTCGTATATTTCTAAAATTATTAATTATTATTTTTGCGTTAAAAATATATGACGTCATTTCCGCTCAGCTGACGGCAGCGCCTTTAGCAAAACTCCACAAAATCAGTGAAGATAAACGATCTCAGGCTGTGGGAAAGTCTGTATCAGTCTTCAGTAACCTGCTTTTTCATTCATATTTTATATAATAATACAGACTTTTCCACAGCCTGAGATCGTTTATCTTCACTAGGTTTGCTAAAGGCGCTGCCGTCAGCTGAGCGGAAATGACGTCATATAATTTACGCAAAAATACACACAACAGCAGACACACAAAAAAACATGTACATTTAGGTGAAATTTGATCACCTCTGACACGTTTATATGGGACTTCATACAAACCTTAACAAAAAATAGTACATTTTAATTCAACAATTTATTCTATAATTGTCCAAATAGTGTTTGTTCAGTACAGTGATGGAAATGAATAGTTACAGGACATTTTCAGGGTCAAAAATGCACTTTTTAAAAATGAAAGTGATTTTTTTGGACCAAAATTCCAAAATGTATAAGAGAAACAAAGTGTGGAGGAAGGGTTCAAAAGAATAATGGACAACAGATCAGATATTTTAAGAACAGCTCTAATCTTGACACTAAAATCTGTATGTAATGTATGACATCCATCCAAACTCTGTTACATTTGGACCTTCATATTTAAAGACTTCAGTTTCATTTACACTTTTACAGTTATGTCCTTTGGTAAGATCTTCAGGGGGACGTTTTTCTCTGTGTAGAAACATGGCAGTATCCCGTCAGTAAAAGTCTCTGTGAACGTGTGCAGGTCAGTGTTTGTGTCGGGGTCACTAAAGGTCAGTGTTCCTCTGTCAAAGTCCAGCTTCACCCTGAGTCTCTGCAGACCCCTCCTCACAGACAGAAGTATAACTGTGTCTGGGAGAGAAATGGCTTTGTATTTATCAAGTAACAACTGTATATACCAAAATCTACGCTCCTTTTTCTTCGCTCTCTGAACATTTCCACACACACCTACTACCCAGTGTTTATTATCCCCGACCTCCACGTCCCAACTGTGAGTCCCTGATCTAAACATTTCAGATCCAAATACACTGTAGATTGTAGATCTCTCTGGATTCTGTGGAAGCCTCTGTGTCTCTCTGCTGCTCACTGAGCTCAGATCTTCAGACAGGATGAGTTCAGGGGCTACTCTGTTTGGATCCAGAATGACAGGGTAGAACCTCACCAGTCTCTCCATGTTCCTCCAGATGTTAAAGCTCAGGTTGCCCACATGTTTGACCTGGTCTATCAAAGCTCCACGTTCCATCTCCTGCTCCTCCACCAGGGGGCAGCGCTGCACGCTCTCTACTGTAGACTTGTACTGTAACAGGAAGGAGGTGTCTGTGGCCCTCAGCTGCTCCTCTGTCTCTCTGATGGTTTTGGACACAGTCTCCATGTCTCTGCTCACGGCGGCCATCTTGTCCTTCATGCTCTGAGTCTTCTGCTCCTCCTCCTCCCTCAGAGCCTTCATCCTGGTCTGTTCTTCCTCCAACAGAAACTGGTGCAGTTTCTCAAACTGGTGTCGGATCTGTGCCTCTGTCTGTCGAGTCTGGGCTGTGATATGAGCTGCAGCGTCTTCAAACTGCTTTTTCCTCTGGGTCAGAACCTGCACAAAGAGTCAGAGTGAATCAGAGAGAGCAGCCCTCTGGTGTGTGGGGCCCTGACACATTAGTGTGATGGAAGTGAGTGAACACAGTTTGATTATTGTAAATCAAACTTCAGACTCAAAGAAAATCTGAAGTTAAGTGAGTGACCACAGCCCAGCCTCTGGTGCAGCAGTCTAAGTCTGACAGTCTGTGTGAGCTGAGGGCCACAGGGTTCTAAAGGCTGTGATAACACAACCAGGTGTCTGGGGAGAGGGAGGTCTGCATCAGCTCCACATGGTCAAACTGTGGCTTCCTCCACTTAACAAGAGGGTCCTGGGACTGATTCCCGGACAGAGCGTTTCAGAGTGGAGTTTGCATGTTCTCCCTGTGTCTGTGTGTTTGTATCTGAATTTATAACAAAAGAACTTAACCACAGTTACTGAGGTGAAGAGCCTGTACCTGCAGTTTGTCCTGCAGAGGCTTGATGGACGTCCTCAGATGTTCTCTCTGGTCCTCGGCCGCCTCCTCGATGGGACTGAACCTGTGATCTTTGTGAGTCCTGGAGTCTCTGCAGACCCAACACACCAGCTGCTGATGGTCCAGACAGAAGAGCCGGAGCTTCTCTGAGTGAAGGCTGCACAGAGGAGGCTCTGAAGGGGTCTGCTCTCTCTGCTCTGAAGAGGTCTGCACCAGGTTCCTCAGGGCCAGGTCCAGGGGAGGTCCATTTGAGCATCTCTTACATCTTCTCTCACACACTGGACAGGTTTTTATGGGTTTGTCTCTCCACCAGTTCTCCAGACAGACTTTACAGAAGCTGTGGCTGCAGGACAGAACCACAGGATCTCTGAAGAGCTCATGGCAGATGGAACAGGTCAGGTCCTCCTCCAGCCTGGAAGCCATTTTGTCTCTACAAATAAAACCACAAGGAAACACAAAATGTCAGACACCTCACCACATCTTCAGACCATTTAAAGAAGAAGGACAGTAACATAATCCACAGACAAACACAAAAGCCTAAAGCCTGTTTCTATTATTATTATTATTATTAATAATAATAATGATGATTATTTATTATTTCTGTTCTTCTCTGAAGCCTGTTAGAACAGATTAAACACACATACATTTCATACCTGCTGGAGTCATGAAGGTTGATTTTATTTATTTGTTATTCATCTTGTATTAAGTTTATTAGTTTAATCTGAGCTGCCATTTCATGTTTTAGAGTCCACACCCTGGGTCCCATCCTCCACTGCTCTTCTACTTTCACTTTCTCTGCTGTTGTAACAGAAGTCTCTTTACACTCCCCATAGACTCTATAATATGAGTTTATTCAGTGTCTTTACTCACCACAGCCCAGTGCAGTCCTCACAGCTCCAGCAGAAGCCTGGAGGTTCTTTGCTGTTAGTTTTTCAGCTCAAATGGTGGTTCAGATGGATCCTTCTGCCTCCGTGTCTCTGAACTGAACTGAACTTTTCCTGGTCTTGATTCTGACCTGATAAACGTGTTATGTCACTCTTCATACCTGAGATGAGACACACCTTTTTATTTCTAAAGTTGAAGATGAAATGTGGTACAGTCTGCAGTAGGCGGTAGTGCTGGAAGAGGGTTAAGAATGCATTAAAAAAGAAATGAACTTTTTTATTAAACTTTTTTCAGACTCCTCATTCTGACCTTCAAATGTTGGTTTAAACCCGCTCTATGTGATCCTGGGGTTTATAATTCATTATTTTGTGCCTAAATCAAGATATCAACATTAATAACAGACCAATCAGGCGCCTTCTTTCCTCGAGGTCACTCCCTCTAGCGTTAAGGTGCGTCACCTTCAACAGCCTCGCTCCTGATTGGCTCTTTCACTTCTATAAACAGTCTTGGTCCTGACCATGGTCCCACAGACGGTCTCTCTGCTTTATTTGTCATGGCTCCAGAATACACATGTTCCTGGTGATGGAGAATGACTGGGGTTGGTTGGTGCTTCAGTCTTGCTCCTGTTCTCTCCATTCTGCTGGTCGACATGGATCAAAATAAAATGTGATGTCACCTCACTGGGGGGGAGGAGCCCGAGGTCGTGTGGGAGGTTGAGCGTTATCGACTAGATATAGTCGGCCTCTGCGCACAGCTTGGGCTCTGGAACCCAACTCCTTGAGGGGGGCTGGACTCTCCATTTCTCTGGTGTTGCCTGCAGGGAGCGGCGGCCGGCAGGTGTGGGCCTGCTCATTGCCCCACAGCTCAGCCGCCGTGTGTTGGAGTTCACCCCGGTGAACGAGAGGGTCGTGTCCCTGCGCCTTCGGGTTGGGGACAGGTCTCTCAGTGTTGTGTCGGCCTACGGGCCGAACAGCAGTGCAGAGTACCTGGTCTTCTTGGAGTCCCTGGGAGGGGTACTGGACAGTGTATCGACCGGGGACCCGGTTGTTCTACTGGGGGACTTCAACGCTCATGCGGGCAACGACAGTGACACCTGGAGAGCGGTGTTCTGTTACTGGACTTCTGTGGTAGCCACGGTTTGTCTATCACGAACACCATGTTCGACCACAAGGGTGTCCATCAGTGCACATGGCACCAGGACACCCTAGGCCAGAGGTTGATGATCGACTTTGTTGTCGTGTTATCTGACTTCCGGCTCGTGTCTTGGACACTCGGGTGAAGAGAGGGGTAGAGCTGTCAACCGATCACCACCTGGTTGTGAGTTGGGTTCGCTGGTGGAGGAGGAAACCGGAAAGACCTGACAGGCCCAAGTGTATAGTGAAGGTCTGTTGGGAACGTCTGACAGAGCCCTCTGTCAGGGGGACCTTCAACTCACACCTCCGGGAGAGCTTCTCCCAGATTCTGGGGGAGGCTGGGGACATGGAGTCTGAGTGGGCTTTGTTCTCGGCCTCTATTGTAGATGCGGCCATTCGTAGCTGTGGTCTTAAGGTCTGTGGTGCCTATCACGGAAGCAATCTCCGAACCCGGTGGTGGACACCGGAAATAAGGGATGCTGTCAGGCTGAAGAAGGAGGCTTATCGGGCCTTGCTGGCTCATGGGACTCCTGCGGCAGCTGACAGGTACCGGCGGGCCAAGCGTGCTGCAGCCCGGGCTTTCGCAAAGGCAAAAACTCAGAGTTGGGAGGAGTTCGGAGAGGCCATGGAGGAGGACTATCGGACGGCCTCAAGGAAATTCTGGCAAACTGTCCGGCGCCTCAGGAGGGGGAAGCAGTGCTTCACCAACGCTGTTTACAGTGTGGGTGGAGAGCTGTTGACCTTGACTGGGGATGTTTTCGGATGGTGGAAGGAATACTTTGAGGATCTCCTCAACCCCACCGTCACGTCTTCTGAGGAGGAAGCAGAGGCTGGAGACTCGGTGGAGGACTCGTCCATCACCCTGGCTGAAGTCACTGAGGTGGTTGAGCTCCTCGGTGGCAAGGCTCCAGGGGTGGATGAGATCTGTCCTGAGTATCTTAAGTTTCTGGATGTTGTGGGGCTGTCTTGACTGACACGTCTCTGCAACTGGACCAGCTCTATACTCTACATCGAGTGCTCGAGGGTTCATGGGAGTTTGCGCAACCAGTCCACATGGGCTTTGTGGATCTGGAGAAGGCATTCGACCGTATCCCTCGTGGGGTCCTGTGGGGAGTGCTCTGGGAGTATGGGGTCCGGGGCTCTTTGTTAAGGGCTGTTCGGTCCCTGTATGACCAGAGCAGGAGCTGTGTTCGCATTGCCGGTAGTAAGTCGGACCTGTTTCCGGTGCATGTTGGACTCCGCCAGGGCTGCCCTTTGTCACCGGTTCTATTCATTGTATTTATGGACAGAATTTCTAGGCACAGTCAGGGGCCGGAGGGGATCCAGTTTGGGGACCACAGGATCTCATCTCTGCTGTTTGCAGATGATGTTGTCCTGATGGCTTCATCGAACCGGGACCTCCAGTGTGCACTGGGGCGGTTTGCAGCCGAGTGTGAAGCAGCTGGGATGAAGATCAGCTCCTCCAAGTCTGAGGCCATGGTTCTCGACCGGAAAAAGGTGGCTTGCCCTCTACGGGTGGTGGAGAGTCCTTGCCTCAAGTGGAGGAGTTCAAGTATCTTGGGGTCTTGTTCATGAGTGAGGGGAGGATGGAGCATGAGATTGACAGGCGGATCGGTGCAGTGTCTGCAGTGATGAATGGCAAAGCTCTCGATTTACGGGTCAATCTACGTTCCTCCCCTCACCTATGCTCATGAGCTTTGGGTAATGACCAAAAGGACAAGATTGCGGATACAAGCGGCCGAAATGAGTTTCCTCCGCAGAGTGGCTGGGCTCTCCCTTAGAGATAGGGTGAGGAGCTCAGTCACACGGGAGGGGCTCGGAGTAGAGCTGCTGTTCCTCCACGTCGAGAGGAGCAGCTGAGGGGAGGGCATCTGTTCTGGATGCCTCCTGGACGCCTCCCTCAGGAGGTGTTTCAGGCATGTCCCACCAGGAGGAGGCCCCGGGGAAGACCCAGGACATACTGGAGGGACTATGTCTCTCGGCTGGCCTGGGAACGCCTTGGGGTCCCCCCGGAGGAGCTGGAGGAAGTGTCCGGGGTGAAGGAAGTCTGGGAGTCCCTGCTTAGACTGTTGCCTCCACGACCTGGCCCCGGATAAGAGGAAGAAAATGGATGGATGGATGAAAATAGCAGTAAATGGACAAAAAACCCCACAAACCCTTAATCACAAGGTGGAACTGCGCATTTTGAGCTGAGATGTAGAAGCCCAAGAGTTCAGAGTTACTCAAACATGTGTGAATGAAACAAAAAACACAACTCCAGGTCTGTTTTTGAGGATTTAGCAACATTATACCAGGGTTAAAAGCTCACAGGAGTCAGTTTTGTGCGATATATGACCTTTAACCCTGCAGCCCTAAGAGAAACTGTTTTTTTTTCCATTTGACTTGAGATTCCAAACGTCCTGAGACCTCGGCGCCCCCTGTCCCTGACACATAGACACTGCAGCTGCCTCAGGTCACGGGGAGGGGGGGTCCCAGAGTCTGACCTGAGCGACGGGCGCAGAGGTGACGACAGCAGAACGAGGGGCGGGGCAAACCTGTGGAACGCACACGTTTAAAGCTCTGTGGATTCAGGAGCCACAGCTGCCCCGGGGCTGAAGGGGAAGTGGCAGCCAGTCTGTGCCAACCGCCAGTAACTCTCTCACTCTCCTCGTTCATACAGCTGTAGGCAAAGTGGGTGAAGTGTCTTGCCCAAGGACGTGGCAGTGAGGAGCAAACCAGCCTCAGCTCAAATGATTTCCTCTTTCCATAACTGCTTGGTCAGTGGCAGAGTGGTTTGCCCCTTGCTTCACACAGAGGAGGTTGTGGGTTCAAATCCTGCACTTTATGGTTTTACTTAAATTATCTCCACAATTCAAGTTTCACTGTAATAAAGGATCTGTGTACTTCCAGAGAGGCTCCTAAATATTTGTGAATACTTTCTGCATACCTGGGATTCTCTGTGAGACATGCTAACAGCAATGCATCATGGGAGGCCTGTCACCGGGCCTGACGAATGCCCATTTACCCAGAAAACCCGGAGGCAATCGATGTGTTAGCGCTCAGGCTAACAGATGTAGCTCTCACCTCCTGTGCCACGCTTGGCCAAAGAGCACAACAACAGCAGCTTCCTCTGAACGTCCCACTGTGTACGAGCCCAGCTCATATTAAAGTACTTTATATACTACAGTATATAAAGTACTTTAATATACTACAGTATATAAAGTACTTTAATATACTACTACAGTATATAAAGTACTTTTATATACTACAGTATATAAAGTACTTTTATATACTACAGTATATAAAGTACTTTATATACTACAGTATACTGCGATTGTTTCCAAACCATAGCAGTATTATATATCTATAATTTATGTGTGTGACTGTACGAGCCCAGTTCATATTAAAATACCACCACATGTACTACAGTATATACAGTATACTACAGTATATACTGTATATACTGTAGTACACTGTATATACAGTATACTGTATACAGTATATACTATATACAGTATACAGTATATACAGTATACTGTATATACAGTGTACTACAGTATATACTGTATATACTGTAGTACACTGTATATACAGTATACTGTATATACAGTGTACTACAGTATACTACAGTATATACAGTGTATTACAGTATACAGTGTACTCCAGAACACTGTATATACTGTAGTACTCCTGCTGTTTCTAAAGTAAAGTGTATTTAACGTACACGTTCTCTGCCTGCAGTGCTGATCTCACAGGATGAAGTACTTTGTGATTTCACAAACACGTTCGTGGATGATTTGGGCGGAGCCAAAGAAGAACGCACCAAACCAAAACACGGTGACGCCGATGGACGAAAACAGGCGAATGTTTGTAGAAATATGGAAATATTTCTCTAAAGAAAACAGAGGAAGCTCTGTGTGTGTGAGAGCCGCTCTGTGAGAGCCGCTCTGAGTGTGAGAGCCGCTCTGTCTGTGAGAGCCGCTCTGTCTGTGAGAGCCGCTCTGTGAGAGCCGCTCTGTCTGTAAGAGCCGCTCTGTGAGAGCCGCTCTGTCTGTAAGAGCCGGCTCTCTTTGGCTCTTGGCGAGGGCGGTCGCTTTTCTCTCCTCTCCTGCCCTTTATCTTTCCTGCTCTGCTCTTTGTCTCGTCTGGTCTAGTGTCTAGTCTTTTTCCTTGAGTGACTCTCTTCGCTCTGCTCTCCAAAACCAAATTAACTATGGATTTGATAAATTGGTCTCCGAACGCAATTGACACCATTTTTTCAACAAGACAAGCAGGATCGGGCGACCCTGCGTGCCCTGCAGGAACCTACGCTGCCGGATACACGATGGACGGTTGGGACAAGTGGCGAGTTGTGTGTCTGTCAGCGCTTTCCGTAGAGGACATAGAGGATTTATACTTATTCAGAACCATGATTACAGGACTTTTGCTGATTGGATTAGGCGTGGCCTTGTCTTTTAAGGAAAATCGGAGTACCGAGGCAGCTGTTCAAAGCCCCATTTGGCTGCCCGGATTGATTGATACGATGGGCAAAGCTGCCAATACTCAAACTGTGACTTTGAGCCGTATTATGGAAGGTTTGGCGGCCTCGCACCGCACTTTGGAAAACATCTCGGAGAGGTTAGCGGTCATGGACCGCAGACTGGATGGAACTTTGGCTCTTATTCGCAATACGGAAACCATCATGGAGAAGATTGACGCTTTGCATAGAGAGATGAGAAGACCTTGAGACCAATGGACAAACAGAGCAGTGTTTAGAATCGGACGCAGCTGCTGCTCTAAACCTAAACAACCCAATCTTATCTTTTGGCCTCCCCAAGCCGCACCGGTCCTGACCAAGGCCGGGCTGGTGTCAGTTCGCCCTGAGATTACAGCGGAGGGAGCCTGGCCCCTCCCCAACCCCTCGCAGCCTCATACCCCCGACCGGGTGGGCAGGTCTGTTGCATCCAGCGCCCCAGTGGCTGATGGATCCGGATGCTGCTGCCTGCGTTGGACTTCCTCCACTCCCCTCCCCGACCCTGTTGCTCGTCCTGTGGAATGTTTGTTCTGTGTTTTGACGATGTTGCCGTTGCTCGGAGGTGTTTTTATTTGTGCTCTCACTCCATACTCTGCCCCGTTAGGAGGATGGTCGGATGGTCTGGGGGTCTGGGGGTCTGGGGGCGGTTCTCTCTTTTTTCCCTCCTCCCTCGACCCTCATGTTATGCTGCATTGTTTATTCCTATCGGCTACCTGTCGTCCGGTCCGGTCCGTGTCGTCTTCCCCATGTCATATTGTCTTCTTGTTGCTGTAATGTTCTGTCGGGGCGATGGGTCCAATTTCGATTGCTTTGTATGTCCTGTACATGTGAAGGAATTGACAATAAAAGGCATTCATTCATTCATTCATTCATTCAATTCATTTTGTCTGTGAGAGCCGCTCTTTCTGTCCACACTAAAGAAAGGCTTTCCTCTGGTCCTGGCTCTGGTCCTGGCTCTGGTCCTGGCTCTGGTCCTGGTCCTGGCCCTGGCCCTGGCCCTGGTCCTGGCCCTGGCCCTGGCCCTGGTCCTGGCCCTGGTCCTGGTCCTGGCCCTGGTCCTGGTCCTGGCCCTGGTCCTTGTCCTGGTCCTGGTCCTGGCTCTGGTCCTGGTCCTGGTCTTGATTTAGGGCCTGGGGTTTATGTTCCTAAAGCGGTGGGGGTTTGGAGGGTTTAGCCTCTCGTTCTCAGCCCGTAAATCTCGACTGTGGCACATAAACACAGCCGACAGGTGCCGCCGACAGGTGCCACCGAGCGGCGTTACATAACAGGCCTGAAGCCGGAGCGCGACTCCGCGTGTCGTCGAAGTATCGACGAATAAAGAATATTTATGCTGACGGGAAAAGACGAATATCTGAAATTCAAAAGTTGAGCCGTTTGTGGCTCCAGCCTGAGCCGTAACCAGAGCCGCAGTTTTGGCTCCTCCAGCGTCACATTCCACACGACACACGGACGACAACTCCACTTCTGTCACACACAACCTTTACTCCACACAACTGTACAAACACACTCTGCATATCTGGATATAAAGGGACATGGCCACTAGCCGCGCTCCAAACAGGAAGTGTGCATGTGCGTGTTTCTGCTCCAACGATTCTGGGTCCAGTTCATTTTCTATTGGAAAACTGTGGCCCCTGCTGCTGACTCCCTGGCTCCTGAGTGGCTCCTGAGTGGCTCCTGAGTGGCTCCTGAGTGGCTCTTTTGTGAATTCAGACTGTCCATGTTCAGACAGGGCATCTGGCTTTCACAAGAGTCGGATTTTTGGGGATTCTTTTCTATTTTCACAACATAAACTTTTACTTTTTTTAAAAAAAATCCTCAAAGCTCCTAAAAGTTCACTTTGTCAGATCACACGTTTCTGTTTATTATTGAGGAAATAATGTGGAAGTAAAAGTATTTCATCTTTGGTTCATCCCACAGACTGTTCTCCAGTCAAATGAAGCTCACTGAGGCCAGTGGTTACAGAAGTGAATCTGGAGCCAGGCTCTTTGTTAAGAATAGAATTTTTTGACGGACAAAATAGTGAAAAAAAATAAAATAAAATAAAAACAGGATCCTGTAGCGCGAGTTCAGAAGAACATTTAAAGAGCCAAACGCCGAGGCCACAGCAGCAGGTACAGAGAGAGAGAGGGGACAGTATTCTAATGGAAGTCAATGGGAGCCAGAGTCAATGGAGCCGGAAGAGCCACATGAACACTTCCTGTTGAAGTCCATTTATATAAACAGTCTGTGGCTCATCCTCTGATCTTCTTCCATGGCCTCGATGAGCTTCATTTGGCTGGAGCTCTAAAAACAGTCACAGTGTTTCAGCTTCACTTCTGTCGCTCCGTTCCTCAGGTAAACACGTTTTTATTTTTATTTTACAAATACTTTTGTTTCTTTGCCACTTTCATTTTTATAATTCTTAGTCTTTATATTAAAAATGTTTTACAAAGCTCCAGAACCGCAGACGTGGCGTCTGTTCTGAGGGAGTGTGACGTCACCGCAGCGTCCAGTCAAGTGAAGCTCGTCGAGGTTAGCAGTTCTAGGAGCGACTCTGGAGCTGAGTTCCATATTTAGAGTTCTGACAGTGAGTATCATAGCAACCAAAGAGCCAATGAAGCGCAAGGCTGTTGTAGGTAACGCCCCTTCCCGCACCGCCAGTTTGGCAGGGGGCAGGTGCTTAGCGACGCTGTCAATCAAACCTGTTGCTAACGCTAGCGGGAGCGACCTCGGGGGAAAAAAGGCTCCTGATTGGACCAACACTTACACCACTTTCATACTTGACAATGTGGCTGAAGTGCCTTGCCTAAGGACACAATGTTTTTTGCCACTGGCGCCCCCGTGTGGCTCTGGAACTCCCTGCGGTCTCCAGGTCCGGCTCATCCGACCAGACCAGGAGGTGAGGAGTTTAAAAACACTTCACACATTTCAAAGCAACATAGCATGCTAACCGTGCACTTCCTGATGATGTGACAATAAAAAGAGAAGGGGGAGGAGGGAGGAGCAGTGAGGAGCAGTTGTCCCCGGGCCCCCGGGCCCCCGGGCCCCTGACACTTTGCGATGGACATACTTCACATGAGAAACACTCGACACAGACACGACTCTGACCTGCTGCAGCTGCCGTGTCACTCAGAGAACACACAACATACACACACAACACACAACATACAACACACACAACACACACAACATACACACACAACACACAACATACAACACACACAACAGACACAACACACACAACATACACACACAACACACACAACACACAACATACAACACACACAACAGACACAACACACACACAACACACAACATACAACACACACAACACACAACATACAACAAACACAACACACACAACACACAACATACAACACACACAACACACACAACACAACATACAACACACACAACACACAACATACAACACACACAACATACACAACACACAACATACAACACACACAACATACACACACAACACACAACATACAACACACACAACATACACACACAACACACAACATACAACACACAACAAACACAACACACACACAACACACACAACACACACAACATACACACACAACACACACAACACACAACATACAACACACACAACAGACACAACACACACACAACACACAACATACAACACACACAACACACAACATACAACACACACAACAGACACAACACACACACACAACACACACAACACACACAACATACACACACAACACACACAACACACAACATACAACACACAAAACAGACACAACACACACAACACACAACATACAACACACACAACACACAACATACAACACACACAACACACACAACACACAACATACAACACACACAACACACACAACACAACATACAACACACACAACACACACAACACACAACATACAACACACACAACATACACACACAACACACAACATACAACACACACAACATACACACACAACACACAACATACAACACACACAACAGACACAACACACACACACACACACAACACACACAACACACACAACATACACACACAACACACACAACACACAACATACAACACACACAACAGACACAACACACACACAACACACAACATACAACACACACAACACACAACATACAACACACCCAACAGACACAACACACACACACAACACACACAACAGACACAACATACACACACAACACACACAACACACACAACACACAACATACAACACACACAACAGACACAACACACACACAACACACAACATACAACACACACAACACACACAACACACAACATACAACACACACAACACACAACATACAACACACACAACACACACAACACACAACATACAACACACACAACACACAACATACAACACACACAACACACACAACACACAACATACAACACACACAACACACAACATACAACACACACAACAGACACAACACACACAACACAACACACAACATACACACACAACACACACAACACACACCACACACAACAAACACAACACACAACATACACAACACAACACACACAACAGACACACAACACACACAACACACAACATACAACACACACAACATACAGCACACACAACACACAACATACAACACACACAACATACAGCACACACAACACACAACATACAACACACAACACACAACACAACACACACAACATAAAGCACAACACACACACAACACAACACACATACAACACAACACAACACACACAGCTTTACACGGACATTCTACTCCGCACACTTTATCAACATGTGCAGATAAAGCCTGATGCCTGCAGACAGTGCTGTTTGTGCAGATAAAGCCTGATGCCCCTGCAGACAGTGCTGTTTGTGCAGATAAAGCCTGATGCCTGCAGACAGTGCTGTTTGTGCAGATAAAGCCTGATGCCCTGCAGACAGGGAAACCCCTCGGTCTGAGCCTGCGCCGTCTTCAGTCACCACGGTCTTTCCCAGTAGTTGGTGACATCACAAAAGACACAAACACCTGTCTGCAGGGGCGGAGTCTGAAGTGTGGATACCTGTTTGACCAATCACACGGCTCCTTACACCTCGTGACATCAGCAGGAGGGGAGCTCGTGTCTCTGTAAAGTGAAAGCGTGTGCGGCTACATTACATATTTGACGAGGGTGGAGCGTGTGGAGGGTCTGTGACTCCAGAGGTCGACCTGCTCATAGTTTAAGCCGCCGTGACAGGTGCAGGTGCGGCCCTGTCAGATCTGTGCCACTAAATGACTCATTAAAATGCCTCTGTTAAAAACAGACAGAGGATTACAGAGGATACACGCACATGTGTTTTGTGACGGCCGCTCCCCTGGAGACAGAGGAGCTCGGACTAGAGCCGCTGCTCCTGCACGAGAGATGAGCTGTTCTGGAGAGATGTGTGTGTCCACATGCCCTTATTTTATATTTTATCTTATTATATCATTTATCATTTTATCATTTATTATCTTTTAGCCAAAACAAGTTCTTTTGTGTGTTCTGCTCATTGTAGAACAGAATAAAACTGATTCTGATAAGACCCGAGACACGAATCACCTGAGGAGCAGAGGAGGTGTCTGGGGAGAGGGAGGTCTTCTCTCTGAGCTGTCCTGGAGGAGGTTGTCTGGGGAGAGGGAGGTCTTCTCTCTGAGCCGTCCTGGAGGAGGTGTCTGGGGAGAGGGAGGTCTTCTCTCTGATGCTGTTCCACACCAAAAACACCTACAGGATGTTTTAGAGTCATGCATGTTTGAGTAATCTAGAGGATCTCTCCTGTGTCTCTGTCTATGTCTCTGTCTGTCTGTGTCTGTGTCTGCGTCTCTCTGTCTCTTGTCTGGTCTTCTTTCTGTGTCTCTGTTCTGTGTCTCTGTGTCTCTGTGTCTCGGTGTCTTTGTGCAGAGTCTTTCATGTGTCTGACTCTCCCTGAAGATTGTCCCCTGGAGTCTCTGTCTCTGTAAGTCACTTTTTTATTTCTTTATGATGTTTATGTTCGTGACCCCCCTCCTCTCTCCTCTCTTCCTTCTGTCTCTCTCTCTCTCTCCCCCCTCCCTCTCTCTCTCTCTCTCTCTCTTTCCCTCTCGACTCTCTCCCCCCTCCCTCATCTCTCTCTCCCTCTCTCTCCTCTCTCTTCTCTCTCTTCTCTCTCTCTCTCTCTTTTCTCTCTCTCTCTTTCTCTCTTTTCTCTCTCTCCCTCTCTTCTCTCTCTCTTCTCTCCCTCTCCCTCTCTCTTCTCTTTCTCTCTCTCCCTCTCTCTCTTCTCTCTCTCTCTTCACTCTCTCTCTTTTCTCTCTCTCTCTCTCCTCTCTCTTCTCTCTCCCTCTCTCTCCCTCTCTCTCTTTCTCTCTTTTCTCTCTCTCCCTCTCTTTTCTCTCTCTCTCCCCCTCTCCTCTTTTCTCTTCTCTCTCTCTTTTCTCTCTCTCTCTCTAACTCTTTCTCTCTCCCTCTCTTCTCTCCCCCTCTCTCTTCTCTCTCTCTCTTTTCTCTCTCTCCCTCTCTTCTCTCTTTCTCTCTTCTCCCTCTCTCTCCCTCTCTCTTCTCTCTCTCTCTCCCTCTCTCTCCTCTCTCTTCTCTCTCTCTTCTCTCTCTCTCTTTTCTCTCTTTCTCCTCTCTCTCTCTTCTCTCTCCCTCTCTCTCTCTCTCTCCTTTCTCTCCCTCTCTCTTCTCTCTCTCTCTTTCTCTCTCCCTTTCTCCTCTCTCTCTCTTTCTCTTTTCTCTCTCTCCCTCTCTCTTTTCTTTCTCTCTCTCTCTTTCTCTCTCTCTCTAACTCTTTCTCTCTCTCCCTCTCTTCTCTCTCCCTCTCTTCTCTCTCTCTCTCTTCTCTGTCTCTCTCCCTCTCTCTTCTCTCTCTCCCTCTCCCTCTCTCTCCTCTCTCTCTTCTCTCTCTTCTCTTTCTCTCTCTCTCTCTTTCTCTCCCTCCTCTCCCTCTCTTCTCTCTCTCTCTCTCCCTCTCTCTCTCTCCCTCTCTCTCTCCTCTCTCTCTCCCTCTCTCTTCTCTCCCTCTCTCTCTCTCTCTCTCTCCCTCTCTCTCCCTCTCTCTTGTCTCTCTCTCTCTCTCTCCCCCCTCCCTCTCTCTCTCTCTCTTCCCTCTCTCTTCTCTCTCTCTCTCTCCCCCTCCCTCTCTCTCTCTCTCCCTCTCTCTTCTCTCTCTCTCTCTCTCCCCCCCTCCCTCTCTCTCTCTCCCTCTCTCTCCCTCTCTCTTTCTCTCTCTTCTCTCTCTCTCTCTTTTCTCTCTCTCTCTTCTCTCTCTTTTCTCTCTCTCCCTCTCTTCTCTCTCTCTCTCTCCCTCTCCCTCTCTCTTCTCTTTCTCTCTCTCCCTCTCTCTCTCTTCTCTCTCTCTCTTCACTCTCTCTCTTTTCTCTCTCTCTCTCTCCTCTCTCTTCTCTCTCTCTCTCTCTCCCCCTCTCTCTCTCCTCTCCTCTCTCTTCTCTCTCTTCTCTCTCTCTCTCACCCTCTCTCTCTCTCCATTCTCTTCAGGTCTTTCTCTCTCTTCTCTCTCTCTCTCTCTCTCTCTCTCTCTCTCCTCTCTCTCTCTCTCTCTCTCTCTCCATTCTCTTCAGGTCTTTCTCTCTCTTCTCTCACCCTCTGTCTCTCTTTTGGGTTCTATAGAGTCCATTAAACTCCTCCTCTCCCTTGGGTGCTGTGGAGTTGATAAAAGCAGGTGCACCCGTTCAGAGAAGAGAGAAGAGAGAAGAGAGAAGAGACCGCCAGCAGAACCAGCAGGACCAGCAGACCAGCAGGACCAGCAGGACCAGCAGGACCAGGACCAGGACCAGGACCATGCCTGTGCCCAAGAAACCCGGTACCAGCTCTTTTTACTTTTACGCTGTTTTAGTTTATTTTAGATTTGGACTCAAACAAAAGTCCGTCATCAGTTGGGTCAGATTGTGTCGTTGTTTCAGGCTTTAGTCGAGGACAGTTCAGGGACCGTCTGGGAAATGAATCGTTTTCAGTGAATCCAAAAGTCCTTCAGGAGAACTTCAGGAGACATGTTTAAAAGTCGGCTGGTTTATTTATGGATCGTTGTTTGTAGAAAGAAACAGAAAAGGAAAAAGGACGTGAAAGATCAGCTGTTACTCTGAAGACAGATTCATTCAGTCGGTTTCTGCTCTGACGATTCGTGGCTTCAGCTTCATGTTTTGTTTTGTTTTTATTGTTAATCGCTACGGCGACGGCCTAAGCGGCTCATCATTCTGAAACCCGTGGTGTGGTTGGGTAAATACAAATAATGATCAGGAAAAAAAGAAACATTTGTGGATTTTACTTTTATTTGAACTTGATTTCGATACCACAGAAACGGCCAAACTGAAACCGATTAGAGAATAGAAGGAACCAAAAAGTTTCAGTTGTAGTTTCATTAAATCCGCCCGATAGTGTCAATATCTCTGACCTCTGACCTCTGACCCCTGTGGATCGTTCTGTTCTAATTGTGACATTTTAAATCTCAATATTGATCGAAAACGACTTAAAAAAAAAGAATTAAGAGCTCAGACTTCAGAGTTAGAAAACTGTGGAGTCCAATGGAGCCGAACCAAACCAGGACTAAACCAGGACCAAACCAGGACTAAACCAGGACCAAACCAGGACTAAACCAGGACCAAACCAGGACCGAACCAGGACTAAACCAGGACCAAACCAGGACTGAACCAGGACTAAACCAGGACCAAACCAGGACCAAACCAGGACCAAACCAGGACTAAACCAGGACTAAACCAGGACCAAACCAGGACTAAACCAGGACCAAACCAGGACCAAACCAGGACTAAACCAGGACCAAACCAGGACCAAACCAGGACTAAACCAGGACTAAACCAGGACCAAACCAGGACTAAACCAGGACCAAACCAGGACCAAACCAGGACTAAACCAGGACCAAACCAGGACCAAACCAGGACTAAACCAGGACTAAACCAGGACTAAACCAGGACCAAACCAGGACTAAACCAGGACTAAACCAGGACCAAACCAGGACTAAACCAGGACTAAACCAGGACTAAACCAGGACCAAACCAGGACCAAACCAGGACCAAACCAGGACTAAACCAGGTCTAAACCAGGACCAAACCAGGACTAAACCAGGACCAAACCAGGACCAAACCAGGACTAAACCAGGACTAAACCAGGACTAAACCAGGACCAAACCAGGACTAAACCAGGACCAAACCAGGACCAAACCAGGACTAAACCAGGACCAAACCAGGACCAAACCAGGACTAAACCAGGACCAAACCAGGACCAAACCAGGACCAAACCAGGACTAAACCAGGACCAAACCAGGACCAAACCAGGACCAAACCAGGACTAAACCAGGACCAAACCAGGACCAAACCAGGACTAAACCAGGACTAAACCAGGTCTAAACCAGGACCAAACCAGGACCAAACCAGGACCAAACCAGGACTAAACCAGGACCAAACCAGGACCAAACCAGGACTAAACCAGGACCAAACCAGGACTAAACCAGGACTAAACCAGGACTAAACCAGGACTAAACCAGGACCAAACCAGGACTAAACCAGGACTAAACCAGGACTAAACCAGGACCAAACCAGGACCAAACCAGGACTAAACCAGGACTAAACCAAGACTAAACCAGGACTAAACCAGGTCTAAACCAGGACTGAACCAGGACTAAACCAGGACTAAACCAGGACTGAACCAGGCTGTGGTCCCTCCTGTGGACAGCTGCACTACAGCAGAGGTTTTTTTTTTTACATTTGGACCAAAACGACGAGGCGACGCTGCCCAAACCTTCGAGTCTCACCATGAAGAACATCGAACTGGAGAAGGAAGAGCGGACGAACCGCTCCAAATCCAACTTCAGAGGGTCAGAGAAGAAACCACCAGAACATGGATGCAAGTTCTGAAAAGTCCATGATGTAGTCCAGTTTTAGACCTGGGTTAGTCCAGCAAACAGCAAAGGATCATGGTCTTTGTAGTTCCTTTGTTTTTTTAGCTCTTCCTCTCTCCTCTCATTTCCTCTCCTCCTTTCTGCCTTCCTGTTCTCCCCCTCTCCTCCTAACCCTTCCCTCTTTCTCTACGTTCCTCTCCTCCGTCCTCCTCCCCTCTCCACTCCTCCTCACCCTTACACGTTCCTCTTCTCCTCCCTTCCTTCTTCCCTCTCCTTTCATCCACTCCTCCCCTCCACACTCGTCACCCCCCTCTCCTTCCCTCTAGTCTCCTCTCCTTCTATCTTCTTCTCCTCCCCTCTCCTCTCCCTCTCTTCCTCTCTCCTTCTCTCACACTCACTAAGAATAAATCCTGATGATGTGACAGACTCTTAAACAGTCTCTTTACAGTCGCACACTCCACACCCCAGACTGTAAAGACACACGTGTGACCCTGGAGCTGACCTCCGTGCTCCTTTACCCATCTGTCCTCCTCCTCCTCCTCCTCCTCCTCCTCCTCTCCTCATCCTCCTCTCCTCCTCCTCTTCCTCCTCTCCTCCTCCCCCTCTCCTCCTCCTTCTCTCCTCCTCCTCTCCTCCTCCGTCTCTCCTCCTCCTCTCCTCTTCCTTCTCTCCTCCTCCTCATTCTCTCCTCCTCCTCCTCCTCTCCTCCTCCTCTCCTCCTCCTTCTCTCCTCCTCTCCTCCTTCTTCTCTCCTCCTCCTTCTCTCCTCCTCCCCCTTCCTCCTCCCCCTCTCCTCCTCCTCTCCTCTTCCTTCTCTCCTCCTCCTCTCCTCCTCCTTCTCTCCTCCTCCTCTCCTCCTCCTCCTCTCCTCCTCCGTCTCTCCTCCTCCTCTCCTCTTCCTTCTCTCCTCCTCCTCATTCTCTCCTCCTCCTCCTCCTCTCCTCCTCCTCTCCTCCTCCTTCTCTCCTCCTCTCCTCCTCCCCCTCTCCTCCTCCTCCTCCTCTCCTCCTCTCCCCCTCTCCTCCTCTCCTTCTCTCCTCCTCTCCTCTCCTCCTCTCCTCCTCTCCTCCCTCAGTCCTCTTCTTCACGGCCTGTACTCCACAGGTGCTGGTGTAGCCACAGCTGCCCCGGGGCATCTGGTGTAGACAGTTCATGATGGATCTTCGTTTCTGTCCCTCCACATTCACATGTTGCGTAATAATCGTCTCAGATTTAAACGTCTCACATTCGTTCGTCTGTGGTCATTCCTCAGACTGAGGGAGGCACATATCTCAGGCAACACGAGTGCCTTGCCCAAGGACACAAGAACACCAGTACCTGGAGTAAACCTCTTTTCTGACCTACAGCTTTGAGCCGCGTGTGGCAGGGAGCGGCGTTTGTGAAAGAAGGCTCCTGATTGGTCAGTTTTTAATGTTCAGAGTTTGATTTAGGGACAAAACAGTGAAATGTTCAAACCAACGTTTGAAGTCCAAAATGAGGCTCAGAGCAGCAGTTACGGAGACGGAGGAGAGAGGTGATGTTTTCTCTGCACAAAGTGGAGCCAGAAGCGCGGCCGTGCTCACTTCCTGTCTGGAATGTGGCGACCAGCGGGTTAACTGTGTCCATTTATATAAACTGTCTATGATGTGGAATGCATTTGGTTCCAATAAAAATATATATTTTTTGGTGAACTGTAAGACCCTTAGTGTCTGGACGGAACCAGGACACAGAAGTCTGGTGCACTGCAGGACCTGAGGCCCTGAGGACCTGAGGCTCTGAGGAGATGAGGACCTGAGGCTGTGAGGCTCTGAGGACCTGAGGCTCTGAGGCTCTGAGGCTCTGAGGAGATGAGGACCTGAGGCTCTGAGGCTCTGAGGACCTGAGGCTCTGAGGACCTGAGGCTCTGAGGAGATGAGGACCTGAGGCTCTGAGGCTCTGAGGACCTGAGGCTCTGAGGCTCTGAGGACCTGAGGCTCTGAGGCTCTGAGGATCTGAGGCCCTGAGGCTCTGAGGAGATGAGGCTCTGAGGAGATGAGGACCTGAGGCTCTGAGGCTCTGAGGCCCTGAGGATCTGAGGCCCTGAGGCTCTGAGGAGATGAGGACCTGAGGCCCTGAGGATCTGAGGCCCTGAGGCTCTGAGGATCTGAGGAGATGAGGACCTGAGGCTCTGAGGATCTGAGGACCTGAGACTCTGAGGATCTGAGGAGATGAGGACCTGAGGCTCTGAGGACCTGAGGCTCTGAGGAGATGAGGAGATGAGGACCTGAGGCTCTGAGGACCTGAGGCCCTGAGGAGATGAGGACCTGAGGCTCTGAGGCCCTGAGCAGATTTGAATCTGTGCATCTTGATGATAAATGAGTCTGAAACAAAAGCTGCTGCTCCTCGGACATGGAGCCGATCGAGGAGGAAAACATGAAACTCAAATCTCAGACACGTGTTGTTTATTCACAAACTGGTCCAAGAATCGGTCTGAACCTGAGCCCAGAGTCTTCTAATGAAACTGACCCTCACATTAACACTGTCCATCACCGGGCTACGATGCTGAACTCAGCGAGCTAATCGCTAATGAAATTGACCCTCACTAAGTCTAAGTGACCCTATGTCCTCTGACCCTATGTCCTCTGACCCTATGTCCTCTGACCCTGTGTCCTCTGACCCTGTGTCCTCTGACCCTGCAGATTTAAACCAGTGATTTGTCTCAGATTTATACAAAATGTCTCCGATGTCCCTATTTTGGACCATCTGACACAGGCCAACATTAAGTTTTTGCTTTGTTTAGATAAAATACAGAAAACAGCACAGAAAATAACGATGAGGCAAAAACTGCACCGACAGATTAAACTGAACCTCGGAACTGGACGAATGGACGTTTTTCTTTTTCACTATTTTATTTACACCAGCGACCCCGACCTGCGTCTGCCCCAGTCTGGAATTTTGAAGATGAGGCCAAACTAACAAAGTCAACAAGTTACATCTCCAAAATCACCGAGATAATTTCTACGTCACCACATCGCCGTCTACGAGCTGCATCCTTAATGAAGACAGACCCTCACATTAGCGCTAAGCTAATCGCTAACTCACAGTTCGACAATTTCAAAGTTTATTCTTAGAAACAGAAACAAAAACAAGTGTATTTGACCAGAATCCTCAAAGTTCTCTTTTGCTGAAGTCAGACCTTACTCACTTTATGTTCCACCAGTAAATCTGATCGGAAGAATCTCAAGAATGAAGTTTCTCCAAAGTACGGTCTACGGTCTGGTGCCAGATGGGGTAAGGTGACGGTCACCAGGCTGCAGCGCTACGTGGCTAACGTCACCGCTTGGTTCAGGCGGTTTAGGTTTGAGTTAATTTGTCTCTGTTTCTCGTGGTGGTGCTGACATCTGAACATTCTGAGCCCAGAGTTCAGATGGAGATGGAGAAGCTCTGGTTCATGGTTCATATCTCTGTAATTCCTGGAACGATCCACATGAAACCAAAACGACTGCAAAGTTCAACTTTTACCTGCAAACCCGAACATACCGTCTGTATTGATCCTGGGGGAAATTCACGTTTCGCTGCAGCAACATTTCCACTGCGCGTCTCAGTCCCTTTGTGTCTCAGTCAAAGGTCTCAGTTTCTCAGGAGGACAAGTCAGGGAGGGTCAGCAGATGCTGCAGGGCACAGAGGAGTGACACAACACAACAGAAAACACCTTGTTCTCACTCCGCTCTGGTGTTTCGGTTGGTGATGAAATGGTCCATTCCCTCAAAGGATTTCCTCTGGAAGGTTTTCACAGGTGGTGTAAGAATCATCTAAAATGTCCAACGCTAGCTCTCTTGAGATCACCACATTACCTTTTATTGTTTTGAAAATTATATATTTGCTGAAAACAACGTATGAACATGTTTTGTAAGTTTCACTTTTTGACGCTCTGAGTCCCCCCCCCCCCTTGTGCTAAGTCACTCCCCCTTCAGAGCGCTGACACAACACAGTCAGCGCTAATGAAACTCCTGCACATCACATCAGGTTTGTCCAGTTGTTGTGTTCAGTTTTGTTTTTGTGTATTTATGGAGAATTGTCGTGTGGAGCCTGGGGGATGTAGACTTGTGGGCGGAGCCTCGTACAGACTCGTACTCAGAACTGTTGCTAATGCTATTTGGAGCGACCTCGGGGAAATCTGAAGTGTTTCTTATTAATGTTCATCTTTACTTAAGGCCAAAATAGCAAAATAAACCCCCAGGATCATGTAGAGCGAGTTTATACGAACATTTTAAAACCAAAATGACGAGTCCACAGCAGCAGGTGCAGAGAGAAGAGCCGAAGATGAGATGAAGCCGGACGTTCACTTATATACAGTTTATGATGTAATGCCATACTGTGGAACATCCCAGGCAAAGCAATAACATCTCCATGGAGACGGGCAGGCGGTGTTCTTACAATACCAAATTTAAAGTTGCTGAATGACCGGAGTAAAACCACGCGCTCTCACGTTTCAGTCCTGCTCTGTTCCTCATTGTCTCATATTTTTAGAGCTTCATTAGCGCTTCACAGATTAGCCGCGGCTTTAGCGTTAGCCGCGGCTTTAGCGTTAGCCGCGGCTTTAGCGTTAGCCGTGGCTTTAGCGTTAGCGCTGGGGTGTTTGAGGGTCCAGTTTCAGTCTGGGGCAGATTTAGTCACAGACCAAAGACCGAACAATCATCCATCAGGCTCTTTTTCTCCTGTCAGACCCTCTCCACTCCTCCCTCTCTCATCCCCCTCTTTCTCACCCTCTCCACCCCTCCCTCTCCATTTCTCCTCTTCTCTCCCTCCCTCTCTCCTTCACCCCCTCTGAAGCCCCTCTCTACCTCTCTTCTCTCTCTCTCCCATGCCCCATCATCCCCCCTTCCTCTCTCCTCTCTTCCTTCCTCACTCTCCGCCTTGCCCTCCATCCCTCCTCTCCTCCCTCCTGTCCCTCTCTCTCTTGTCATCTCCCTGTTCACCCCTCTCTTCCTCCTCTTCCTCCTCTCACACTCTGTCCTGTCATCTCCCTCTCCTTCTCTCTCTCCCTCCTCTCCTCCCTCTCTTCCTCCTGTCATCTCCCTGTTCTGCTCTTCTCCGTCACTGGATCAGATCTAAAGGTTTAATCCTCTTCGCTGTTGTCGCTCTGTTCCAGACAAACTCTGTTCCAGACAAACTCTGTTCCTCACAGTTCTCAAAGAGTCTTTAAAAGGACTTCAATCTGCAAACTGTTCCCCTCAGATGTTCCTCCAAACTGTTCCCCTCAGATGTTCCTCCAAAGTGTTCTCCTCAGATGTTTCTCCAAACTGTTCTCCTCAGATGTTCCTCCAAACTGTTCTCCTCAGATGTTTCTCCAAAGTGTTCTCCTCAGATGTTTCTCCAAAGTGTTCTCCTCAGATGTTTCTCCAAAGTGTTCTCCTGTTTCTCCAAACTGTTCTCCTGTTTAGTCCTGGTCTAGTCCTGGTTTAGTCCTGGTTTAGACCTGGTTTAGTCCTGGTTTAGTCCTGGTTCAGTCCTGGTTCAGTTCTGGTCTAGTCCTGCTTTAGTCCTGGTTCAGTCCTGGTTCAGTTCTGGTCTAGTCCTGGTTTAGTCCTGGTTTAGTCCTGGTTCAGTCCTGGTTTAGTCCTGGTTCAGTCCTGGTTCAGTCCTGGTTTAGTCCTGGTTCAGTCCTGGTTTAGTCCTGGTTTAGTCCTGGTTCAGTCCTGGTTCAGTCCTGGTTTAGTCCTGGTTCAGTCCTGGTTCAGTCCTGGTTCAGTCAGAGTCTCTTGTTTCTTTATGAAGTCGTTTTAGATCAAGATTGAGATTTAAAATGTCCCAGAACAGAAGGATCCACAGGGTCAGAGGTCAGGGGTCAGGGGTCAGGGGTCAGGGGTCACACAGACAGTGTCTGGGGTGAATCAGGTGCGGCAGTTGTTTTGATGGAGGTTCAGGTGCCAGTGCTCACATGTTGTTGTGTCATTGGGCAGGACACTAAAGTGATGGAGGAAACTTCTGAAGAGTGAGAGTGAGAGAGAGATGGAGAGAAAGGAGGAGAAGAGAGAGGGAGGAGAGGAGGAGGAGGACAGGGGGAGGAGGAGGAGAGGAGGAGGTAGACAGGTGGAGGAGAAGAGAGAGGGAGGAGAGGAGGAGGAGGACAGGGGGAGGAGGAGGAGAGGAGGAGGTAGACAGGTGGAGGAGAAGAGAGAGGGAGGAGAGGAGGAGGAGGAGTGGAGGAGGAGGAGGAGGTAGACAGGTGGAGGAGTGGAGGAGGACAGGGGGAGGAGATGGAGGAGGACAGGTGTTGGAGCAGGAGAGGAGGAGGAGTGGAGGAGGACAGGGGGAGTTGGAGGAGGAGGAATAGGTCCGATGATTGACCGAACGCCGCGCACACCCTCTCGGTCCGCTCTGGTCCGGTCCGGTCCGCCGCACGGACGCTCCGGAGACGCGTGATGTAACCGGAGTATAATTAGCCGCTCCCGCTGTCTTTGGCCGCTGTCCGCACGCTCACGGAACGCGGTGACGGAACGCCGCGGATTCCTGGAGCGGAAACATGAGCCGGCGCGGCGGGGGGCGGCAGGATCGCGCGCATGCCGCTGCTGCGCTGACGGACGGTGATGAGAGCGGGCGCGAGATTTATGGAGCCGCGCCGAAGACACGCGGCTCCGCGCAGCGTCAAAGAGAAAAGACATTAAAGTCCTCAGGCTTAAAGTGCGCGTGACAAACTTTACGATTCTCATTTACGCGCGTCTCGATCTCTGACTTACGCTGGTCCGATACCTGCTGTAAATATAGACGATACTTTACACCAACCAAGAAGTGATGTGTGGAGAAAAGGTGAAAATGCGGAAACAGGGAGGTTTAAAACGTGCCGATGGCGTCAAATTATATTTATTTTATTTTTTATATTTAAACAGGATTTAAACAAAATAGTTTCATTATATTTTTGTCAAATTATAGCTCATTTCTGTGTACTTTAGAGGAGTTTTGGCCTATGGTGCAATAGACTTAGACAAACTTTACTGATCCACAAGGGAAATTATTATTCACAATATAATATAATAACAGAGAGTAACAAAAACAGATGGTGTAGCAAAAAGAGCAAGAGACACGTGTCAAATGAGACAAAATTATAAAAACAAATGTATATGTACAAGTCAAAATAAAATAGAAAAATAAGTAATAAAATATAAAATAAACTATAAAATCACAGCTATAAATAAGAGACAAGAACGACGTGTAAATAATATTCTGACTGACAGGGCATAAGTTAACATGGTTGCTATGGTGTATAACGTGGTTGCTATGGTGTATAACGTGGTTGCTATGGTGTATAACGTGGTTGCTATGGTGTATAACGTAGTTGCTATGGTGTATAACGTGGTTGCTAGGTAACAGTTATGGAATTCCTTAGTGTGAAGTTAAAATGTAAATTTAAAAAAGTGTGAACTTTAATGGTCATAACTGTTTTGGTAAAAGGAGCGGTCTAACCTGTCACACGCAGGGAGGGCGACAGGAGCAGACAGGTGCAGGGGGACAGGTGTAGTGCGTGCACAGACCTCAGGGGGCTCACATTACACTCACGCTCACATGAAGATGAAGCCTATGTATGTGACATACACAGGGGCCTGGCTCCCATCAGGTCGTGGGTTCAAATCACGGTCACTCCGGGGCCTGTGGAACATGAGGCTCATTTGGGGTTTTGGTGGTTTTGGTTTTGCCTCTGACCTCGGCCTGTTGCTCTGGGGTCTTTGGTGTTCGTCTGAGAGGTCCAGACTTCTCCAGGGAGAGGAGAACCAACCACATCACTGTTATTGTGCCCTTTAGCAAGACACCACCCACCACACTGAGAATGATTGGTGGTCAGGAGGTACCGATCCGGCTTTTGCATCAACTTTTGTATCGACTGGACCGATATCGACTGAACCGATATCGACTGGACCGATATCGACTGAATTGATATTGACTGGACCGATTATCGACTGAACCGGTATAGACTGGACCGATTATCGACTGAACCGATATCGTAGAGCCCGATGTTCCTGGGTCGGCGCTGATATTCGGTACCAGTATCGGTGCACTCCTGTTCACTTCAGCTGCCACACTCTGGTCAGTCTGCCCCAGGGCGGCTGTGACCACAGGGTCTCCAGTACATCTGAGAGCAGGTATCTGTACTTTGTACTGCAGTAAAAATGAGTTTCAGGAGTTATGTTTATCATGTTTCAGGAAACATCCTGACTAAAGCTTCAGCTTTTAGGAAACACAAATAAATACACAAAAATCATGAAAAAATTAATTAAGAAACGTATTCGGTTGACTAAAATCTGTATAATTTTATTTTGTATAATTTTGTTTAAATGTCTGTGTGTGTGTGTGTGTGTGTGTGTGTGTGTGTGTGTGTGTTTTAGGGAAGAACAGTGTGCCTGAGTTTCAGCCTCCTCCGTACGATGCCGCTTTACCAGAGCCCACCACCCGAGACGACTTCATCAAACGTATGTGACACACACACACACACACACACACACAGACACACACACACACACACACACACACACACACACACACACACACACAGACACACACACACACACACGCACACACGCACACACACACACGCACACACACACACACACACACACACACCCACACACGCACACACACTCGAGGCTCCAGGTCCTTCAGTGTCTCTGGGTTAAACCTCAGACACAGGTAGAACATGCAAACTCCCCATGATGCCAGTGTATGTGTGTGTGTGTGTGTGTGTGTGTGTGTGTGTGTGTGTGTGTGTCCCTCAGACTGGCTCCCGGTGACTCTGGACGATCGCACGGCGCAGAAGTTGCTGTGGATCTCGGAGGGCGGGGCTAAAGTGGCGAGGACATCAGAGGCCGTGTGCCCGTACCCGACCCGCCCGGAGCGCTACGACCACTCCCCCCAGGCAAGTACCCCCCCCACCCAGGCAAGTCCGCCCACGCCACAATCCTGCTCTGTGATTGGTCTGATGGATTCTCATGAGTTGGTGAGAATTCCACTTGTAGACTGGTTACAGGTGATGGGTGTGTGACCCTGTGTGACCCTGTGTGACCTCTGTGTGACCCTGTGTGACCTCTGTGTGACCTCTGTGTGACCCTGTGTGACCTCTGTGTGACCTCTGTGTGACCTCTGTGTGACCCTGTGTGACCTCTGTGTGACCTCTGTGTGACCCTGTGTGACCCCTGTGTGACCCCCAGGTGCTGGGTAAGGAGGCGGTGTGGGGGTTCCGGGCGTACTGGGAGGTGGACTTCGACGGCTGGGTGGTGCTGGGGGTGGTGGGGGAGAAAGCGCCACGGAAAGTCCAGGAGGGGCCCTGCGGTCTGGGGGAGAACAACAGCTCCTGGGGCGTGGGCTGGGCCGGGTCCAGCTACCAGGTACTAGACCAGGACTAAACCAGGACTGAACCAGGACTAAACCAGGACTAAACCAGGACTGAACCAGGACTAAACCAGGACTAAACCAGGACTAAACCAGGACTGAACCAGGACTGAACCAGGACTAAACCAGGACTAAACCAGGACTAAACCAGGACTGAACCAGGACTGAACCAGGACTAAACCAGGACTGATCTGTTTCATTAATTACAGATGTGACGTTAACTCTAACGTTTAGAGCTCTCTTAGCCTCCTGTTAGCTATTTTAAACTCTGTAAATGAGCGCTCTGTTTTATTACTGTTTTTATTTTATCGATGGTGGCATCAAAATCCAGACTGGCCTTTATCTGACTTTATTCACACTTAATCCTCCGCTGCAGATTCCCAGTTATTTACTCGAGAAAACGCCTGATTAAAAACGCAGGGAGATGAGTCCTGGGCCGCGTCTCATTTCTCTTTCCTCGCTTCCTTCTCCTTGATTCCTCTCCTCGATCCTCCATTTTTCAGCTGTAGATCAGATGTGTCGTATTAAGTGTTGTCCCAAAGAAAACCACTGACGGAAGGAGAAACCTGAGGAGGCTTCAGGATCAGACGCCAGAGAAAAGAATCAAACTTTCTTGGTCTCTGGAGGAGTTTCGATCCTCTGTCCTCCCTGTGTCTCCTCTGTGGGCGGGACTTCCTCACCCACTTCCTGTAGAATCCAGGCGAAGGAAGCGAGGAAAGAGAAATGAGACGCGGCCACAGTTTGTAAGAATGTGATTTACCCAAAGAGTGACGTGACGTGTCCGGCTCCAGGTTTGGCACAACGCCGAGAACACCGACGTCACTCTGCCCCTGTCTGGGACCATGGGCGTGTACGTGGACCAGCCCGCCGGCGTCATCAAGTTCCTGCTGGTGGAGGGTCCAGAGGGGGGCGCCAGAGAGGTCAGGCTCATCAGCAAGTTCAAGGTGGAGGTCCAGGAGAAGCTGCTGCCGGGGTTTTGGGTGGGGACAAACTCCTGGTGTGTGCTAAGGAAGAAGGACGCATGAAGAGGAGAGAGAGGTGAGAGGAGAGGAGGAGAAATACAAAATACAAATGGATTACAGTAGTTTGCGTTCACGAATTTGATGACGTTGTTGATGTTTCGTTGGCTCCGTAATCACCAGGGATGTAACAATGTCCAAATTTCTTGCTATGATATTTTGTGGAGGCGAACAAAACTGCAAAGACGCTCCTTTTTCCTCTTAAAATGCCTTGACAAGACGTAACCCAAAGAACTAAGATTTAAAAGTGCTTAAACAGTTATTTCTCCATGTGGTCTGCACTGAAACAGCAAAGGATCATGGTCTATGTAGTTCCATCTCTATCAGAGGCTTGTATTTCCATATACGGTGATGGTCCACGATATTATTGTGAGACCTTAGACGATACGATATTTGTTACATCCCTAATAATTACACAGATATGAACCATAAACTCCCCCTGAGACTCTCACCTGTCTCACCTGCCTCACCTGTCTTAGGGTAAACCTGAGGGATTCTAAAGTGCTGATGTCGTGAACGTAAACTCTTCAGACGGCTGAAGTTCCTTTTTGCGTTGTTGAGTTTGAACTACATTTGAAAAGCAGCTTTTGCCTTTTATATTTGATGCTTTTATTGTTTCTGAATTTAGTGCAGTTTGATTTTATTCTCACCAAAGATTTGAAGACACATGTTGAATCCAGCAAAAATAGTGTAAAGATGGGCTATTCTGCAAAATCGACTTTTTGGAGCTTTTCTCCCATGTTCTAACGTTGTTCCTCATCAAAAACCTGCCTGAAGGTTTTAGACTCATCCATGTATGTTTGAGCAATCTAGTGATCTCTCCCGGGCCCTGCTCAAACCCTCCTTACGGTTAGCAGTACGAGGCTCCGCCCACAAGTCTACGTCCCCCAGGCTCCACATGACAATTCTCCATAAATACACAAAAACATGAGACAAAACTGAACACAACAACTGGACAAACCTGATGTGATGCAGGAGTTTCATTAGTGCGACGCTCTGAAGGGGGAGGGACTTAGCATGGAGAGGGGGGAGTGTCAAAAATGAAAATGATAAAATATGTGAATCTGTAGTTTTGGGCGAATTTGACATTTTCAAAACAATAAAAAGAAAATGGAGATCTACATGTGTGATGTGTTCAGTGAATCCCCCAGAGAAGTATAATACTCCCTCTTTAATACCCCGGAGGAGTATAATACTCCCTCTTTAATACCCTGGAGGAGTATAATACTCCCTCTTTAATACCCCGGAGGAGTATAATACTCCCTCTTTAATACCCCGGAGGAGTATAATACTCCCTCTTTAATACCCCGGAGGAGTATAATACTCCCTCTTTAAGCTTTGACAGGAGCAGCTGCTGTTTTTTTTTTTTTTTTAACCCCATTTAACTTTGCCTCACATTGTTGCCAGCAGAGGGCGCAGGAACTATTCAAGCCACTTTCTGTGCGCCATAAACTTGTTTTCAAACATTAACGTGATTCAGACGTGACTGGACGGTGTTCAAACGTGTTTTAAAAATCCAAAAACGCATAAAAGTGAAACTTAAAGGGCCTTTATCACATAAAACTGACTCCTGCAGCTTTAAACCGTGTTCTGATGTTTCCTCCTCAAAAACAGACCTGGAGTTGTGTTTGTTTCATTCACATGTTTGAGGAACTCTTTATTATTAGTCTGTCTACATCTCCAAAGCTCCAAACGCTCTGTTCCACCTTGTGATGTCATCAAGTGGTAGTTTTCAACAGTTTGAACAGCTCCTTTTACCTTTAGTTCAGTCGAGATCGACAATTCCAGGACTGAAATGATCCAGATGATTCTAGTGAAGGTGTGTGGAGTTTAAAAACACAGTGGAGCACTTCCTGTATCACCACATGATGACATCACAAGGTGGAACAGGGTGTTTTCAGTTTGAGAGAAGAACTCAGGCCAGAATGAAACAAAACCCACCTCCCGGTCTGTTTGTGACGAGGAAACATCTTTAGAGATCAGAATAGTGCGATTTGGGCCTTTTAACCAACTCAAATGTAAAATGTATAAAATTTTTGATGAAAATTGTGATGGAAAAAAATAGAAAATAACAATTGTAAATGAACAGTTTTGAGCTCTGTGTTTTATTGAGCATGAAAAGCATTGTTTCCTCTGTTTTTCTTGTATATTGTGTTAAATGTTGTAATATATGACCCGAGTGTCTGAGCTGGAGTTTCATCAAGTGTTTTTCATGTGTTCATAAAAAAATTAAATAAAAGTGAAAAGTGAAAACATTTTTGTTCTTCTACTTAACTCAGATTTGTAATGATCCTCAAAATATGGATTAGTCCTGGTTTAGTCCTGGTTTAGTCCTGGTTTAGTCCTGGTTTAGTCCTGGTTCAGTTCTGCTTTAGTCTTGGTTCAGGCCTGGTTCAGTCCTTGTTGATTCTTGGTTCAGTCTTAGTTTAGTCTAGTCCTAGCTCAGACCAGTTTACTCCTGGTTTAGTCCTGGTTTAGTCCTGTTTTAGTCTTGGTTTAGTCTTGGTTTAGTCCTGGTTTAGACGTGGTTCAGTCCTGCTTTAGTCTTGATTTAGTCCTGGTTTAGTCCCTGGTTTAGTCCTGGTTCAGTTCTGCTTTAGTCTTGGTTTAGGCCTGGTTTAGACCTGGTTCAGTCCTGCTTTAGTCTTGATTTAGTCCTGGTTTAGTCCCTGGTTTAGTCCTGTTTTAGTCTTGGTTTAGTCTTGGTTTAGTCCTGGTTTAGACGTGGTTCAGTCCTGCTTTAGTCTTGATTTAGTCCTGGTTTAGTCCCTGGTTTAGTCCTGGTTCAGTACTGCTTTAGTCCTGGTTTATTCCTGCTTTGTGTTTGTCTAAATCCAAATAACACAGGGTCCATTCGCCCTCTAGTGGACACACACAGAGCTACACGGGCTTCAGACAAAAAAGTCCTGGTTTAGTCCTGGTTTAGTCCTGGTCTAATCTAGTCCCAGCTCAGACTCAAAACTCCTCCTGCTGCCCGTAATATTCCACAGTACGGCATTAAACTCATCTGTATCCCCAATGTTCCAAGTATGGCTTGAACTTTCTTGAACTTTTTTGGAATCGTGAGAAAGTTACACACAGTCACTTTAAATCAGACCTCTTCTGCAAACTGTTCTCCTCAGATCTTTCTCCATGTTCTTCAGGAGGTTCTTCTCACTGACCCCTGAGTGAAACTAAAATCATAAAATACACAAAACCCTTTAAATAACGCGGAGGACGGGGACAGTAGCAGCTTCAAAAGGTCCAGACAAAGTTTAAAAGGAAAGACACTTCAACATGACAGAGAAACAGCGCCCCCTGGAGGCGTCTGCGGGAGCTACAGTCTTCATCCATCGAGTCCTTTCCACAGTGAGTTTGGAATCATCTTCAGGAAAGTTTCAACAGACAAAACGTTTTCTTTTAAATGTCGTTATAGAAAAGTGCGACCTACAAGTGTGAACATGAGCCACGTTAAGAAAATACACCAAGATTCTAGAGTTAAACTTGTGTTCAATCAGGAGTTTTGAATCATGTTCTGGTGGTTTCTTCTCTGACCCTCTGAAGTTGGATTTGGAGCGGTTCGTCCGCTCTTCCTTCTCCAGTTCGATGTTCTTCATGGTGAGACTCGAAGGTTTGGGCAGCGTCGCCTCGTCGTTTTTGTCCAAATGTAAAAAAAAAACCTCTGCTGTAGTGCAGCTGTCCACAGGAGGGACCACAGCCTGGTTCAGTCCTGGTTTAGTCCTGGTTTAGTCCTGGTTTAGTCCTGGTTTAGTCCTGGTTTAGTCCTGGTTTAGTCCTGAATCAGTCCTGGTTCAGTCCTAGTTTAGTCCTGGTTCAGTCCTAGTTTAGTCCTGGTTTAGTCCTGGTTTAGTCCTGGTTTAGTCCTGAATCAGTCCTGGTTCAGTCCTAGTTTAGTCCTGGTTCAGTCCTGGTTTAGTCCTGGTTTAGTCCTGGTTCAGTCCTGGTTTAGTCCTGGTTTAGTCCTGGTTCAGTCCTGGTTCAGTCAGAGTCTCTTGTTTCTTTCTGAAGTCGTTTTAGATCAAGATTGAGATTTAAAATGTCCCAGAACAGAAGGATCCACAGGGTCAGAGGTCAGGGGTCAGGGGTCAGACACACACAGTGAACTACAGGGTAGATTTTAAAATAATTCAAACACAGTCTGTATTTTCTTGGTGTTGCTCCTTTATTTGAAACTGAAAATTTCTCAAACAGAATTTCTACTTGTTTCAAAATGTGATGTTTCCTCTCTCTGTCACACTCCTCTGTCACACTCCTCTGTCACTCTTCTCTCACTCCTGTCACTCTTCTCTCACTCGTCACACTCTTCTCTCACTCCTCTGTCACTCCTCTGTCACTCTTCTCTCACTCATCTCACTCGTCACACTCTTCTCTCACTCTTCTGTCACTCCTCTGTCACTCTTCTGTCACTCTTCTGTCACTCTTCTGTCACTCCTCTTTCTTTTTTTCTCTTTCATTCAGACGATTCGAGCAGATTTAGGGAGCAAAAAAAAAACAAAAACAAAACTACAGTCGTTCTTACGTCAGTCATTCGTTGGCAAAGTTTCACGGCTGGAGGTGTGATTCAAACACACGTCTGTGATCACGTCTGCTCTTTCATTTGGCAAGTTTTTTTGTTTTCTTTTTAAGCCGGATGCCCTCCCTGTCACGAGCAGCTTTAGTGTTCACTGTTACTGGGGTTGGCGTGGGTGCGAAGTGTCTTGCCTAAGGACACGACGACAGAGGGGCAAAGTCTGGATTACAACTGCCACATTCAATTTAGAACGCAGATGATGTTTTCAATGTAGTAGTAGTAGTAGTAGTAGTAGTAGTAGTAGTAGTAGTAGTAGTATATTAGATGTTTCAAAATGGGTTAGACTTGTTTTAGTCCTGGTTAAGTGCTGGTTTAGTCCTAGTTAAAGTACAGTACAAGTAGTAGTAAAAGTAGTATTAGTACACGTAGTAGTAGTAGTGGTAGTAGTAGTAGTAGTAGTAGTAGCAGTTTAGCCAGAGCAAGTGTCCCAAGAGTCTGTAGTGTCTTTTTGAAACCACCAGGTGGCGCACAGTCCCATCAGAGAGCAGCAGTGTTTTAAAGTTTCATTCTGGAACATTTCTGGTGATGGTCCAAAACCCGCTGGTCTGTGTGGAGAAGTGGAGCTTTACTTTGAGGTCAGTAGCACCTCACTCTCCCTCTCCACTGAGCTGAGCTGTAACCCGTCTCCATGGAGATCGATGCATTTAAAGGTCATTCTGTGAACTTTCCGGGCAAAGCAATAACATCTCCATGGCGACAAGCAGAACGGCAGAACCTCCACCAGAAATGTTACACAGTGAAGCTTTAGAGAAGGCAGATGAAATGGTTTAGGTTAAACTTAAACCTGGTTCAGTCCCGGTTATTACTGGTTTTTTGTCCTGTTTTTAGACCTGGTTTAGACTTAGTCCCGGTTTAGTCCCGGTTATTACTCAGTTTTTTGTCCTATTTTTAGACCTGGTTTAGACCTGGTTTAGACCTGGTTTAGACCTGGTTTAGACCTGGTTTAGACCTGGTTTAGTAGTATTAGTAAATGTATTAATAGTAGTAGTAATAGTATTAGTATTAGTTGTAATAGTAATAGCAGTAGTAATAGATTAAATGTTTCAAAATGGGTTAGACTTGTTTTAGTCTTGGTTAAGTCCTAGTTAAAGCACAGTACAAGTAGTAGTAGTAGTAGTAGTAGTAGTAGTAGTAGTAGTAATAGTAGTAGTAGTAGTAGTAGTAGTAGTAGTAGTAGTAGTAGTAGTAGATTTTCATTTTGCTTTAGTGGCTGTAGTGTTGTTTTTCTGTCAGTAGGGGGCACAAAGGGGTGACATGAGGGAACGGCTTTAGACTCTGGTTTAGTCCTGTTCTAGTCCTGGGTTTAGGACCTGGTTCTAGTTGAGGTTCTTGGTCCCCGTTTAGTCCTGATTCAGTCCCAGTTTCTAGTCCCAGTACAGTCCCGGTTCAGTCCCGGTTCAGTCCCGGTTCAGTCCCGGTTCAGTCCCGGTTCAGTCCCGGTTCAGTCCCAGCAGCAGAGCCCAATATAAAGTCCATGTTCTGAGTTTGTAGTGTTGATCCTCAGTGTAAATATGGAGTTAAAAATGAATATTTTAAGAACGTCTCAATCGCGCGGAAATATTAAGGAAACTATTATTTATTCTATTGTTTTTTCTCGTGTTTCAGGAGAACTGAACCTTTGGGATCTCGGTTCTGTTGGATCTGGAGAAGTTTTTTTGTTTTGTTTTTTTACTGGGACTGGATTATTTTAGTGAAATAACTGAAGAACCTCTTGAAAAAACAATGAAAGCCCATTTTAAATGTTCTGCTGCCTCGTATTATCACAGATGTCATTTTCGTGTGAAGTGTGGGTCCTGGGTTGTTGTGGTGCTGTTTTGAGGCCCCGGAGAGAAAAGTTTGGGAACCACAGGTGTGAAGGAGTTTAGTGTTTAATGTCCTGAAGGGGCCAGTGGTGGAGGTGGTCCCCTGTGTTGAGCCTGCATCTGGGGATCTGGAGGTCTCTGGTGGGTCTGGCGGTGGTGGTGGTGGAGGTGGTTCTTCAGTGTTTGAGGGAGAAGTCCCCCGTGTTGAGTCTGGGTCTGGGCAGAGCGCCAAACATCTCCGTACCATCTGTGGCTCCGGGTACCAGCAGAGCCTTCATACTCGCCGCGATGTGGTCCAGGTCTGCACAGCCCACCTGAGCCAAACGAGAGGGTCAGACACACATACACACGAACTATGACCCTTCAAACGCGACCTATGACCCCTCAAACACGACCTATGACCCCTCAAACACGACCTATGACCCCTCAAACACGACCTATGACCCCTCAAACACGACCTATGACCCCTCAAACACGACCTATGACCCCTCAAACACGACCTATGACCCCTCAAACACGACCTATGACCCCTCAAACACGACCTATGACCCCTCAAACACGACCTATGACCCCGCAAACACCAACTACTGAGGGCCCGGTGGAGGAGGTTGGTGGTGTCACATGAGGAACATTTGAAAAACAAACAGTCGCCGTGTTTCTCTTTCCTTGGAAAATCCTCTATACAACCTTTAAGCTAACAGACTAGCATGACTGACGCAGATCAGGTAGGGCACTCACCCGCTCTCCGCTGTTGCCCTCACCCTGCCCGCCTCTGTTTCCACGGCAACTCCACACGGGCACAGAGACGGGCAGAGAGCGGGCGAGCGCCATGGAGTTCTGCTGCCGCGACGACGCCACCTGCCCCACGGGCATGAACCGCACAGGGGGAGGAGCCTCTTCACTCAGAGAGCCTGGAGGAGGAGAAGAAGAGGGGGAGAGAGGAAGGAGGAGAAGAAGAGGGTGAGAGAGAGGAGAAGAAGAAGAGGGGGAGAGAGAGGAGGAGGAGAAGAAGAGGGTGAGAGAGGAAGAGGGAGGGCGGAGGAGAAGAAGAGGGGGAGAGAGGAGGAGGAGGAGAAGAAGAGGGGGAGAGAGGAGGAGGAGGAGAAGAAGAGGGGGAGAGAGGAGGAGGAGGAGGAGGAGAAGAAGAGGGGGAGAGAGGAGGAGAAGAAGAAGAGGGGGAGAGAGGAGGAGGAGGAGAAGAGGGGGAGAGAGGAGGAGGAAGAAGGAGAAGAAGAGGGGGAGAGAGGAGGAGGAGGAGAAGAAGAGGGGGAGAGAGGAAGGAGGAGAAGAGGGGGAGAGAGGAGGAGGAGGAGAAGAAGAGGGGGAGAGAGGAGGAGGAGGAGGAGGAGAAGAGGGGGAGAGAGGAGGAGAAGAAGAAGAGGGGGAGAGAGGAGGAGGAAGAAGGAGAAGAAGAGGGGGAGAGCGGGAGAGGAGAAGAAAGGAGGGTGAGGGTGTAGAAGGAGTGAAGGGAGAGAGGAGAGAGTGAGAGTCGTCGGTGACATCGTCTCTTATATTTGCGTCTCTCCAGTCGTCTCGTACCGTCTGTGCTCTCCTCTTCTCCGTCAGACTCAAAAAAAGGTTCACAGTCTCGGGACAGAGAATCCTCGTCCATCGAAAACACGCCTGAAAAACAAAAACGCCTTTACGACGAGGCAGATCGAGAGTTTGGGAGAAAATCGGATTAAAGGAGCTGGACGTGTTTTTCCTCGTGTGTTTGAGGAAAACGAGCGTCGTCCCAGAGCAGACGGAGGAGCAGCTCGAGGTCAGAAAAACACGGAGCAGAAAATGAGTCCAACTACAGGAAAGATCTCAACAGTGAGTCAGACCTGCTCCTCTGACCCTCTGCTCCTCTGACCCTCTGACCTTCTGCTCCTCTGACCCTCTGACCTTCTGCTCCTCTGACCTTCTGCTCTTCTGCTCCTCTGACCTTCTGCTCTTCTGCTCCTCTGACCTTCTGCTCCTCTGACCCTCTGCTCCTCTGACCTTCTGCTCCTCTGACCTTCTGCTCCTCTGACCCTCTGCTCCTCTGACCCTCTGCTCCTCTGACCCTCTGCTCCTCCGACCCTCTGCTCCTCCGACCCTCTGACCTTCTGCTCCTCTGACCCTCTGCTCCTGCTCCTCCGACCCCCTGCTCCTCCGACCCCCTGCTCCTCCGACCCTCTGCTCCTCCGACCTTCTGCTCTTCTGACCCTCTGCTCCTCTGACCCTCTGCTCCTCTGCTCTTCTGACCCTCTGCTCTTCTGACCCTCTGCTCCTCTGACCCTCTGCTCCTCCGACCCCCTGCTCCTCCGAACCCCTGACCCCCTGCTCCTCTGACCCGCCGCTCTTCTGACCCTCTGCTCCTCCGACCTTCTGCTCCTCCGACCCTCTGACCTTCTGCTCCTCTGACCTTCTGCTCCTCTGACCCTCTGCTCCTCTGACCCTCTGCTCCTCTGACCCTCTGCTCCTCTGACCCTCTGACCTTCTGCTCTTCTGACCCTCTGCTCCTCTGCTCTTCTGACCCTCTGCTCCTCTGACCCTCTGCTCCTCTGACCCTCTGCTCCTCTGACCCTCCGCTCCTCTGACCCTCCGCTCCTCTGACCCTCCGCTCCTCTGACCCTCCGCTCCTCTCCTCGTGTGATTGGGTTAGTGTGTGCGTGTTAGCATGCTAGTTGTTGCTAAAGTTGTAAAAAGCTCTTATAAACTCATGGTGGTGAATAATGGTCAGATCTGTGTTGTTTTAACAAAAAAGTTACACAGGGCAGCTTTAATTTTCTAACTAGAGGCCAGTCTGTGTCTGACCTGCGCTCTCGCTCCCAAACGCCCTCCTCTCGTCCATCTCTTCCTCCTCCTCCTCTTCCTCACACTCCTCCTCCAGATCCGTGATGCCCGCCCGGTGACGCCCGCGCTCGGACGCCTCTGTGCCGCTCCGGTCCCTGTCGCTGTTGCCATTCTGCCCTGGCACCTGCCCTGCACCTGTCGAGTAGATGGAGGGGTAGCTCTGAGAGTAGAGTCTGCTGCTCGGGCTCTCGCTCACGCCCACGGTCTGAAACAAAACAGGAAACAAAAGAGAAACGTTCAAAGGTGAAGGCAGTGAGGCCACGTAAAGCCACAGTATGGAACTTTTAGCCTCAAAATACACTCATAAAGGTGCACTATGTAACTTTTTCTCAGCTTTTTTCCAACAAATACTAAATCTAAAACCTGCTATGTTCGTTTATTTGTTGCTCCATTTCCATTTTGGTCAATTCTCAAACTGACCATTAGCAGAAATGAGTCTTTACTGTGAGCGGGCTTGCCTCTCCACAAACCTGACTCTTATTTGGCCTTGAGGAGCTTGTTTCCATAGAAATATTGTTCCTTTGGCTACAATATTCCACAGTATAAGCTTAAACGGATCTACCTCCTCGGAGAATGTTTCCAAGTGTGTTTTTTCAGGTGATACCTCCAGAAAGTTACGTACTGTACCTTTAAATGTCAAGAAAAGTGCCCAATTATAAAATGGAGGGTTCATCACCTTCTTGTTTCTATGGATACGTCATTGCTCTGCCTGGAATGTTCCGCAGTGTGACATTAAACAGCTCGACTTTATATTTATTCAATCACAGGTGGTTTTAGAGCTCAAAAATACCTAGAAAAACAGACATTCTGACTGTGAGCGGGGTCGCCTCTCCACAGATCTGACCTGGAACTTGGTCTAGCTTGGTCTCCATGGTAACAGAACACTTTAATGCCATACTGTGGAGCATCCCAGACAAAACAACAACATCTCCACGGAGGAAAGCGTTTGACAGACCAAGAAAAGTTACACAATGCAGCTTAAATATTTTAAACCTGATGCCCAGACCGGATCAGTGGTAGAAATGAATCAGAACAGTTTCGAGTTTTGGAAAAGACTCACCCCCCTGTGCGCGGGGTCAGAGGTCAGGTCGATCTTGGCTCCGCCCCCCGCGCTGTGTCGCGTGTGTCTCTGCGCCGTGAGCATCGTGGTGGAGTGAAGCACGCCGATGTCCTCCATGTACCTGACACACACACAGATACATGTTTACACAAAGACACACACAAAGACACACACACACACACACACAGAGACAGACACACACTTGTGATTCGATATATTGTGATGGTCCACCATCATTACGAGACCTTTGACAAAACGATATCACGATATTTCGGTTCTCGTCACATCCCTAAGAGTAACTGCTGAACATTCCACCACAGACATCCACGCAGAACACCCCCAGTGTGACGTCACTGCAAACAGTAATCGCCAACTCCAAAAACGTGAGCATCTCTGATTCAGCTTAGGGACGGGACGATAAAGAAAAATATCGTTTTCATCGTGATGAAAATGGTACACAAAAATCGTTCATGGGACATTTTATAAAAGTGAGAATCGCCAACAAAGAAAATCACCATTTTATCACCAGAACGTAGGAAAAATCTACTTATCCGTGATGTTTTCTTCTAGATCATTGGTGTTTTCACTTAGAACAATGTACAATTCTTATTTATAATATTAAAAGTAGAGTTAATCACATGTGTAACATTTTATCATCAGAATGTGCTGAAACAAAAAAACTACTTATCCTTGATGCTTACTTTTAGACCATGTTGTTTCAATAATATTATCTCTAACATTAAAAGTAGAATTAATCACATGCATAACATTTTATCACCAGAACGTGCAGGAAAAATCTACTTTTCCGTGATGTTTTCTTCTAAATCGTGTTGTTTTTACTTAGAACAAAGTACAATTCTTATTCATAACATTAAAAGCCGAGTTAATCACATGCGTAACATTTCTAAACAGTCAGCAGCTTTAATAATTACGGTGATATCACATTTATCTTCACCGTGATAATCGTGATATCACATTTGAATATTCAGACGTGTGCGTGTGACCTCCGCCCTGGACCCACCTGCGCGCCGACTCGGCCAGGAACCCCGGGCCCCACACGCCGTACGAGAAGTCACAGTCTCGAGGATAGGGGGCGCCCTCTCGCTTCTTCTCCGTCTGCTCGCCCGACCGGAACTTCTTACAGGCCGTGAGGATGGCCACGTCGCAGCCGGACTTCTGACTGTACGCCTCCGCCGCAGAAAGCAGAGCCAGCCAGCTTTCTCTGTGGTTGTCGGGGATGTCCATGTCGGATTGTTGGGAGGCCATTTTGGTGCGATGAAATGAGTTCTGCTGGTGAACGGCACGAGCGCTCAAACAAAAGGAGAAATAAATATGAAATAGGCACGACGGGTTTTCTGAAATGTAGAGACGTGGAGCCGGGGAGAGACGCCGCCGATGCTGGTGAAACCTGCGAGAAACAAAACGCACAACAGGAAATGTTTAAAGATTTAACTTTACTCTTCTGACTTTGGGCTCTTTAGTTTTCCTCATAAAAAACACAAATATTTATTAGAACACGGCTCTACATTCAGAACTCTTCAAACTCTTTTGGCTTTTGCAGAGGCGACGTTTCAGACAGATGTTCATTATAAACCTCAGACTGGCAGCCACATGTGTCTCATTCTGCCCCGGGGCACCTGTCCACACGCCGAGGGGAGCGTTCCGTTTGAATCTTCGCTTTAAAGCTGCGCTAAGGCTGCGTAATTCATCTGATTTATCTAATTCATGTGTGTTTTTAATCATCGGGATTTTGAAAAATGACAAAATCGTAACATCTGGAATTATTATTAAGCAGATTTCCTCCTGAATCTCACTCAAAGCAGGTTTATGGAAAATAATTTGTTTCAGATTTTTGAATTTTAAACGCCGTTTGAATTTTTTTACTCTGAAAAAACATGTTTGAATTATTTTTATTCTGAATTTCAGTTAATGAAGTTATATGTGTACATTTTCAAAGTGTTTAAAATTCAATATGAAAAAAAATAATAATAATAAATCACCTTTTAAATTCAGCACAAATATTTTCAAGTTCTTAAATTCAAGAGTCAAAATTCAGAGTGTAAAATTCCCAGCAAAGATCCAAGACGCCAAGGCAGAATCAATCGATCCAAAGTGGTGACATTTTTATTTTGAATTTGAAACACACAGAGAAAGTACACTTAAAATTTCAGTAGCTAAAATTCAGAATAAAAATAATCCAGACAACTTTTATCAGAGTTAAAAAATTCAAAGTGAGAAATTCAGCGGTTTTTAAAATTCAAAATCTGATGGAAAAAATGATCTTCCGTACAGGTTACGTAATTAAACAATTGAAAGCTTTAAACTTAAATGACACGTCTGTACAAATGTAACTGAAGGCAGTCATATGATAAAAATTAAAATATAAAGCGTTTCCTTTGTTTAAAAAACGGACTCTGCTCTGACTTTGGTTCAAATCCATAAAAATCGGAATCGTCCAGTGTGCACAAAAACAACACTTTATTTTCTCTAAAGCTGCATTGCGTAAGATTTTCAGTGGAGAGAGGTTATTGCTTTGTCTGGAATGTTGCACAGTTTGACACTAATCTTATCAATCTCCATGGAGACAAGCAGGCGAGGCCGTTACAGGTCAGATCTGTGGCGAGGCGACTCCGCTCACTGTAAGAATACACGCTTTTCACTGTAATTTAGAGCAGCAGTGACAAGATGGACACGTTTAATGCCATAGAGTGGAAAATACAGTGGAAAATACAGTGGAAAATTAGATAATACTCCCTACAACTATACAGCAACTCACCCTTATGTAACGGATAACCTTATGTCCTGTCAGTCATCATGATTTTATATTTTTTATGACTTATTTTTCCATTTTATTTTGACTTGTACATTTACATTTATACAATTCTGCCTTATTTGACACGTGTCTCTTGCTCTTTTTTTGCTACTTATTTAGAATTTATTATCACCATTTATTTTTTACTCTTTGTTATTATATTATATTGTGATTCTTGAGCTCCTGTGTCCAAATAATTTCCCTTGTGGATCAATAAAGTTTGTCCAAGTCTAAAATTGCAAAAAAAATTGCAAAAAACAAGCAGGTCAGGGGCGTATTCTCCAGCAGAAAAGTTACACAGTGCATCTTTAATTTACAGATAAAAACTAAACCGTATCCATCATCTTTCCTGTCAAATGCAGACAAACTAAACATCAACAGCCCCTCAAAGCGCCTGCCCATTCAGATTTGGGAAACAAAAGATTTTCGTGTTTGTACAGTGGACCCGTGAATGCGTCATGACATTAAAGCTCATTTACGCGTTAGGAAAAACTCCCCAAACACTTCATGCACGTTCTCGGGGCTCATTTCGTGCATGCTCGGTGCTTTTCTAACCCGTGCGTTGCTTTTCTTTGCAGGATGCACGTAAACACCACCGCCGCGGACTCTCGTGCACCCCACCGGAGCCTGGTTAGCCTTAGCCGCGTTAGCCGCATCGCTGTGGGCTCATCCGCGGACTGTCAAGTCACCAGCGCTTTGGGACTCGATATTAAATGATTCACCATCGCAAACCCCGCGTCAGCCGCTCTCTGCGCCGTTAATGACCGTGTTTATTCAGAGCTCGCATGTGTTGCAACCAATCAGCACGCAGCTTCTCGCCTCGTCTCCGCGTTTTCGCCCGTTTTCAGACACTTAAACAGGTCTTAAAACGCAAATATAAAGTTACCGGCTTTGGCACAGCGCGCACTCACCCTTTAACCTTCTGTGGTGACCGTAGCGCGCTGGTTTTCGCTCTGAAACGTGACTTTTTCGGACCAAACGCAGTCTCTCTGCCCTCGTTTCTCTCCCCGAGGCTCGTCTGCAGCAGCCGCGTCCGGTCCGCCCCTTCACAATAAAAGCCCGGATCGTAAACAACATTTTCTCCACTTTATTTCACTCGCAAAACGATTCAAAATAAGTAATAATCTGCATTTCAGCTTAGGTGCATGGTTTGCAATTTCGACCTTGTATTTAGAGCTTCAAACTTTTATCTAGGGCTGTGTTTTGATTGCGTTTACAGAATTTATTTATCTATTTAAAGGTTCTAAATTAATCCATGTTCTAATGTTGTTCCCTCCTCAAAAACATGCCCAGAGCTGTGTTTTGTTTCATTCACATGTGTTTGTCTACATCTCCAACGCTTAAAATGCTCTGTCCCACCTTGTGATGTCATGTAGCTGTAGTTTTCTTTTTGTGATTAGTTATTTTTATTGTTCTTTTCTTCAGGTGTTTATCATGTCAGGATGATCATTTGCTTTTAACATGACACAAACACACACAAAAAAAACAAGACGGGCAAAATAAGTGTCAGTTTTCAAGTGAACAGCTCCTTTTCCCTTTAGTTCAGTCGAGATCGACAATTCCAGGACTGAAATGATCCAAATGATTCTAGTGAAGGTGTGTGGAGTTTAAAAACACAGTGGAGCACTTCCTGTATCACCACATGATGACATCACAAGGTGGAACAGGGTGTTTTCAGTTTGAGATGAGCCTAAATCTGCAGGTTTGTGTGTTAAACGTGTGAATGAAACAAAAACACTTAAATCTCTTCAGACTGAACAAAATGACAAATTAAAAACTCAAACAAATTTTATGATATTTTATTTTTTTATCACACTTCCGGCGGGTGTGCTCTGACGTCACATGTTTACACTCCAATCGAACGCGCGCTGTGCACGTGACCGGGGTTTGGGGTAGGCGCGTGCACAGCAACAGATGTGCAGAGGAGGATTTTGTGTGGTACAGAGGAGGGACAGGACATGAAGATAGACAACCTGAGAGCAGAGGAGCAGAGCAGAGGAGCAGAGGAGCAGAGGAGCAGAGGAGCAGAGCAGAGGAGCAGAGGAGCAGAGCAGAGGAGCAGAGCAGAGGGTCAGAGGAGCAGAGGGTCAGAGGAGCAGAGCAGAGGAGCAGAGGAGCAGAGGAGCAGAGCAGAGGAGCAGAGGAGCAGAGGAGCAGAGCAGAGGAGCAGAGGAGCAGAGCAGAGGGTCAGAGGAGCAGAGGGTCAGAGGAGCAGAGCAGAGGAGCAGAGCAGAGGGTCAGAGGAGCAGAGGGTCAGAGGAGCAGAGCAGAGGAGCAGAGCAGAGGAGCAGAGGAGCAGAGCAGAGGGTCAGAGGAGCAGAGGGTCAGAGGAGCAGAGCAGAGGAGCAGAGGAGCAGAGGGTCAGAGCAGAGGAGCAGAGGGTCAGAGGAGCAGAGCAGAGGAGCAGAGGAGCAGAGCAGAGGGTCAGAGGAGCAGAGGGTCAGAGGAGCAGAGCAGAGGAGCAGAGGAGCAGAGCAGAGGGTCAGAGGAGCAGAGGAGCAGAGGAGCAGAGCAGAGGAGCAGAGGAGCAGAGGAGTAGAGCAGAGGAGCAGAGGGTCAGAGGAGCAGAGGGTCAGAGGAGCAGATGCAGCAGAGGAGCAGAGCAGAGGAGCAGAGGGTCAGAGGAGCAGAGGGGCAGAGGAACAGAGGGTCAGAGGAGCAGATGCAGCAGAGGAGCAGAGCAGAGGAGCAGAGGGTCAGAGGAGCAGAGGAACAGAGGAGCAGAGGGTCAGAGGAGCAGAGGAGCAGAGGGTCAGAGGAGCAGAGGAGCAGAGGGTCAGAGGAGGGGGTCAGAGGGTCAGAGGAGGGGATCAGTGGGTCAGAGGAGGGGGTCAGAGGGTCAGTGGGTCAGAGGAGGGGATCAGTGGGTCAGAGGAGCAGAGGGTCAGAGGAGGGGGTCAGTGGGTCAGAGGAGGGGGTCAGGGGTCAGAGGAGAGGGTCAGAGGAGAAGGTTAGAAGGTCAGAGGAGCAGAGGGTCAGAGGAGGGGGTCAGTGGGTCAGAGGAGGGGGTCAGGGGTCAGAGGAGAGGGTCAGAGGAGAAGGTTAGAAGGTCAGAGGAGCAGAGGGTCAGAGGAGGGGATCAGTGGGTCAGAGGAGGGGGTCAGGGGTCAGAGGAGAGGGTCAGAGGAGAAGGTTAGAAGGTCAGAGGGTCAGAGGAGGGGGTCAGTGGGTCAGAGGAGGGGGTCAGAGGAGGGGGTCAGAGGAGAAGGTTAGAAGGTCAGAGGGTCAGAGGAGGGGGTCAGTGGGTCAGAGGAGGGGGTCAGAGGGTCAGAGGAGAGGGTCAGAGGAGGGGGTCAGAGGAGGGGGTCAGTGGGTCAGAGGAGGGGGTCAGAGGAGAGGGTCAGAGGAGGGGGTATCTTTTTCTCAGTGGAAGTTTCTAGATTCCTCCTGTTACAAACACTTTGCGATTGGTCTAAAAAGTTGAGGTCAGGGGTCGTACTCAGTTACTTTCACTTGAGTAACTTTTTAGTAGAATTGTACTTCTCAGAGTACTTTTCAGAACTCGTACTTTTACTCGTACTTGAGTAAAAGTCCTTCCTCTTCCTCCTTCAGGTCTGATTTAGTTTGGCTCGTGTTTGGGTCTGTCCTTTGAAAGTACAATTTTGTGATTTATTTCATGTTTTGTCTCCAAAATTATAAACCAGGTGGGTTAAGTGTCTTGCTCAAGGACACAGCGGCAGCTTTCATGTTGAGGCCGGGATTCCAACTGTCAACCTGGGGTCAGTGGACGAGCACCTGCCAGCTGCTTCAGACAGGTGTAAAACTATTATTTATATTTAAAACAGCTTTACAACAGATTCAAAAACAAATTAGACAACCATCAACGCACTTTAAAGCTGCACTGTGCAACTTTGGCTTTGGGGTCCCGTCACCTGCTTGTTTCTATGGAGACGTCACTGCTCTGTCTGGAATGTTCCACAGTGTGACATTAAACAGCTCTACTTTACATTTATTCAATTACAGGTGGTTTTTTAGCTCAAAAATACCTACAAAAACAGACATTCTGACTGTGAGCGGGGTCGCCTCTCCACAGATCTGACCTGTAACTTGGTCTGGTTTGGTCTCCACAGAGGTAGAAAGTTTTAATGCCATACTGCGAAACATTCTCGTTGTATTTCTCAGCTGGATAATTGTCTTATTTGTTGTGAAATATACGGTAATAAAACCACGTGACTTTCCCCGCGGGCTCTGATTGGCTGCGGCGGTGCGTGACGTAAGGGGGGCGTTCCTCGGAGGCGGAAGTGTGACGTAACATTTGTTTTGGGAAAAGCGGAGACAGAAGCGACGAGGATGGCCGAAAAAACGCCAGATTTCAAGGTAAATGCGATTATTTCCGCTACAGACGAACCGCGGGCGGATAGTTGAACACGTCCGTGACTTTTGGACGTAAAAGTGAAGTTTGTGAGGAGAGAAAATGAGCGGGGAACGGAGGATGTTAACGGGAGAAGCTAACGCTCTCCAGACGCCTGGAAACAGCTGGGGTTTAAAGCCACGGCCGCAAATCACGCTTTATTTTCCATTTATCATTAAAATACAGATTTAGACTGGACTTTTGGACTTTATTTTAGTGTATTTTGTGCTGTTTAAATGATTCACTTCTATTGTTTGTCCCTGATTTGCCTCGGGACAGTTCAGATCATGTGACTTGAGTAGAGACCGTGGATCTGATGATTTAAACCTAAAAGAATTCATTAAAAACATGGAATTTGAGAAGATTTAATCACAAAAACAAGCAAAATAACAATATATTAAACAACAGTGATATTTATTTTAATAGGTGTACAGTCACATGGAGTGGAGACAGTAGATCTGGTGATTAAAACCGAAAAGAATTCACTAAAACGTGGAATTTGAGAAGATTTAATCACAAAAACAAGCAAAATAACAATATATTAAACAACAGCTATGTTTATTTTAATAGGCGTGTAATAAGTGTAATAAGCAGAGGTGGGAAGAGTAGCCAAAAATGGTACTTAATTAAGAGTAACATTACTATAATATAAATAATATAAAGTTGAAGTAAAAAAGTAGTGGACCAAGAAATGTAAAAAGTAAAAGCAGTGTTGGAAATGGGAAGTGACGTCTACTGAAAATGCATATTCAGTACAGTACTTTCTCATTTGGTATTCAGCATAGTTACTTTTCTAAAATAAAAAAAACACATCGGGCGGTACTTTATAATGTATGTAAGTTATTAAAAGGATTAGTGAGGGTGTGTTTCCTTTGGCGATGAGACAAAAGTGAATGCAAGACAAACAGAAATTATTTTAATGTCACATGGTCTCGTTGTTGTTGTTGTTGTTTTTTCCACTATATTAATGCAACTCTGTGTAAAAGTATTCCAAGTATTCATACACAGTACTCTGATTGGCCTATTTGGTTCTGGTTTAGCCCAGGTTTGGTCCTGGTTTGGTCCTGGTTCAGTCCTGGTTTGGGTCATGTTTAGTCCTTGTTTAGTCCTGGTTCAGTCCTGGTTCAGTCCTGGTTTGGTCCTGGTTTGGTCCTGGTTTGGTCCTGGTTCAGTCCTGGTTTGGGTCATGTTTAGTCCTTGTTTAGTCCTGGTTCAGTCCTGGTTTAGTCCTGGTTTGGTCCTGGTTTGGTCCTGGTTTGGTCTTGGTTTGGTCTTGATTTAGTTCTGGTTTAGTCCAGGTTTAGTCCAGGCTTAGTCCAGGTTTAGTCCTGGTCCTGGTTTCAGTTAGGCCTGTCTGACAGAAGTGAAACCTTCAGTGGTGAGTTTGGATGAATCAGAGAGTTTAAATAAATAAAACTTTTTCAGCTCAAATCTAAATGTAGAATAGGAAAAATAAAAAGTCCCATTTTAAATACTCACACTGAAGTATTCTTTTACCTGACACCTGTTATGTTAAAGCTGCACTGTGTCACTTTTCTGGTTGGTTGTTTCTCCATGGAGATGTTATTGCTTTGTCAGAAACGTTTTGTACTGTGACTTTAAACCTTTCCATCACCATGGAGACCAAACCACACCAAGTTCCAGGTCAGATCTGTGGAGAGGCGACCCCGCTCACAGTCAGAATGTCTGTTTTTCTAGGTATTTTTGAGCTAAAAAACCACCTGTGGTTGAATAAATGTAAAGTAGAGCTGACGTGCTGAACACAGGCCATATTTACATTTACATTTATACATTTATACACTGAAATGCTTTTTAATAATGTTCCATATTGTTGTGTTTTTCCTCAGCTCATATTTGAGAAGGAGGGAGTTTATCTTCACACAAACGCCAAAAAGAGCAACCTGGACACGAGCATCCCGGGGTTCATCAGGATCGTCGAGCGTGTGAGTCGCTCTATTTCCAATTTATTTAGAAATATTACAGTTTATTTACAGCTGAGACTCTTTCTGATTTCTGTTTTTGCGATTCTTCACATTTCAGTTAGAGCATCCACAATAATCGGATTAGAACACGTTACTAAAATTCAGAACTTTGGAAATCAGCGGGCTTGTTTCTTTTATGAAGTCGTTTTAGATCAGTATTGTGATTTAAAATGTCCAGATTTTAGCAGAATGCTCCACAGGGGTCAGAGGTCAGAGCTGTAGACGCACACAGGCGCGACAGGAGGTGTTTAAAGATACAGTAAAATGACTTTGACTTATTTTATCAGGAGAAGTTAAGAGACCTGAGTAAACCTGACAAAATACACAAAACATTATTCTAATTTCTTGTTCTTGTCTGTGTGTTAAGGCCGGGGTCCCTGCGTTAGAATGGAGTCCGGTGGAAGACGAAGGACGAAACGCTCCAGCTGTGCTCTTCAGCAAGAAGGTCAGACGTTTCACAGCTTAGACTCTGTGTTCTGGTTCTGCTCTTCTGTCTTTTCTCTGTAACCCTGTTCTAACATGAGGAAATGTCCCGCAGTGGGGCTTTAACTCTGTTCTAACGCGAGGAAATGTCCCGCAATGGGGCTTTAACTGTTCTAACATGAGGAAATGTCCCACAGTGGGGCTTTAACTCTGTTCTAATGTGAGGAAATGTCCCGCAGTGGAGCTTTAATCCTGTTCTAACATGAGGAAATGTCCCGCAGTGGAGCTTTAATCCTGTTCTAACATGAGGAAATGTCCCGCAGTGGAGCTTTAACTCTGTTCTAATGTGAGGAAATGTCCCGCAGTGGAGCTTTAACTCTGTTCTAATGTGAGGAAATGTCCCGCAGTGGGGCTTTAACTCTGTTCTAATGTGAGGAAATGTCCCGCAGTGGGGCTTTAACTCTGTTCTAATGTGAGGAAATGTCCCGCAGTGGAGCTTTAACTCTGTTCTAATGTGAGGAAATGTCCCGCAGTGGAGCTTTAACTCTGTTCTAATGTGAGGAAATGTCCCGCAGTGGGGCTTTAACTCTGTTCTAATGTGAGGAAATGTCCCGCAGTGGAGCTTTAACTCTGTTCTAATGTGAGGAAATGTCCCTCAGTGGAGCTTTAACTGTTCTAACATGAGGAAGTGTCCCGTGTGTTTTCAGGAGGGTGAGGGGGAGGACACACACTTTGAGCCCGGGTATGAACCGGACTGGGCCGTGATCAGCACCGTGAAGAGGAGCAGAGAGCCGACCCCCGCCAAGGCGTCAGGTGAGTTCAGGAACAATGTGACGGTTCAGGTTCTGAGTCACTCCCCGGGACGTGGACTCAGGCTTGGGCCTAATGATCCGACCTGTGTTGGAGTAAAATGTCCTGGTTTGGTTCTGGTTTCGTTTTGGTTTGGTCCTGGTTTAATCCTGGTTTAGTCCTGGTTTAGTCCTGGTTTAGACTTGGTTTAGTCCTGGTTTAGTCCTGGTTTAATCCTGGTTTAGTCCTGGTTTAGACCTGGTTTAGACCTGGTTTAGTCCAGGTTTAGTCCTGGTTTAGACCTGGTTTAGTCCAGGTTTAGTCCTGGTTTAGACCTGGTTTAGTTTGACTGTGGGCTCATACGTGTCATAGAGACTTTCTGTCTGATTGTCTTTTTCATGTGACCCTCCTGAGCTTCCGTAGAAGTCCCTGTTGTCTCTGTGTTTTTCAGGGGAGTGGGCGTTCTCTCTGCCCCTCTCGGAGCTCTACTCTCTGCGCCGCGCTCGCTTCTCTTTGGGCAGAAACTTCCTGGTTCTGACCAGCAGGGGGGGCCATCCTCTGCCTCCGCTGCACTTCCACAGAGGGGGCACCAGAGAGCTGCTGAGAGCCATGCACCGCTACGTGATCCTCGACCCGTGAGTCGCACACTATCTCACGTTTACACAGATTTTATTCTACAGACAAGGGCCGATATCGGGGCCGATATTTGGACCACCGTGGAACCTAAAGAATCCACAAAAACCTTTACTTGCCTGTATTTTTGCCCGAGCGACTTGCGCTGCAATAAAGCAAGAAAAATTGAACTTTTCATGGCTTTTTTGTGGTTTTGGACCATACAAACACTTTAGTCTGAAGAGAGAGCTCCACAAAACGTGATCTCTGGATTCTAAACAATCGACATCGGCTGTGAAAAAAAAAAAAAATATATATATATGTATGGGTGGTTCTCAGATAACAGGCAAAAAAATCATCTGAACAAAAAAACGAGGACACACATTGTTTTTGTGCAGTTAGACATTTTGAAATGGCAAATCATGTGGACAAATCATGTCTCTGTGTTAGCTCTGCTCTCTGGCGCCCCCTCATGTCTCTGTGTTAGCTCTGCTCTCTGGCGCCCCCTCATGTCTCTGTGTTAGCTCTGCTCTCTGGCGCCCCCTCATGTCTCTGGCGCCCCCTCATGTCTCTGTGTTAGCTCTGCTCTCTGGCGCCCCCTCATGTCTCTGTGTTAGCTCTGCTCTCTGGCGCCCCCTCATGTCTCTGGCGCCCCCTCGTGTCTCTGTGTTAGCTCTGCTCTCTGGCGCCCCCTCATGTCTCTGGCGCCCCCTCATGTCTCTGTGTTAGCTCTGCTCTCTGGCGCCCCCTCATGTCTCTGGCGCCCCCTCGTGTCTCTGTGTTAGCTCTGCTCTCTGTCGCCCCCTCAGGTCTCCGGTGGACGCGCGGCTCTTTTTGGCTTTTCCAAACGACTCTGGCGACGTCTCTTCGTCGTTCGATCGACTTCAGCTCCTCGACGACGGCTCCGAACTCGTCCAGGTGAGTGACTCCTGCTCCCTCCGGTCTGCAGACGGATACAAATAAACAAAACTGCAAAAACGCTTGGCCAAAATGTAAGATCTAAACACTTAAGTCTATCAGAAAATGACTTGAAAGTAGAGAAATTATCTGTCTACGCAGCAAAATCATTTTACTTGACAAGTTCTCTCAAAATAAACGCAGTCTCAGAACTACCTGCTTGTCTCCACTGAGATTTTATTTCTTTACCTGGAATGTTCCATGGTATGACATTAAAGCGCCACTAAACACCAAAATCACTTTTTTCTACTGATTAGCTGTAAATGGGTCTGAAATAGAAGTGTGAACCTGTCCCTGGCCTTATTTTGGCATTTTAGTTCACATTTGTTAAAAATCGGACTTTTGGGTCAAAGTCGTGTCTGTCCCGGCCTCTTTAGGATCAACTGCGGCCACGACCTTTGAGTTTCCGGGTTAGCGGCGGAGTAAAGCTTCGTGAGTGCGTTAAACATGCACATCTTGCATTTATTCATTACGGCTGTTTTTAATTCTCTGTGAACAGGGGCGCCTCTCCACAGATCTGACCTGTAATGTAGCGCAGTGCTGTAACCTGCCTGTCTCCCTCGTGATAGACATGGGAGTTTAATCTATACTGTGGAACATTCCAGACAAAGCAATAACGTTTCCATGGAGACGAGCTGGAATGTTCCTAGAAATGTTACACAGAGCACCTTTAATACCCCATAAAAGCAAAATTCCCGTTTTTAAACTTTTCCTGAATGTTTTAAAACAAGTCCAAGTAAACTCGTTTTCTCCGCAGAGGTTCATCCACGATCCGTACGCGACCACGTTCGGAGGATTTTCCAAAGTCACAAACTTTTTCCGCGCGGCGCTCAAACCCCCGGAGACGCTGCACCACAGAGGAGCCCAGGACCCGGCGCACCCTAGTGGACTGGAGGAGGAGCCCGAGTTTGAGCTCATCACATGTGTAAGGAGTAGTGTCGCCATACTAAAAGGGCAAACCCGATATCGATACTAAGGAACAGACTCGATACTCATGTGTTGTTGTGTGTGCGTATGTTGTTGTGTGGGTACAGTTGTTGTCGTACAGTTGGACTTCAGGCTGATGTGTGTGTGTGTGCATGTTGTGGTGGTCGTTGTGTGGGTGTATGTTGTTGTCGTACAGTTGATGTTGTGTGTGTGCATGTTGTGGTGGTCGTTGTGTGGGTGTATGTTGTTGTCGTACAGTTGATGTTGTGTGTGTGCATGTTGTGGTGGTCGTTGTGTGGGTGTATGTTGTTGTCGTACAGTTGATGTTGTGTGTGTGCATGTTGTGGTGGTTGTTGTGTGGGTGTATGTTGTGGTTGTTGTGTGTGTGTATGTTGTCGTGTGGGCGTGCGTTATTGTGTGTGTGTATTGTGTGGGTATGTGTTGTTGTTGTGTGTGCGTATGTTGTTGTGTGGGTACAGTTATTGTCGTACAGTTGGACTTCAGGCTGATGTGTGTGTGTGTGCATGTTGTGGTGGTCGTTGTGTGGGTGTATGTTGTTGTCGTACAGTTGATGTTGTGTGTGTGCATGTTGTGGTGGTTGTTGTGTGGGTGTATGTTGTGGTTGTTGTGTGTGTGTATGTTGTCGTGTGGGCGTGCGTTATTGTGTGTGTGTATTGTGTGGGTGTGTGTTGTTGTTGTGTGTGCGTATGTTGTTGTGTGGGTACAGTTATTGTCGTACAGTTGGACTTCAGGCTGATGTGTGTGTGTGTGCATGTTGTGGTGGTCGTTGTGTGGGTGTATGTTGTTGTCGTACAGTTGATGTTGTGTGTGTGCATGTTGTGGTGGTCGTTGTGTGGGTGTATGTTGTTGTCGTACAGTTGATGTTGTGTGTGTGTTTTCAGGGTGTGGAGCTGGGGCCCCGGCCTCAGGTGACCAGGGGCCGACCTCTGGACCGATGGGACGACCTGCTGGACCCTGAGGGCCGAGTGATGCAGCCTGACAGGGTCAAAGAGAAGGTGTTTAGAGGGGTAAGACTCACCTGACAGGGTCTAACACTGACAGGGTCTAATACTGACAGGGTCTAACACTGACAGGGTCAAAGAGAAGGTGTTTAGAGGGGTAAGACTCACCTGACAGGGTCTAATACTGACAGGGTCTAATACTGACAGGGTCTAATACTGACAGGGTCTAACACTGACAGGGTCTAACACTGACAGGGTCAAAGAGAAGGTGTTTAGAGGGGTAAGACTCACCTGACAGGGTCTACCACTGACAGGGTCTACCACTGACAGAGTCTACCACTGACAGGGTCTACCACTGACAGAGTCTACCACTGACAGGGTCTAACACTGTCAGGGTCTAACACTGTCAGGGTCTAACACTGACAGGGTCTACCACTGACAGGGTCTACCACTGACAGAGTCTACCACTGACAGGGTCTAACACTGACAGGGTCAAAGAGAAGGTGTTTAAAGGGGTAAGACTCACCTGACAGGGTCTACCACTGTCAGGGTCTACCACTGTCAGGGTCTACCACTGTCAGGGTCTACCACTGACAGGGTCTACCACTGACAGAGTCTACCACTGACAGGGTCTACCACTGACAGGGTCTACCACTGACAGAGTCTACCACTGACAGGGTCTAACACTGACAGGGTCAAAGAGAAGGTGTTTAAAGGGGTAAGACTCACCTGACAGGGTCTACCACTGTCAGGGTCTAACACTGACAGGGTCGACCACTGTCAGGGTCTACCACTGTCAGGGTCTACCACTGACAGGGTCTACCACTGTCAGGGTCTAACACTGACAGGGTCTACCACTGACAGGGTCTACCACTGTCAGGGTCTAACACTGACAGGGTCTACCACTGACAGGGTCTACCACTGTCAGGGTCCACCACTGACAGGGTCTACCACTGACAGGGTCCACCACTGACAGGGTCTACCACTGACAGGGTCCACCACTGACAGGGTCTACCACTGACAGGGTCCACCACTGACAGGGTCTACCACTGTCAGGGTGTACCACTGACAGGGTCAAAGAGAAGGTGTTTAGAGGGGTAAGACTCACCTGACAGGGTCTACCACTGACAGGGTCTACCACTGTCAGGGTCTACCACTGTCAGGGTCTACCACTGACAGGGTCTACCACTGACAGGGTCCACCACTGACAGGGTCTACCACTGACAGGGTCCACCACTGACAGGGTCTACCACTGACAGGGTCTACCACTGACAGGGTCCACCACTGACAGGGTCTACCACTGACAGGGTCTACCACTGACAGGGTCCACCACTGACAGGGTCTAACACTGACAGGGTCTACCACTGACAGGGTCTACCACTGACAGGGTCCACCACTGACAGGGTCTACCACTGACAGGGTCTACCACTGACAGGGTCTAACACTGACAGGGTCTACCACTGACAGGGTCTACCACTGACAGGGTCTACCACTGACAGGGTCCACCACTGTCAGGGTCCACCACTGACAGGGTCTAACACTGACAGAGTCTACCACTGACAGAGTCTACCACTGACAGGGTCCACCACTGTCAGGGTCCACCACTGTCAGGGTCTAACACTGACAGGGTCTAACACTGACAGGGTGTACCACTGACAGGGTGTACCACTGACAGGGTCCACCACTGACAGGGTCTAACACTGACAGGGTCTACCACAGAGAGCGGGGCAGAGGTGGAGTTTAGAGCTGCTCCTCACACACTCCAAAGTCCATCACACACTACAGGATTTTTCAGTCTTAAACAGTTTTTAAACGTGCGACAAACGGGCAGACCACAGACACGAGGAGAATCTGACGAGACTTAAAATCTCCGTAGAAACTTCAGCGGGACACGTCTGCGGACCACAAATACAGTGGAAAATTTGAATGAAAATACTGCAGTTTAACTTTAGAACTTTACAAGAGGGGAGTGAGTTTGTATCTTGCGCCTCTGTGTCCGTCCCTCCGTCTGCCCCTGGCGTTCTGGTTTTGCGTTTATAGTCGTTATGATCTGACGGAGCAGCTCAGAGTCACACGGACACCAACACACGACGAGCGCAGCAGCTTCAGAATCACACACGAAGACACAAAGTCGGGTCACGCCTCCCCAAACTCTGGGAGAAGCAAATTCACAGACAAAATCGGGCCAGTTCTCCTGTAGTTTAACCCTGCCCAAAGTGGTGTGATCTGGAGTGTCTGTTATGATTGTGTTTTTATTGACCTTTATTTGACCCGGAGAGTCTCCCTGAAGACTCTTCCTCAGCAGAGTCCTGTCCCCAGACGGAAGGAGCCTGTTGAATGTTTTTAGTGACAGGGAGAACCTACACAGGCACGGGGAGAACATGCAAACTCCACACAGACGAGCCCCGTGCTGCTCCAGAATCAAACCCAGGACCTTCTGGCTGAGGCTGGAGCCTTTTTACACGACAAACATTCATGAGTTTGTCCCTTCGCTGAGGAACAAGTTTAGGCACTTCTGGTTTGACCTGTAACCACCCGAGTTTGACACCTAAAGTCTTCAACACACCTGATGTTAATCTGTTTCTGACCTGTTTCTGACCCGTTTCTGACCCGTTTCTAACCTGATGCTCCCCTCTGTTCCAGGGCATCTCTCCGCCGCTGAGGAAGGAGCTGTGGAAGTTCATGTTGGGTTTTTACCCCTGGAGCAGCACGCGCTCAGAGAGAGAGGACATCCTCAGGGTCAAAACGTGAGGACGCCATTTTGTTCTGTCACTTTTCAGACGGTTGTTAAAGCTTTGCCTGGAATGTTCCTTATTGTGACATTAAAGAGTGGGTCTTATGTAAAACGTTCCTCATCAAAAACCCGTCTGAAGAGGTTTTAGAGTCATCCATGCATGTTTGAGTAATCCAGCGATCTCTCCTGGGCTCTGTTGAAACCCTCCTTACAGTTAGCGGTACGAGCCTGTACGAGGCTCCACCCACAAGTCTACGTCTGCCACGGTCCCACAGTACGAGTCTGTACGAGGCTCCGCCCACAAGTCTACGTCCCCCAGGCTCCCACAGTACGAGTCTGTACGAGGCTCCGCCCACAAGTCTACGTCCCCCAGGCTCCCACAGTACGAGTCTGTACGAGGCTCCGCCCACAAGTCTACGTCCCCCCAGGCTCCCACAGTACGAGTCTGTACGAGGCTCCGCCCACAAGTCTACGTCCCCCATGCTCCCACAGTACGAGTCTGTACGAGGCTCCGCCCACAACTCTACGTCCCCCAGGCTCCCACAGTACGAGTCTGTACGAGGCTCCGCCCACAAGTCTACGTCCCCCAGGCTCCACACGACAATTCTCCATAAATACACAAAAACATGAGACAAAACTGAACACAACAACTGGACAAACCTGATGTGATGCAGGAGTTTCATTAGTGCGACGCTGATTGTGTTGTGATGGCGCTCTGAAGGGGGAGTGATTTAGCACAGGGAGCAAAGTGAAACTTATAAAACATGTTAATACGTTAATCCCTCGTCTTTACGGAGTGACCGGAGACGACAGACGAATCCTGAACTGTGTGAAATTAGAACAACATAAAACAGCTAATATTTTAAAAAGGCTTTAGAGGCTTGAGTGCTCAGAAAATGCCAGTCTTCACCTATCCCCTGTCCCCGCCCACATCTCTGTCTCTTCCGTTCTGTTTATCTGTTTATTTTTATGATTTTGGACTTTGTTGTTTTTCAGAGACGAGTATTTCCGGATGAAGGTTCAGTGGAAGTCTGTGAGCGAGGAGCAGGAGATGAGGAACTCGCTGCTGCGCGGATACAGGAACCTGATTGGTCAGTGCAGCTGTCCGTCAAAATGTCTCTGCAAACTGTAACTAACTGTAAGCACTGCTCTGTCTGAGGTTTGTTTTAACACGGTCTGACCAGAAAGAGCTGGTTTAGAAACGCCAAATGAGCCGATCTGAGCTGTTGAACTGCTCAAAGTCCCTGTCAAATAACATTACAGTCACATTCCTCCAACGCACATACATGTACAACACCCCCAGCCTGATGTCACTGCGCAGTATCAATAAGAGTTCTGTTAGTTGTTCTCCGTGTGTGTGTGTGTGTGTGTGTGTGTGTGTGTGTGTGTGTGTGTGTGTGTGTGTGTGTGTGTGTGCGCGTGTGTGTGTGTGTAGGTAAGTAATAAAACAGAAAAGAAAGAAATGAGAAGGAAACGGCAGAAAATTAATAAATTCAGTGAGGTTCCCCCTTTTTTCTTTTCATTCCCCTTTTTCCTCCTTCTCTTCCTCTCCTCCCTTTACCCCTTTCTTTTTTTTGTTGATCTGTTTTGTTTTTTTTGCCAGATAATGTCGGTATGAAAAGTTAAAAATGGTGTGATTGTATTGTGTATTGATCTAAAGTGTACTTGTATTTTCAGATATAATAATAATAATAATAATAATAATAATAATAATAATAATAATAAAAATAATAAAAAAATAAATAAATAAAATAAAAAATAATAATAACTATACAAAAAGAATAAAAACAGCATAGAGAAAGCGTACAAACACAATAATCAAAAATAGGATCAAACAATTCAATTAATTATAATGTGTCTTTATCTAAAGTGTGTGTGTATTTTCAGATGTGTGGTTGTTGTGCGTTAATCTAAAGTGTTTGTATTTTCAGATGTGTGGTTGTTGTGCGTTAATCTAAAGTGTTTTTGTCTTTTTAGATGTGTGATTATTGTGTTGATCTAAAGTGTGTGTGTATTTTCAGATGTGTGATTATTGTGTTGATCTAAAGTGTGTGTGTATTTTCAGATGTGTGATTGTTGTGTTGATCTAAAGTGTGTGTGTATTTTCAGATGTGTGATTGTTGTGTTGATCTAAAGTGTTTGTTTTATTTTCAGATGTGTGATTGTTGTGTTGATCTAAAGTGTTTGTGTATTTTCAGATGTGTGATTGTTGTGTTGATCTAAAGTGTGTGTGTATTTTCAGATGTGTGATTGTTGTGTTGATCTAAAGTGTGTGTGTATTTTCAGATGTGTGATTGTTGTGTTGATCTAAAGTGTTTGTGTATTTTCAGATGTGTGATTGTTGTGTTGATCTAAAGTGTGTGTGTATTTTCAGATGTGTGATTGTTGTGTTGATCTAAAGTGTTTGTTTTATTTTCAGATGTGTGATTGTTGTGTTCGATCTAAAGTGTGTGTGTATTTTCAGATGTGCGGTTGTTGTGCGTTGATCTAAAGTGTGTGTGTATTTTCAGATGTGCGGTTGTTGTGCGTTGATCTAAAGTGTTTTTGTGTTTTCTTTTGTCAGAGCGTGACGTGAGCCGCACAGACAGAAATAACACTTTTTTCTCGGGGAGTGATAATCCTGGACTCACTCTGCTGCACGACGTCCTCATGACCTACTGCATGTACAACTTCGACCTCGGTAACACAAACACGACACGGACAGAGTGTCGGAGGGACTCTCACAATTCATTTTGGGGAGTTTGGTGTATTTATTTATTTTATTTTATTTATGTGATTCATATCATTTCAGTGTCAGTGTATAGTTTTTATATTTTCAAAACAAAATAATGAAGTATGTGAGAAATAAATAAACTTCAGAGCACCTTTAGGTCAGGTTCTGGTTTAGGGGAAAGTTTGGGCTGAGATGTAATATTTATGTTTTTTAGTTTATGTGCGGATTATGTCCAGGGCCCGAGTGACCTGCTGTTTCTGTTGTAGTTTGGGTTTGGGTCATGGTCATGGTTATGGTTATGGTTATGGTTATGGTTATGGTTATGGTAGCTGTGGTATGGTGACAGTATTTGTGTGTTCACAGGTTATGTCCAGGGCATGAGTGACCTCTTGGCTCCTCTGCTGTTTGTGACTCAGAATGAGGTGGAGTCGTTCTGGTGTCTGACCGGCTTCATGGACCTCGTGGTGAGTTTGGACTCTGTTGTTTGGGTTTGTTTGTTTGTTTGTGTGTTTGTTTGTTTGTTTGTTTGTGTGTTTGTGAGTGACTCGCTCCTCTTGGTCTCGTTGTGTTTTTCAGCACCTGAACTTTGAAGAGTCTCAGGAGGCCATGAAGAAACAGCTGCTGCAGCTCAGTCTGCTGCTGAGGGCCCTCGACCCAGAACTCTGTGACTTCCTCGGTGAGAAAGAGGAGAGAGAGGGGGGGGTTTGAGAGAATAACTGAGAGAATAATTATAATGATGATGATGATAATTATGATGATGTCTCACATGCCCCGCTCTGTAGCCACAGCTGCCCTGAGGCAGACTGAAGGAAAACACCCAGAGAATATGAAAATAATCACTCAGAGCACGTGTGTGTTTAACTGTGTTACCTGTGTGTGTGTGATCATACATGTTTATGTGTTTATGTTATCGTGTGTGTTATTACATGGGTTATTACATATGTTATTATCATGTCCTCAGACTCCCAGGACAGTGGCTCTTTGTGCTTCTGTTTCCGGTGGCTGCTCATCTGGTTTAAGAGAGAGTTTTCCTTTGAGGACATTCTGACGCTGTGGGAGGTGAGACCCGGACAAACATTTAAAAAGAACAAATTATATAATAATAATTTAAATGTATTTAGTGAAGTGTGAGTGTGCTGCTCCATCAAACCTGCCTAAGTCCCAGAGTTTAAGGAGCAGCAGCAGCAGCAGCAGCAGTAGTAGCGTTAGCATTAGCAGCAGCATTAGCAGCAGCAGCAGCAGCATTAGCAGCAGCAGCAGCAGCATTAGCAGCAGCAGCAGCATTAGCAGCAGCAGCATTAGCAGCAGCATTAGCAGCAGCAGCAGCAGCATTAGCAGCAGCATTAGCAGTAGCAGCAGCAGTAGTAGCATTAGCAGCAGCAGCAGCATTAGCAGCAGCATTAGCAGCAGTAGCATTAGCAGTACTGTAGTACTGACCTCCTCGTTCTTTCTTGCAGGTGCTGTGGACCCGTCTGCCCTGTGAGAACTTCCACCTCCTCGTGGCCTGTTCGATTCTGGAGTCTCAGAGAGGAGAGCTGATCGGGTCTGACCACGACTTCAACACCATCCTCAAAGTAACGCCACAAAACACGCCAAGAACACACTTAAAACATGCTACATACATGAACAAATCTCAGTGAAAACCTGACCTTCCACACCGTCTGAAAGTAACGCCTAAAACACACTATAAACATGCTAAAACATTCACAAAAATGTCCCCACCTCAGTGAAAACATGGCCCTCACCATCCTCAAAGTATTGCTAAAAGAGGCTAACACCATGCTAAAACATGCTAAAACATGCTAACGCCATGCTAAACATGCTACAACATTCACAAAAACATGTACAAGTCTCACAGACTTTAACATCCTCAAAGTAACGGCCGTCCCTCCATGGAGGGCGTTTGCCTGGAATGTTCCGGTGTGTGGCATTAAACGTCTCTCTCTTGTGTTCGTTCTTCTCTTCAGCACATAAACGAGCTGACCATGAAGCTGGACCTCCAGTCTGTTCTGTGTGGAGCTGAGGCCATCTACCTGCAGCTGCTCTCCTGCAAAGTACCTCCTGATCACAGTTTAAACATGAATACTTTTATATTTGGAGTATTTTACAAGTACTCAGCCATTAACTGTTTTTTACATGAATACTTTTATATTTGGAGTATTTTACAAGTACTCAGCCATTAACTGTTTTTTACATGAATACTTTTATATTTGGAGTATTTTACAAGTACTCAGGCGTTAACCGTTTGTCCATGAATACTCTTTAATGAATGTGCGTTTACATCATGAGTTGTACTGATCTTGTAGTTTTCTTGAGAGTTTTGAAGTAGGATTTATCAGAAGAACAAGACATATTTCACTTGATAAAATGGAAAAAGAATTTGAATATATATTTAATATTTAATCTCATTTTATAGCTTCTTCTGCAGCCACAGTTGCCCCGGGGCAGAGCCACAGAACCCACACTCACATTAGAACTAAAAGTGAAGATTGTTTTGTACCCTCCATTCTTCTCTTCTTCTTCTTCTTCTTCTTCTTCTTCTTCCCCGCCCTCACTCTCTTCCTTGTCGTCTTTTCTCACCCCTCCCTCTCTTGTCTTTCAGGAGCTGCCGGTGAGGGTTCAGGAGGTGCTCGGTTTGTGTGTCCGTGCTCCCAGTTCTGACAGCAGCCCCGAGTCCCAGAGCAGCGAGAGCGAGCGCCTCCTCCAACAACAATAACTCCTCCCCCCCGAACACTGATACTCTGCAGTGACATCACGCTGGGGAATTCTACATGTTCCTCTACGGCGGAATGTTCAGCAGATACAATGGAGACACAATGCGCACGTGAGCAGACCCTGTCAAAAAAACACAGTAAGAAGAGTCCGAAAACTCAAGGATGGATACAAAATGGATTTAAACAACACATTTTCAGCTGCTGAACAATCTGCCATAGACATACATGCACAACACCCCTAGTGTGACGTCACTGTGAAGCATCAGTATCTCCTCCAACGACAACTCCCTTAAAAAAACTCCCAATCCTGAGACCTAAAGTGCAATCACTAATAAAAAAAAGAAGGTTTAAAAGAAACTGATTCAGCACGGAGGAAAAAACGGAAATATAGTTTGAGCTCACGACATCAGAAGATTACAGGTGAGGCAGGTGAGGCAGGTGAGACAGGTGAGGCAGGTGAGGCAGGTGAGACAGGTGAGACAGGTGAGACAGGTGAGGCAGGTGAGACAGGTGAGACAGGTGAGACAGGAGAGACAGGGGAGGCAGGTGAGGCAGGTGAGACAGGTGAGACAGGTGAGGCAGGAGAGACAGGTGAGGCAGGTGAGACAGGTGAGAGTTTGAGGTGAGTGTTTCAGCTGGAAGGTCCATATTACCTTATTTTCTGATCTTTGTTCTAATGTCATTTCCTCGTCAAAAACACCTGGAGCTGTGTTTTGTTTAAGTTCTTCCCTCAAACAGAAAACGCTCTGTTCCACCTTGTGATGTCATCAAGCGGCAATACAGGAAGTGCTCCGCAGTGCTTTTAACTTCCATACACTAGAATCATTTGCTTAATTTCAGCCCTAGAACTGCCGATCTCCACTGAGCTGAAGGTAAAAGGAGCTGTTCAAACTGTTAAAAACTACCACTTGATGACATCACAAGGTGGAACAGAGCGTTTGGAGCTTTGGAGATGTAGACAGACTAATAATAAAGAGTTCCTCAAACATGTGAATGAAACAAACACAACTCCAGGTCTGTTTTTGAGGAGGAACATCACTAGAACGACATTAGAAGATGAATATGACGAGTTTGTGGAGCTGATTCCAAACAAAGAACGAGAAGGAGAAACATTTGTGGACCAGGAGTTTGAAGATTTCTTTAAAAACGGTGATTCTCCAGCTGAGATTGTGTCAAACTGCAGATGTCGTGGACGCAAACTATTAAAAAGCTGCACCGTGTAACATTTCTGGTGTAAGGTCCGTTAAACGCTTTCCTCCATGGAGATGTTATCACTTTGTCTGGAATGTTCCACAGTTTGGCTTTAAACCTTTCTATCTCCATGGAGACCAGACCAGACCAAGTTCCAGGTCAGATCTGTGGAGAGGCGACCCCGCTCACAGTCAGAATGTCTGTTTTTCTAGGGATTTTTGAGCTCTAACACCACCTGTAATTGAATAAATGTAAAGTAGAGCTGTTTAATGTCACACTGTGGAACATTCCAGGCAGAGCAGTGACGTATCCATAGAAACAAGCAGGTGACGGACCCCCAATGGAAAAGTTACACAGTGCAGCTTTAACAAAACACTCCAAAGCCATATGAAATAAATGTTCTACAAGTTTACTATGACCACATTAACAAAATATGAACCCTTCACTGTTATTCTTATCTGACCCTTCTTATGACTCTAATTACTTATTTAATCTGACACATTTTACTGTTTGGTGTTTTTATTTAAAGCTGTAATGTGTAACTTTCTGGAGGTGAAAAGTGAACTGTGTGATTCCATGGAAATTTAAGTTAACTGTGGAATCTTATAGCCAAATGAACAATATTTCCTTGGAAACGAGCAGGTCACAGTAACGACTCGAGTTTTTGTTTGTTTTTCAGAGCAATACAAACATCTGTAATGAATGTTTATTTTGAGCAAGAAAGTTACGCACTGTGGCTTTAAGTTTCAGTGAAGAAAACTGACTTTAAATCAGAAAACAAACTCTTAAACCTGCCCTGTAACGCCTGTGTGTGTCTGACCTCTGACCCCTGACCCCTGACCCTGTGGATCCTTCTGTTCTGTGACATTTTTAATCTCAATCTTGATCTAAAACGACTTCAGAAAGAAACAAGAGACTCTGACTGAACCAGGACTAAACCAGGACTAAACCAGAACTAAACCAGGACTAAACCAGAACTGAACCAGGATTAAACCAGGACTAAACCAGGACTAAAGCAGGACTAAAGCAGGACTAAACCAGGACTGATTCAGGACTAAACCAGGACTAAACCAGGACTAAACCAGGACTAAACTAGGACTAAACCAGGACTAAACCAGAACTAAACCAGGACTAAACCAGAACTGAACCAGGATTAAACCAGGACTAAACCAGGACTAAAGCAGGACTAAAGCAGGACTAAACCAGGACTGATTCAGGACTAAACCAGGACTAAACCAGGACTAAACCAGGACTGAACCAGGCTGTGGTCCCTCCTGTGGACAGCTGCACTACAGCAGAGGTTTTTTTTTTACATTTGGACCAAAACGACGAGGCGACGCTGCCCAAACCTACGAGTGTCACCATGAAGAACATCGAACTGGAGAAGGAAGAGCGGACGAACCGCTCCAAATCCAACTTCAGAGGGTCAGAGAAGAAACCACCAGAACATGATTCAAAACTCCTGATTGAACACAAGTTTAACTCTAGAATCTTGGTGTATTTTCTTAACGTGGCTCATGTTCACACTTGTAGGTCGCACTTTTCTATAACGACATTTAAAAGAAAACGTTTTGTCTGTTGAAACTTTCCTGAAGATGATTCCAAACTCACTGTGGAAAGGACTCGATGGATGAAGACTGTAGCTCCCGCAGACGCCTCCAGGGGGCGCTGTTTCTCTGTCATGTTGAAGTGTCTTTCCTTTTAAACTTTGTCTGGACCTTTTGAAGCTGCTACTGTCCCCGTCCTCCGCGTTATTTAAAGGGTTTTGTGTATTTTATGATTTTAGTTTCACTTTTGCTTTAAAAAAAGGGAAAAACAGAAGTGTGTGGGTCATTCCTATGCAAACGTGCGCATGCTTTTTATTATTATTCTGTTAATATTCATTTAAATTTTAACCTTTGTGATGATCTCGTTTCACCGGACACACCAAATAAACGGTTACTCAAAAAACAAAAGTACTGAGCGTTTTTTTTTCTCCTTTTTTAAATAAATTTTTTTCTAATCCTCTCTATCCTTTCCTCCCTCTCCCTCCCTCTCTCCTCCCTCTCTCTCCCTCTCTCTCTTCTCTCCTCTCTCCTTCCTCTCTCTCCTCTCTCTCTCTCTCCTCCATCTCTCTCCTCCCTCTCTCTCTCTCTCCTCTCTCCTCCCTCTCTCTCTCTCTCTCTTCTCTCTCCTCCCTCTCTCTCCCTCCCTCCCTCTCTCTCTCTTCTCTCTCCTCCCTCTCTCTCTCTCTCTCTCCTCCGTCTCTCTCTCCTCTCTCTCTCTCCCACCCTCTCTCTCTCTCTCCTCTCTCCCTCTCTCTCTCTTCTCTCTCCCTCTCTCTCTCTTCTCTCTCCTCTCTCCCTCTCTCTCTCTTCTCTCTCCCTCTCTCTCTCTCTCTCTTCTCTCTCCCTCTCTCTCTCTCTCTCTGCTCCGGTGAAGGACATGTTGTTTTTTACCCCCTCCTGGTGTCTGTGGGGTAATCGGGGGTAATCGGGGATGAACGGGGTAAATGGAGTGTGAAACGGGGGCGTGAGGGCCACTCCTCTGCTGCTCTTGTGTCTTGAATACAGCTGGTGTCATATGAATCTGATGAGCACTTAAACAGGATGCCCTCCCCCTCGGCCCCTCTCATTCAAACACAATCTGCCCCGGGGCAATAAAACCAAACTTCAACTTCACTTCCCAAACACACAGACTGGGTTTAAAACCATTTAAAACGTAAAATTCAAATGTGTAAAAACCAACAAAACTCATTTACACAATCGTTCACTTTTATTTTGTTAAATTATTTTTATTTTTCCACAAACTTCAATTTAAAAGACCAAAATCCCACTGTTCTCCGATCTGTTCTAAGAGTTTCCTCTTCACAAACAGACCTGGTTTAGTCCTGGTTTAGACCTGGTTTAGTCCTGGTTTAGACCTGGTTTAGTCCTGGTTTAGACCTGGTTTAGTCCTGGTTTAGCTCAGGTCAGAATCAGAATAACATAAATCCCGATTTATTTGAAATGATTTTAACTCTTTTCAGAACTTTAATTCCAACATGGTCACGGTGGTTTTCCTCCCGTCAGTAGAAGGAGGCTGGAGGCTGGAGGCTGGAGGCTGGAGGCTGGAGGTTGTGGGTTTGACTCCTGATCTCTCTGGGGAGTGTTGCTATGGCAGAGGTTTAATCCGGTTTGAGTCCAGATTAAGTCTTAATCCTGGTGTAACCCGGTCTGATCCTGGTCCTGATCCTGGTCCTGATCTGTGTGGTGTGGAGTTCATGATCCAGCCTCAGATGTTCAGATGTGAATAAACTGTTAATCTGGAGAATTATATTTGTTATTGTCATGTCACTTTTCTGCCCGTCTCCATGGAGATGCCAGGACTTTCTCTGGAATGTTCCGCAGTATGGCTTTAAACCTGTATCTATAATTGTTTTTGACTGTCAAATGCTTAGATTAAAAACACTCATTCTTACAGCGTGAGCATCTTTGCCTCTCCACAGATCTGACATGTAACCTGAGTTCTTGTACTTCCTGTATCACCACATGATGACATCACGAGGTGGAACAGAGTGTTTTTGAGAGAAGAACGTTGTGCGAATTTGTGCGTTAAACGTGTGTGAATGAAAAGAAACACAACTCCAGGTGTTTGTGAGGAGAACAGAAATCAGACTTTAACGTTTGACGCTTGTAGCCACGGAGATAGAACATGATCAAAGCGGTGACGTCACCATGGAGACGAGCAGGCCCGAGCCTCCACCAAAAAAGTTTCATAGTGCAGCTTTAAATCTCTCAAATCTTAAATCAAATCTCCCAAATCAAGTCTTAGAGCTAAAGCAGATTTGGGCCTGGGCGTAGCGTAGCCTATATATTATTTATAGAACCTGACTTTGGCCCTACCCTGCACCTGTCGCCCCTGTCTCACCTGTCGCCCCTGCCGCTCCTGCGTATCCTGTGACTCGTGCTCAGATTTAAAGGGGAGCAGCTGTCTCTCTCTCTCTCTCTCTCTGTTTCAATTATTCATGTTTTTGTCTCCAAACGTGTGGCGCTTTTTCACTGTTTCACCTGAAATCTGAACCTGCCCCTGAGCACCTGAGGGAGTGTCAGGCCCAAGGGCACAAAGGCAGAGTGTGAGGCAGGGATCTCTTTGAACACCTGAGCCTGGACGTGTGGCCTGTGTGTGGGAGGGAGTGTCAGGCCAAAGGGCACAAGGGCAGAAAGAAGAGATCAAACCACAAACCTCCAGTCAGTGTGAACCATTTTATCTGCAGCACCTTTAGATGTTAAACCAGAACTAAACCAGGACTAAACCAGGACCAAACCAGGACTAAACCAGGACCAAACCAGGACTAAACCAGGTCTAAACCAGGTCTAAACCAGGACTAAAAATCTCTGATCTTTGTTCTAATGTCGTTTCCTTGTCACAAACACCTGGAGTTGTGTTTTGTTTCATTCACACGTCAAACACACAAACCTGCAGATTTAGAGTTTTTCTCTCAAACTAAAAACACCACCAGGAAGTGCTCCACTGTGTTTTTAAACTCCACACACCTTCACTAGAATCATTTGGATCATTTCAGTCCTGGAATTGCCGATCTCGACTGAACTAAAGGTAAAAGGAGCTGTTCACTTGAAAACTACCACTTGATGACATCACAAGGTGGAACAGAGCGTTTGGAGCTTTGGAGATGTGGACAGACTAATAATAAAGAGTTCCTCAAACACGTGAATGAAACAAACACAAGTCCAGCTCTGATTTTGAGGAGGAACATCAGAACATGAATTAAATCTCTGATTGTGTAATTGGACTTTAAACTGAGACTCGTTCAGTTTGTGTTTGGGAAACTCTTCAGTCCAACAAAACCAACAAAACATTTTAAACATTTTATCCATTTGCCCCATTGTGTGGAGGGGCGGGGCCCGGGGGGGTCCCTTGGGTCGAGCGTGAAGTGTGAGCAACAGACATGTGACCAGAGCTGAGGTATCAATGTCAAAGAGAGGGACTAAACCAGGACTAAACCTGGACTAAACCTGGTCTAAACCAGCACTAAAACGGGAGCTAAACAATGATTAAACCAGGAATGAACTGAATGAATATTATTTGTCAGTTTTAAAAGTCTTTTAAATGTCCAAACTTTTCGACACAAATAAAACAAACTGACGTAAAAAAAACCCCAAAAAAACGTTGTCATCATTTTCTCGGAGAAACTCCACTTAACCAAACTCTCCACTGTGGGGAGGGGGTGGCTCCCAGGGGTCCCTCTGTGAGGGCCGGCACCCGGCATGGGGCCCGGCTGGTGCCACATTGAGGTTTGTTTAAAAAGACAATGCACCCGCTGCTCCCTGTCTGCTCCTGTCTGCTCCTGTCAAAGAGGAGCAGGTCCACACGAGATGTCCCCTCCCCCGGGACCACAGGGACAGAGGGGGAAGGATAAACATGTGACACCAAAAACAGAGGGGGAAGGATAAACATGTGACACCAAAAACAGAGGGGGAAGGATAAACATGTGACACCAGAAACAGAGGGGGAAGAATAAACATGTGACACCAAAAACAGAGGGGGAAGAATAAACATGTGACACCAGAAACAGAGGGGGAAGAATAAACATGTGACACCAGAAACAGAGGGGGAAGAATAAACATGTGACACCAGAAACAGAGGGGGAAGAATAAACATGTGACACCAAAAACAGAGGGGGAAGAATAAACATGTGACACCAAAAACAGAGGGGGAAGAATAAACATGTGACACCAAAAACAGAGGGACCACCACAGAACTTTAATCAAACCTGAAGCTGAACCAACATGGCGTCGTGTTGTTTTCAGGGTCTGGGCTCATTGGCTCATTGGCACAAAAATAATTTTCTCTTCCACATTTACTTCCTCAATCCAGGCGAACTCCTCCCACCGTGTGACGTCTGTAACATGCACGAACCAATCAGAGCACGACGTGGAGCGTTTGGACCAATCAGAGAGCGGCGTGGAGCGTTTGGACCAATCAGAGCGCAGCGTGGAGCATTTGGACCAATCAGAGCGCGGCGTGGAGCGTTTGGACCAATCAGAGCGCGGCGTGGAGCGTTTGGACCAATCAGAGCGCGGCGTGGAGCGTTTTGACCAATCAGAGCGCAGCGTGGAGCGTTTTGACCAATCAGAGCACGGCGTGGAGCGTTTGGACCAATCAGAGCGCGGCGTGGAGCGTTTGGACCAATCAGAGCGAGAGCTGCTAGAGCGGAGCGAGCGCGGCTCAGAGCGGCGAGGCTCAGTCTGACAAAGATCACTTTTAGGAGCTTTGAGGATTTAAACATTTTAAAAAGTTTATGTTGTGAAAATAGAAAAGAATCCTACAAAATCCGACCTTTGTGAAAGCCGGATGCCCTGTCAGAACACGGGCAGGTTGAATTCCCAAAATGCATTGCGCTCTATGGGAGAATTCTGTCTGGGCCCAAACTCCCGGAGCTGCAGTACCTGGAGCGTCCACTAGAGCGGGGACAGAGGGGGCGGGGCTTATCCAGGTTTATTACAGATCCACGTTGGACGATAAAAACACGAGCTCAGAGTCTGAAATATCTGTGGAATCAACACCTGAAATAGAGAAACACCTGAAATCACAATCTTTATCTGAGGAGTTTGAGTTCAGATTCAGTTATTCTGAGTGACCCTCCAGTCAGATTCGTTTATTACAGTGAAACATGTGAATGAAGCAGTTTCATTTAGAGCTTCACTGATTCTGCAGAAATCCTCCATGTTTCAGTTCCCTGTGATGTTTTGGTCCTTTCTTAAACGGCCATATTTGTTTTGATACAGGCTGACCTCGTCTCTGATTGGCTAATCCACCTGTCAATCACAGCCCTCTGAACTCTGGGAGATCCAGACTCACATGTTCGAAGGTCTGGAGAAGTGAGAACAGTCTGGACCGTTTGTGACCTCCATTATGAACTTCTGACATTAAACTTAAACTAAAAAACCTGAAATTATTCAAATCAGGCGTGTGTGAACGAAACAAAACACAACTCCAGGTGTTTGTGACGAGGAAACGACATCAGACTCCCTCAGACTCAGACTTGAACTTTCACAGCCTCATCAAATCAAGAACATCTGCAGCGTTTTACCACCTAAAAACATCAACAAGTGTATTTAAACTCAAAGGTGAAGTGTCTACAGCCGCCGTGGAGACACTTCTCCATGAGTTTGTCTCCAGTAGGTCAGACGCCTGTAACTCTCACTGTGAGACACCTGCAGAACATCCAGAACGCTGCAGCTCAGGTCCTGAACCAGGAAGTCCGAGCACATGTGTCCTGGTCTCAGGTCTCTGCACTGCCCCCTGTGGGTCAGAGACGTTAAAGCGGCTCTGCTCGTGCACGAGTCTCTCCACGGCCGAGCTCCAAAGTTCATCTGAGACACGTGAGAGCCACAAGAACATCTGCACTGTGAGGAGCTCAGGGACCGGACTGCTGCTGTAGTCCTGGTTTAGTTCTGCTTTAGTCCTGCTGTAGTCCTGGTTTAGTTCTGCTTTAGTCCTGCTGTAGTCCTGGTTTAGTTCTGCTTTAGTCCTGCTGTAGTCCTGGTTTAGTTCTGCTTTAGTCCTGCTGTAGTCCTGGTTTAGTTCTGCTTTAGTCCTGCTGGAGTCCTGGTTTAGTTCTGCTTTAGTCCTGCTGTAGTCCTGGTTTAGTTCTGCTTTAGTTCTGCTGTAGTCCTGGTTTAGTTCTGCTTTAGTCCTGCTGTAGTCCTGGTTTAGTTCTGCTTTAGTCCTGCTGTAGTCCTGGTTTAGTTCTGCTTTAGTCCTGCTGGAGTCCTGGTTTAGTTCTGCTTTAGTCCTGCTGTAGTCCTGGTTTAGTTCTGCTTTAGTCCTGCTGTAGTCCTGGTTTAGTTCTGCTTTAGTCCTGCTGTAGTCCTGGTTTAGTTCTGCTTTAGTCCTGCTGTAGTCCTGGTTTAGTTCTGCTTTAGTCCTGCTGGAGTCCTGGTTTAGTTCTGCTTTAGTCCTGCTGTAGTCCTGGTTTAGTTCTGCTTTAGTTCTGCTGTAGTCCTGGTTTAGTTCTGCTTTAGTCCTGCTGTAGTCCTGGTTTAGTTCTGCTTTAGTCCTGCTGTAGTCCTGGTTTAGTTCTGCTTTAGTCCTGCTGGAGTCCTGGTTTAGTTCTGCTTTAGTCCTGCTGTAGTCCTGGTTTAGTTCTGCTTTAGTCCTGCTGTAGTCCTGGTTTAGTTCTGCTTTAGTCCTGCTGTAGTCCTGGTTTAGTTCTGCTTTAGTCCTGCTGTAGTCCTGGTTTAGTTCTGCTTTAGTCCTGCTGGAGTCCTGGTTTAGTTCTGCTTTAGTCCTGCTGTAGTCCTGGTTTAGTTCTGCTTTAGTCCCGGCCCAGAGTCTGGACTAAACTCGGGGAGTCAGAGTTTCAGATTCATGAAGTTTAAACCTGGAACCGTCTGAACCTGTGACTCTGGACTCGGCTCTGACTCGGTTTAAGTCCAGACTCTAAACGGTTCTGTTCAGCTGCGTCTGACTCAGAGGTTTTCATTCTGCACGCTTCTTCTTCTTCTTCTTCTTCTTCTTCTTCTTCTTCTTCTTCTTCTTCTTCTTCTTCTTCTTCTTCTTCTTCTCTCATTTCTTTCTCTTTTTAATTTCATGATAATTATTTATGTTCTGATTTGTTTGTTTTGTGATTTTAATGTATTTCTTATTCTCTGTGTCTGAATTGTGTTGTACAGATACATTCTCGTCTTAGACCGGAGCAGAAAACAGTGAGACGCAGGTCCTTTCACTCAGAAGACAGAGAGTTCTTTTGTGTTTTTGCAGAGGTCCCAAGGTCAGTCCCAGGCCTGGTCCTGGTCTGGTCCTCGGTCTGGTCTCTAGGGACTCATCAGTTTTTACAAAAGTGACAAATGTTTTTTGGGTCACTGCTTCAGAAGATGAATATTTAATGTGAAACAAAACAATGGACAAAAAAAAGACCCAAAGCCCACGTCCCCCGAACTCCCACACGACAATTCTGCTTAAATCTACAAAAACATGATCCAGAACTGGACACAGCGACTCCACAAACCTGATGTGACGTGCAGGAGTTTCATTAGCGCTCTGAAGGGGGAGTGAGTTAGTGTGGAGAGCAAAGGGAAGGGAGGACATGTTAATACGTTGGTTTGGGTGAATTGGTCCACTTTTCCTGGACTAAACCAGAACTGAACCAGGACTAAACCAGAACTAAACCAGGACTGAATCAGGTCTAAACCAGGACTAAACTAGAACTAAACCAGGACTACACCAGGATTAAACCAGGTCTAAACCAGAACTGAACCAAGAATTATTTGTCAGTGGAAAAATAAAAGTGCCAAAACAAATCCACGGACGCTCTGAAGGGGGAGTGACTTAGTGCAGAGAGCAAAGGGAGGGGGGTTGTTTTGGGTGAACTGGTCCATTTTTCCTTTTTAACGAAACCCACTGATTTAAAGCTACAGTCTGTAACTTTCACTCACTTATTTCACTCTCACTTTTTCACTCTCACTTTTTCACTCTCACTTTTTCACTCTCACTTTTTTCACTCTCACTTTTTCACTCTCTCAGTTAAAGGAAGTGAAGTCTGGATTTACACCAGAACAAATGGGGTGAGTTACACTTTAACCTGACGGGCTCTAAAGGCACGACGGTGCTTCCTGCCTGACCCCCGTGACCCCTGCTGACCCCTGGAGCCCACTGTCACTGTCTGAGAGTGGAGATGACCTTCTGCCCCACCTGCCAGCACCCGCCAGCACCCGTCTTTTGTCACTTAAAGGGCCTGTATCACACTATTTTCTGATGTTCTAATGAAACAAACCTGGAGTTGTGTTTTGTTTCATTCACGTTTAACGCACAAACCTGCAGATTTAGGCTGAGCTCTTCTCTCAAACAGAAAAAAAAACACTCTGTTCCACCTTGTGATGTCATCATGTGGTGATACAGGAAGTGCTCCACTGTGTTTTTAAACTCCACACACCTTCACTAGAATCATTTGGATCATTTCAGCCCTACCATTACCGATCTCGACTGAACTAAAGGTAAAAGGTGCATCTGTTCACTTAAACTACCACTTGATGACATCACAAGGTGGAACAGAGCGTTTGGAGCTTTGGAGATGTAGACAGACTAATAATAAAGAGTTCCTCAAACATGTGAATGAAACAAACACAACTCCAGGTGTTTTTGAGGAGGAACATCATTAGAACACGACTTTAAGCTGCATTGTGTAACGTTTCTGGTGGAGGGAGATGTTATTGCTTTGTCTGGAATGTTCCACAGTATGGCATTAAACCTTTCTATCTTCATGGAGACCAAACCAGACCAAGTTCCAGGTCAGATCTGTGGAGAGGCGACCCCGCTCACAGTCAGAATGTCTGTTTTTCTAGGTATTTTTGAGCTCTAAAACCACCTGTGATTGAATAAATGTAAAGTAGAGCTGTTTAATGTCACACTGTGGAACATTCCAGGCAGAGCAGTGACGTATCCATAGAAACAAACAGGTGACGGACCCTCCCAACCAGGAAAGTTACACAAATGTAGTGTAAAAATTGGACCTTTAAACAGTTTTCTTGTGGTTTTGTTGTGATTTGTGGTTGACCCTCCAGACCCGCCCCCTCGCTCGGCCCTGTTCAGCCCAGCTCCCCTTTCTCCTCCTCGGGCACAATCTGCCACTGCTCCCCCTCCGATCCACCCTCCGATCCACCCTCCGATCCACCCTCCGTCCTCCCCTCCGTCCTCCCCTCCGTCCTCCCCTCCGTCCTCCCCTCCGTCCTCCCCTCCCTCCACCTGTTGGACAATTGTTGCACATTGTATTTGTCTCTTTCATTGTTTTACTCGTCCAAGTGTCCTCCCTTCTTTTTCAATCTTTTCAGACTTTTGACCACTCCTCCTGTCCGTATAAAAGTCAAAGAAAAAACACAGCCACCATTCACCAGCAGAGACGCAGAGACGGAGAGACGCAGAGACGGAGAGACAGAAAGACGGAGAGAGAGAGAGACAGAGAGAGAGAGAGAGAGGATTTCAAACTTAGGTGGAAATAGTAAAACAATTAGCTGTAGTGATTTTAAAGAAATTTGAAGCAAGAAAAGTGGCTAAACTAAGTCACTAACTCCTCCTTTTGTAGTAGTAGCACTAGTAGTAGTAATAGTAGTAGTAGTAGTAGTAATAGTAGTAGTAGTAGTAGTAGTAGTAGTAGTAGTAGTAGTAGTAGTGCTAATAGTAGTAGTAGTAGTAGTAGTAGTAGAAGTAAAAATGTCCCAGGAGCTGTCAGTGTCACTCTGGTGTGAAGAAGCAGGAGACGCTCACAGTCTTCTGGACGAGGACCACAGAGAGTCCCGAGTCCTGGCTGAGATCCCGGTCCAGATCCCGGTCCAGATCCCGGTCCAGATCCCGGTCCAGATCCCGGTCCAGATCCCGGTCCAGACCCGGGATAGTCCGGTTGAGATCCAGGAGCAGACCCAGGATCGGTGCGAGGTCCCGGCTGCCTGGGACCCGTCGGTTTTGGGGCAGAGGGCCGTCACGAGGCTCCTGCAGCTGGAGAGGAGGTACCTGCCCTCCGCGCTGTACGTCCGCCTCATCCAGGGGGCGCCGCAGAGCAGAGACGAGCTGGTCAAATGGGCCATGGAGGTGAGACTCTGGAACTGCAGAAAAATGTTTATGTTTATCTCAATATTGTACTGAAGTCGACTATATCTGTACGTACAAGTGTGTACGATCCATGAATCAGGTTTTTAAAGGTCCTTTATCACACAAACCTGAGTCCTAAACCAGGACTAAACTAAGCTCCAAACGCTCTGTTCCACCTTGTGATGTCATCAAGTGGTAGTTTTCAACAGTTTGAACAGCTCCTTTTATCTTTGGCTGAAATGATCCAAATGATTCTAGTGAAGGTGTGTGGAGTTTAGAGTTTGTGTTAAACATGTGACGAGGAAACGGCAGTAGAACAGAGTTTATAAAACAGTGCGATTTGGTCCTTTAAAAACACGTTTATTTTCTCATCGTTTCGTGTTTCAGTTTCTTTTCCATGTTAAAGTTAAAGTTTTCACGGTGGTTTTGTCTTTAGGTTTTTTCATCCGTCAAAAGTCTTTGGTTCAGTTTCATGTTTCACTGTTGAACTGTTGGACCGTCTCCTCCGTCTGTCTCCCCTGGGGCTTCACCTACACCCCCGATGTGTCCTTTTTCCTCTCTGACCCCTCCTCTCTGACCCCTCCTCTCTGACCCCCTCCTCTCTCTGACCCACTCCTCTCTGACCCACTCCTCTCTGACCCCCTCCTCTCTCTGACCCCCTCCTCTCTCTGACCCCTCCTCTCTGACCCCCTCCTCTCTGACCCCCTCCTCTCTGACCCCTCCTCTCTGACCCCCTCCTCTCTCTGACCCCCTCCTCTCTGACCCCCTCCTCTCTCTGACCCCTCCTCTCTGACCCCCTCCTCTCTGACCCCCTCCTCTCTCTGACGCCTCCTCTCTGACCCCCTCCTCTCTCTGACCCCTCCTCTCTGACCCCCTCCTCTCTGACCCCCTCCTCTCTCTGACCCCCTCCTCTCTGACCCCCTCCTCTCTCTGACCCCTCCTCTCTGACGCCTCCTCTCTGACCCCCTCCTCTCTCTGACCCCCTCCTCTCTCTGACCCCTCCTCTCTGACGCCTCCTCTCTGACCCCCTCCTCTCTCTGACCCCCTCCTCTCTCTGACGCCTCCTCTCTGACCCCCTCCTCTCTCTGACCCCTCCTCTCTGACCCCTCCTCTCTGACCCCCTCCTCTCTCTGACCCCCTCCTCTCTGACCCCCTCCTCTCTGACCCCCTCCTCTCTCTGACCCCTCCTCTCTGACCCCCTCCTCTCTGACCCCCTCCTCTCTGACCCCTCCTCTCTGACCCCTCCTCTCTGACCTCCACGCTGACCCCTCTCTCCTCTCTCCTCTCCCCCCTCAGGTGTGCTCGGACGCGGGCTGTGAGGAGCAGGTGTTCCCCCTGTCAGTGTCTCTCTTGGACAGGTTCTTGAGTTCGTCCCTGTCGGTCCCTGCCGCTCCTGTCTGTCTCGTGGCGTCCTGTGTCCTCGTGGCGTCCAAACTGTCCGAGTGCGAGACACTTCCTGTGGACACGCTGTGTGCCGCCGCTGAGTACAGCTTCAGCTCACACAGCCTCAGGGTCAGGACCGTTTAATTTAATTTAATTTAATTTAATTTAATTTAATTTAATTTAATTTAATTTAATTTATTTGCATAATTGATTGTGGAATATTGTTTAAAACCATAAGGTTACATTTATTATACTCAAAACCCCAAATTTAATCCCAATTTAGTTCTTCACCTACACCCCCGATGTTTCCTTTTTCCTCTCTGACCCCCTGCTTCAGTCCTGGTGTAGTCCTGGTTTAGACCTGGTTTAGTCCTGGTTCAGTCCTGGTTTAGACCTGGTTTAGTCCTGGTGTAGTCCTGGTTTAGACCTGTTTAGACCTGGTTCAGTCCTGGTTCAGTCCTGGTTCAGTCAGTTTTTCTTCTTCTTCAGGAGATGGAGCGGGTGCTTGTGGCGACACTGCGTTGGGACTTGGCCTCCGTCACGCCTCAGGACTTCCTCCCTCACTTCCTGTCTGCGGCGGTGACATCATCGTGGCGTGAAGGCTCGGACCTGGCGTCCACGGTGCGCAGACACAGCGACACGCTCTCCGCTCTGTGCGTGTGCGACTCGCGGTTCCTCGGGGCCCCTCCGTCCCTGCTCGCCGCCGGGGCCCTGTGCTGCGCTTTAAAAGGACTGAGGGGCCCCCAGAACCTGGAGCTGAGCACAGAGAGACTGGCCCACCTGTGCCAGACCGACCCCGTGAGTCCTCCTCTGCATCAGAACATCCTCTGCATCAGGACGTCCTCTGCATCAGGACGTCCTCTGCATCAGGATGTCCTCCTCTCCTCCTCCTCCTCCTCCTCCTCTCCTTCTCCTCACCCTCTCCTCACCCTCTCCTCCTCCTCCTCTCCTCCTCCTCTCCTCCTCCTCACCCTCTCCTCCTCCTCCTCTCCTCCTCCTCCTCCTCCTCTCCTCCTCCTCTCCTCCTCTCCTCCTCCTCACCTTCTCCTCACCCTCTCCTCCTCCTCTCCTCCTCCTCCTCTCCTCCTCTCCTCCTCCTCACCTTCTCCTCCTCTCTTCCAGGCCGTGCTTCTGTACTTCTCGGAGATGATAGAGCTGGTTCTTCGTGAGCGTCTGAGCGGTGGACTCCAGAGCGCCCCCTCACAGAAAGAGGAGGAACTGACAGAGGAGCCGCGCCCTGGGACCCCGGCGGACATGACCGAGATCGACTTTTAACGAAACGCAAAAACAAACATTCGGACCTGAAACATCTCCAGATCTGAAGCATCTCCGGATCTGAAACATCTCCAGATCTGAAGCATCTCCAGATCTTAAACATCTCCAGACCTGAAGCATCTCCAGATCTGAACTTTAATCTTGATTTGAGAAGTTTGGACCTAGAACGACATAAATACTGTGATTTGAAACTAGCCGAAAATACAAACATCTTTTTTATTTCGCAGATGAATTTGCCTTGAGATCAGAAAAGCGTGAGAGTGCCTCAGGGGGTGGAGCTGCCGCCTTTTTACTGGGAGGTTGGTGGTTTGATCCCAGGTCCAACCAATGCACACTGCCATTATGTCTTTGGGCAAGACACTTCCCCCGCCCCAGGGCAGAGAGACACAAGAACAGGGCCCACAAACGCAGGGCCAAGAGTCCAAGAATTAATCCAAAACGAGTAAAAAAAACACAAATCTACATCGATATAAACGAAGGCTACACCGTCGACTGTATTTACAAACAGAAAGTGAGCATGGGCGCACTTCGGCTCCATGGACTCTGGCTCCAGTTCAGTTTGTGTTAAAAAGTGTGGCTCCTCTCTCTCTAACTTCTGCTGTCAGGCTCCTCATTCTGACCTTCACATGTTGGTCTGAAGCTGCTCTACAGGATCCTGGGGTTTGGATTTCAACGTTTTGTCGCTAAATTAAGATCTGAACATAAATAACGGACCAATCAGGCGCCTTCTTTCCCCGAGGCCCCTCCCGCTTGCGTTAGCAACAGGTTTGATTGACAGCGTTGCTAAACCGTTGCCTCCAAACAGCCTCGCTCCTGATTGGCTCTTTGGTTGCTATGACAGTCGCGGTCGGGCTCCAGATTTGCCGCTATAACCTCCAGCCTCGATGAGCTTCGTTTGACTGGACGCAGTGGGTGACGTCACTCTCCCCCAGTCGACTCGTTTCTACAGTCTGTGATAGAAACACCTTAAAAAAACTGAAGCACTCCAGAGCACAGACCTGCTCCGTTTATTTTATTTATGTATAAACTGTGGTACGATTTTATATTTTTGTGCAAAAAAAAAAAGAAAAAAAAATCAGGTTTGAAATGACTTGAATTCAGAATTTTTACGTTTTTTGACTAGTATAGATTTATTTATTGAGCCTTTTATTTGATATTTCTAATACTATTTTTTGAACACATATTTTATTCATTATATGGTTTAACCTGAGCTGAGACAGGTGAGACAGGTGAGACAGGTGAGAGTCAGGTGGAGTTTATTGTAACCGTCAGACGCAGATTTGTTGATTTTTGGTTCATTTCTCTGTAATTCCCGGGCCTATCCACATGAAACAAAAACTGGCGCAAAGTTCAGCATCTTTTCTGTCACAAGAAATAAACGTAAGTCAAATTATTTTTTCCCAACAGCTTCAGAAAGTGGAGCCGTTATTCAACCCCAAAGACCTGAGTGTTTCCGCTGGAAGGACATCAGCATTTGTGGATCAGAAGTTTGGAGATTTCTTTCAAAAACAGTGAATCTCCCGTAGAGTTACACAGGCCCCGCCCTCCATCTGAAACTATGACATCATGAATTGAAATCATGAATCTGAACCTGCAGCGTGAGTGTAGCATCGTGTGACCAATCAGAGATCAGCCCGACTGATCCGAGCCTCCTCAGATGATTTAAAGTGTGATTTTAATTTATTTTGACCTAATTTATTCATTGAATTGTTTTGAAATGTGCCATATCTTTTATATTATTATTATTATTATTATTATTATTATTATTATTATTATTATTATTATTATCTATTTGAATGGACTTTTTACATAATGTTTATTTATGTGTTTTATTTATTACGACGTGCAATTCTTGTTGTTTGGTTTGATGTTAATTTATTCTTTTGCCTGTGAAAACCACGTTGCTTTGAGTCTGTGTCCTGTTTTAAATACTGTTCTAAATACTGTTTACAGTTATATATTTTTCAAAAGAAGAAATAAAAGGTTTTGTAAATAAGATAAAGAGATTTATCATTTCATTTTCTTCACTTGAAATGAGCGTCATTACAAAGAACTATTACTACACAAGAAGAATCGTTAATCAGTGTTATTTTTCTGTAAATACGAGTTCTAGTTACAGTGGCTTATTCCTTACAGTGGTATACAGTATTTATATAATAAAAGCAGGCCTATAGATTAAAAATAATAATAATTAGGACTAGATTATAAAAACGTTTTAATAAATAGCTTTTAATTTTGGATTTTAATTTGAAAATGTTTATGGGTTTGTTTGTTTGTTTGTTTTTTGTGTTGTTTTTTTTTTACATAATTTCCAAAGATTGTGACGCCATTGGCATTTTTTTTTTAATATAACAAAAAACAAACAAACAAAAAAAACATATGTAAACTAGTGGGGGGAAAAGTATTAAAGTTTAAAATGATAAATAGTTTTTTTCTTTCTTTTTCTTTTTTCTTTTTTTTTTAAATGGCTCATCTCATGTGACGTCATATTGAGGCGACGCGGACAGAGCTCAAACGCAGCAGATCAGGCAGCGGCAGAAACAGGTACGAAACGGCACGAAACGGCACGAAAATCAGATTTACAGCGGGATTCTGTGGATTTTTACTTCAGTATACAGGGTGTTGTGAGCATTGTGGAGTGTGAATGCGTGAATTAAACGATAAAGATGTTTTTAAACCCGAGAGATGGAGATGTTTAAGTGTTTCAGACTGACTGATCCTGGTGTCCGTGTATTATTCAAATCACATTTCTGTCGCTTTTCTTTTGTTTCAGAAACCGCTGTACATTTAATTTTTTTGTAGTTTTATGGGTTACGGAAACAGATTTGCTTCATCTGACCCTCTGCTCTGCTCCTCTGCTCTTCATCCTCTGCTCCTCCTCTCCGCTTCTCCTCCTCTCCTCTGCATCCTCTGACCCTCTGCTCTTCATCCTCTGCTCCTCTCCCCTCTCTCCCTCTCTCCTCCTCTCTCCTCCTCCTCTCCCCCTCTCTCCTCCTCTCTCCTCCTCTCTCCTCCTCTCTCCTCCTCTCCTCCTCTCTCCTCCTCTCTCCCCCTCTCTTTCCCCTCTCTCCCCTCTCTCCTCCTCTCTCCCCCTCTCTTTCCCCTCTCTCCCCTCTCTCCTCCTCTCTCCTCCTCTCTCCCCCTCTCTCCTCCTCTCTCCTCTCTCCTCTCTCCTCCTCTCTCTCCCCTCTCTCCTCCTCTCTCCTCCTCTCTCTCCCTCTCTCCTCCTCTCCCCCTCTCTCCCCCTCTCTCCTCCTCTCTCCTCTCTCCTCCTCTCCTCCTCTCTCTCCTCCTCTCTCCTCCTCTCTCCCCCTCTCTTTCCCCTCTCTCCCCTCTCTCCTCCTCTCTCCTCCTCTCTCCTCCTCTCTCCTCTCTCCTCTCTCCCCCTCTCTCCTCCTCTCTCCTCCTCTCTCTCTCCTCCTCTCTCCTCCTCTCTCCTCTCTCCTCCTCTCCGTCTTTTCTTCCAGGAGGATGGGGTGTAGACGTGTGTATCTGCTGCTTCTGTCCGTGTGCGTCGCAGTTTTCTCCGTCCCCATCGACCGAAATGAAGTTCCTCAGGAGCCGAAGGAGGAGCCGCAGGAGGAGAACATGGTGAGAACATCAGCTCCAAACATGAGGCTGAGGGCAGTGGCGGATGAAGTACTGAAGTGGTGGATGAAGTACTTAAAAGTATCTGTACTTTTAAGTAAAAGTACAGATACAGGGATAAGAAGTTACTCAAGTAAAGGTAAAAGTATCACATGAAAAAATCTGCTCAAATAAAAACTGTTCATAATTTTTGGAACAGTTAAAGCTTCAAATGTCGTGATTTTGATAAAAAAAATTCAGCTGATTTTAAGTGATTCAATTGATTTCATTAATTTTTTATCTTTTTGTGTATTTGGTTTACTCAGAATTGTGACGTTATTTCAAATTAAATGTTCTAAAAATAAGTTTGAGTCATTTCTCAAACCATAAAGAAAAGTACTTTTTACTTACAGATCCCTGATCTCAAATGGAGTGAAGTAAAAGTAAAAAGTCCCACTGCAAAATCTACTTAAAGCTGCACTGTGTAACTTTTCGGTTGGGGGTCCGTCACCTGCTTGTTTCTATGGATACGTCATTGCTCTACCTGGAATGTTCCACAGTGTGACTTTAAACAGCTCTACTTTACATTTATTCAATCACAGGTGGTTTTAAAGCTCAAAAATACCTAGAAAAACAGACATTCTGACTGTGAGCGGGGTCGCCTCTCCACAGATCTGACCTGGAACTTGGTCTGGTTTGGTCTCCATGAGGATATAAAGGTTTAATGCCATACTGTGGAACATTCCAGACAAAGCCATAACATCTCCATGCACGTTTAAGTAAACTACAGGTACCCAAGAATTGTACTTAACTATTGTACTTTTATTTTTGTACTTTGTCACCTCCACCACTGCTCGAGAACGACAGAACCTTTTCACAACGGCCGGAAGTCTCGTCCTGAAGGTTTGAGGAACTTCTGGTTAATGTTTTTCTGTGTCAAAATGTCTGTGTAAATGTCTGTCATTTTCTCCAGCAGCTTCATAAATCTGCCCCATCACCAAATCTTCAACCAACAAGGTCCACAAAGGATAAACATTCTTCATGAAGAATTTATCCACAACGATCAAGGGAAGAAAGACGAAAGCTTAAAGAAGAACAACGACGAGCGTTAGAGAAATACTGAGAAAAACTAATGTTATGGTCAGGAATAAAACAGAAGGATTCTAGAATTAAAATTAAAACTCGATTTCACGATGTCGATATTAGGATAGAGAGATTTGTGCAGTTTGAATGCGAGACATCTCTAGGACCATAACGTTTGTCTTTAAGTTTTCGTCTTTCTTCCCTTGATCGTTGTGGATAAATTCTTCTTGAAGAATGTTTATCCTTTGTGGACCTTGTTGGTTGAAGATTTGGTGATGGAGCAGATTTATGAAGCTGCTGGAGAAAACGACAGACATTTATACAGACGTTTTGACACAGAAAAACATTAACCGTAAGAGTTCCTCGACCCTACAGCGCAGGACTTCAGGCCGTTGTGGAAAAGTCTTTGGTAAACCCACGGCTGAAACTGATTTGTAGTTTTTTTTCTTGAAGTACTTCCTGTTTTTCAGGACACGGGTCTGTACTACGACCGGTACCTGCGGGAGGTGATCGAGGTCCTGGAGACAGACTCACACTTCAGAGAGAAACTGCAGACGGCCAACACGGAGGACATCAAGGTGTTTGACGTCACACTACTGTCCCTCACTGGACAAACGCAGTACTGCATCTACGCGCCGTTACACTGTGGATTTAAAGTCCACATGAGTCCATTTTCTGACCTGTTCTAATGTCGTTTCCTCGCCACAAAACATCACAAGGTGGAACAGAGCGTTTGGAGCTTTGGAGATGTAGACAGACTAATAATAAAGAGTTCCTCAAACATGTGAATGAAACAAACACAACTCCAGGTCTGTTTTTGAGGAGGAAACAACAGAACATCAGAACACGACTTAAATCTACAGGAGTCAGGTTTTTGTTGGACTTTTAAATGTTTGTCCTTCTGTCTGCGGCAAAGCTCCAAATCTGAAGTGATCGAACTGTTCAGGAAATGGCAAAATTTTGCCTTTTTCTGTGATTATTGTGTGACATTTATTGTAAGGAGAATCTAGTTTTAATTGTGTAGTTTTAATTTTAATAATTGAATTGATTATTACGTAAAACTGACTCCTGTGGCGTCAGTGTGTGTCGAGTTCTACTGGTGTTTCCTCCTCACAAACAGAAACAGACCTGGAGTTTTGTTTCATTCACACGTTTGATTACACAGTGGTCCATGTCTAAACCAGGTCTAAACCAGGTCTAAACCAGGTCCATGGGTGTATTTTAGTCTCTGTGCTCTTATCCTTGTTCTGGTCCAGTTCCAGTTCGTTCTAAACACATTCAGGTTCTGCTCTGTCCTTTTTAGTATCGATACCTGTGAAAAATGAGGATTTGGTTTCGGTCCTCGTTTTGGTTTCGATCCTCGTTTTGGTTTCGGTCCTCGTTTTGGTTTCGGTCCTCGTTTTGGTTTCGATCCTCGTTTTGGTTTCGCTCCTCGCGACGGCCGCAGTTCCGAGCCGTGACCTTCTTGTGTTTTTCTTCTTCTGTTCGTGTTCAGAGCGGGCGTCTGAGTAAAGAGCTGGACCTGGTCGGGCATCACATTCGCACGCGCCTGGACGAGCTCAAGAGACAGGAAGTGTCCCGACTACGGATGCTGCTGAGGGCCAAACTGGACAGCACCAACACTCAGAGTAACTCACACCAGGGCCATGTCCAAATGTCCAACTGTTCTTTACTTGGGGGGCGGTTTAGGGCTGTTTTAGGGGCGTCCAAATGTCCAGTGAGTGAAAAAGTAGTGCACTCAGAATTTCCCACAATGCACCTTGAGAAGTAGTGGGCAGCACTGGTCAGTAGAGGTCAGTATAGACCACAATGCACTGGGAGAGTCGGGAAAACAATGGCGAGACGGGTGTTCAGAGACGGGTGTTCAGAGACGGGTGTTCAGAGACGGGTGTTCAGAGACGGGTGTTAAGAGACAGGTGTTCAGAGACGGGTGTTCAGAGACAGGTGTTCAGAGACGGGTGTTTAACTGGACACAGCCCGACTGATTGAAGCAGATAAAAGTACTACAAATACTACTACTATACTTGTACTACTACTATAGTACTATTACTGACAACACAGAATGAAGCGCTCGTTTGTGGCTCTGTAGACGGAACATAATTTGTTCAACTTTGAATTTTTTAACTCTAAAAAAAACACGTTTGAATTATTTTTATTCTGAATTTTAGTTTCTGAAATTTTAAATATATTTTTCATTATGTTTCAAATCCAAATTAAAGATTTCACATTTTAAATATTCAGCACAGATATTTTCAAGTCCTCAAATTCATCAGGATTCAGAGTGTGAAAGTTGATTTGTGATTTATTTTAAACTTTCTTTACATTGAAAATGTATAAACGTATAATTTCATTAACTTTCAGAATAAAAATAGTTCAAACATGTTTTTTCAGATTTAAAAAATTCAAAGTGAGAAATTCAGCGGTGTTTAAAATTCAAAATCTAATGAATCACATGATCCCCTGAACCTGCAGATTTAGACTTTATTGATCCACAAGGGAAATGACTTGGACCCAGTGAAATGTTTTTCACATTTTTCACATTTTTCCCCTTTTTCCCCTTTTTTTTCCCTCCATTTTTTCCCGTTTTGTAGTTTTTTTGTTTTTTTTAAACAGCAGATGTAAAAATGTGAAAAATGTTTGTCCAGATGGAGACGGGTTTGTGAGATTCTGCAGAGAGGGCTCTTCGTTCATCTGTCAATCACTCCATCACTCACTCCTCCCTTCTCTCCCTCCCTCCTCCTCCTCTCTCCCTCTCTCTTTCCTCCTTCTCCTCCTCCCTCTCTCCCTCTCCTCCTTCTCCCTCTCTCCCTCCTCTTCTTCTCCTCCTCTCTCTCTCTTTCCCTCTCTCTCTTCCTCCCTCTCTCTGTTCTGTCTGAAGAATGTCTCTCTCTCTCCTCCTCTTCCCTTCTCTCCCTCCTCTCCTCTCCTCCTCCTCTCCCTCTCTCTCTGTTCTCTGTGAAGAATGTCTCTCTCTCTCTCTCTCTCTCCCTCCTCCTCTCACAGCAGGAGGCTTTGTTCAACTGTCACTGCACTTTTCAAACATCATCTCTATAGTCCTGGTTTAGTCCTGGTTTAGTCCTGGTTTAGTCCTGGTTTAGTCCTGGTCATGAACAGCACCATTTTGAACCGTGTGTGTTCTGTGTGTCTGTTCTATGTGTGTTCTGTGTGTGTTCTTGCTCCTGATTCTCATGTGTGTGTATTTTGTGTGTATTTTGTGTGTATGTTTCCGTGCAGGTCTCCAGATGGATCACGCGTCGCTTCTCAAACAGTTTGAACATTTGGACCCACACAACCAGAACACGTTTGAGGCCAAGGACTTGGAACTGCTCATCTCCACGGTAACGCGCCACTCGTCCCCACGGTAACGCACAAAAATCTACGTACAGCAAAAAAGGTCGCATTTTAAAATCCGAAAATCCCAGGACCACAGAACAGGTTTGAGGAGGTCTGCAGGTTCACGCAGAAGAAAGAGATTTGAGAGAAAGAGAAACTGAGCTCGAGGGAGATTCAGGTTTTCATTCGTCCCTGTCCCTTTGTGTCTCAGTCAAACGTCTCAGAGCAGGTCAACAGCAGGACAGGTCAGGGAGGGTCACCAGATCCCGTGGAAGAGCCAAAAGTGTCCCTCCCTCCTCTGTGTCCTGCAGTATCACAGCAGCCTCCAGGGGGCGCCAGGTGAACACAGCAGGAAGATGAAACGGTTAATTCCGAGTGTCCTCTGGTCTCCACACGCCGTGTAGTGTCACATCCAACAATCTTTAACCAGGCTGAAGACCCCATGGACGCACGGGGAGGGCATCTGACGCACGGGGAGGGCATCTGACACACAGGGAGGGCATCTGACTCACTGTGATTGTGATTGTGTGTCTGTGCAGGCGACCAAAGACCTGGAGAACTACGACGCCGAGAGACACGAGGAGTTTAAACGCTACGAGATGTTAAAGGTTCAGACCTGCAGACGGACATGGGGACACGGACACAGGGACACGGACATGGACACGGGGACACGGACACGGGGACACGGACATGGACACGGGGACATGGAGACACGGGGACACGGACACGGGGACACGGACACGGGGACACGGACATGGACACGGGGACACGGACACGGGGACACGGACATGGACACGGGGACATGGAGACACGGGGACATGGAGACACGGGGACACGGACACGGGGACACGGACACGGGGACACGGACATGGACACGGGGACACGGACACGGGGACACGGACATGGACACGGGGACATGGAGACACGGGGACACGGACACGGGGACAGGGACACGGGGACAGGGACACGGAGACATGGACATGGACAGAGAGACGGGGACATGGACACGGGGACATGGACAGAGAGACATGGACACACGTGGACACACGTGGACACAGATGGACACAGATGGACGCACGTGGACACACGTGGACACAGATGGACACAGGTGGACACAGATGGACACGCATGGACACACGTGGACACACGTGGACACACGTGGACACACGTGGACACACGTGGACACACGTGGACACAGATGGACACAGATGGACACAGATGGACACAGGTGGACACACGTGGACACACGTGGACACAGATGGACAGAGGGTTGTGCGTTTGTCTGATCTTAAATGACTCTGTTCTTGTTCTTGGTTCTGAAGGAGCACGAGAGGAGGGAGTATCTGAAGAGTCTGGACCAGGAGAAGAGGGAGCAGGAGCAGAAGAGGCTGGACGAGCTGAAGGAGAAGCACCGACAGCATCCCAAAGTCAACGCCCCGGTACGAACGCACAAACGCACAAAACACACATAATACACAAAACACACAAAACACAACATCTACACAAGATTACAGTGACTTGAAAACAGCCCTCCGTGTGTACGCCAAAAACAAAACGCTCTGTAATTGATCAGACCAGACGTGAGCGAGTGGAGCTCAGATCATACGGACGATCTGAGGAGGATCTGAGGAGGAGGAGGATCTGAAGAGGTTTTGAGGAAAAAGGTTTGAGGAGGAGGTTCTGATGCTCCTCAGATGAGGAGGAGGTTCTGAGGAGCAGGTTCTGAGGAGCAGGACCACACACACAATCACACAAACAGCAACACACAGAAATCCACTTAAACCAAATGAAACGTACGGCCCCTTTAATGTGCTGAGTCCAAATACAGTTTCATTCTGCTTTGTGGTTTGGTTCTGGACCGTGGCGCTGGTCCAGTCCAGAAGGTCAGATGTTGTTCAGAGTGGCTCTGGTTCTGTTGGTCCGAACACACTGGACTCCTTTGCGCCCGGGGCCCGGCTGGTTCTGATCCAGACTGAAGCCCGGTCTGGTCCGGTCCGTTATATCGTGTTCTGAACCGCCTCCGTGCACCTGCTGCTCCCGGGTCCGACTGCCCAGAGCCGAGACCCAGAGCTGGGTCTGGTCCTGGGTCTGGTCCTGGGTCTGGTCCTGGGTCTGGGTCTGGTTCTGGTTTTGGTCCTGGTTCTGGTTCTGGTTCTGGTTCTGGTTCTGGTTTTGGTTCTGGTTTTGGTCCTGGTCCTGGTCCTGGTTCTGGGTTTCGTTTCTGTGGCTGTTAAAATGATTTTGAAGTTGAATTAATAAAAATAATAATTTTATTTTTTCTCGCCGCCTTTTCCTCCTTAAACGAACCGTTACCGTGGAAACGCGCGGTTCTGGTGTGTGCAGCTTTAAACGCACAACTCAAACGCACAACTCAACCGCACACCTCAGTCGCACAACCCGACTCTGAGGCAGAGGCTGAAAGAGTCCAGTGTGTGTGTGTGTGTGTGTGTGTCTAGTTGTGTTTGTGTGCGTCCACTCGTATCTCTGTGTGTTTTATTTACACTGTTGAATTTATCGTTTTTATTCTCATTTCTTCTTCTTCTGTGTTTTATTTACACTGTTGTATTTAAACGCTGTAGTTGATCGTTTTTATTCTCATTTCTTCTTCTTCTGTTTTCAGGGCAGTGTGGATCAGCTCAGGGAGGTGTGGGAGGAGACGGACGGACTCGACCCCAAAGAGTTTAACCCCAAAACCTTCTTCAAACTCCACGGTCTGAATCCGACTTTTTAAACTTTACACTTTTTCCTTCATGTCGACACGAGCTGGAGGTTTGTGTGAATCTGCGCTCCTTCTGCAAATTTCACTGCAAATTTCTCTGATCTGGCCAAGATTTTAGAACTTCTATCAGGTTCTTCATCTTGTTTTCAGATTTATTATCGACTTATGAGTTCAGAGACGGACTCATTCTGGTCTAGAAGTGGTTTATTTTTTATTTATTTAGTTTTCTGATAGTTTTAAGTGTTTAGATCTTAAATTTCGGCTGAGTATTTTCCACACCTAATGACGCTGGACCTGATTTTTACAGTTTGCTCCAAAGTTTTTCCTCTTTTGCCGTTTGGATCCTTATGTTAACAACTGCTAGCATGCTAACAGTGCACTTCCTGATTCTCTGACATTAAAGCGTTTTATAATCCGATGCAGACAGAACACAGCGGACTTGTTTTGACCTCAGGAGCTGCTTATGTAAAACTTTAAATCAAACCGATGACAAAACTCCTGACATACGGAGACCAGCAGAGAGCGCTGTTTTCTCACACAAACTCTGTCCCTTAAATCCATTTTAAATCTTTATTATATTATATTATATTATATTTTATTTTATCAGACACAAATGAAGACGGCGTTCTGGACGAGCAGGAGCTGGAGGCGCTGTTCACTAAAGAGGTCAGTCTGTGTGTGTGTGTGTGGGTGTGTGGGTGTGTGGGTGTGTGTGTGTGTGTGTGTGTGTGTGTGTGTGTGTGTGTGTGTGTGTGTGTGTGTGTGTGTGGGTGTGTGGGTGTGTGTGTAGACGGAGTGACGGACACACAGACGCAAGAAACAAACTCAGGAAACAGTGAAAATAATGAGTCGATTTTATTCCTCACGTCTGGTAAAGTTGTAAAGTTAAACTTCAGCGTCTCATCCACATTATCCATAGAATTTATCCTCCGTAAATAATGACCCCAGTCCACAAACCCGCTCTGTGAATCCAGTTTTGTGCGTTCTTTAAAAGTAAAAGTCCAGAGTGGTTCCTCACGTGTGTCTGTTACATCCACAGCGACGGATCGAGGTGAAGCTGCAGATTAGTGACAGTGACTCTACTTCCTGTGGACTTTATCCTTTATGTTTTAAAATCCTGTATCTGAAGCTCCACGTTTCACAAATAATAATAACACAGTTTGAACTTGTGTCTGAACTAAAGTGCAGAGCTCTGATCTTTGAACACTTCAGAGTCTCAGAGCGACTGGTTTTACTGTAGGAAACAGACACGATCGAGCTCACAGGTTTATATCCTGTGGTCTGCAGACGGATCCCGCTGACGTCTTTACGATCGGAGATTTTAAGTCTCGTCAGATTCTCCTCGTGTCTGTGGTCTGTGCATTTTGTCGCACGTTTAAAAATCATTTAAGACCGAAAAATCCTTTAGACAAACTTTATTGATCCACAAGGGACATTTTTGGACACAGGAGCTCAGACATCACAGTAAATTATAATAACAAAGATCACAAACATGAGCGGTAATAATAAAAACAAGAATAACTTAAAGAGGTAGAGTTTTTAGGAGATTTACTGGAGCTGTGGTGACTCTTTATGTAAATGTGTTTCAGCTGGAGAAAGTGTACAACCCCAAAAACGAAGAGGACGATATGATGGAGATGGAGGAGGAGAGGCTCCGGATGAGAGAACACGTCATGAACAACGTGAGTTTAGTCTCAGATCTCAAACGAGAGGAAAGATCCATGATGTTCCAGATGATCACAGGAGTCTGATGATAATAATAATAATAATAATAATAATAATAATAATAATAATAATAAAAATAATAATAATGGGTTTTATATGGCGTTTTTCACGGTAACACAAAAACATGGACAGGACAGACAGTAATGAGGCTGTGAGGAAAATGTGAGTTTGGAGCAGTTTTTTTTGAAGGTCACTCAGACTTTAGTGAGTCTGAGTTTGTGACGTGAAGAAGAGAAAGTTCCAGAGGGCGGGGTGGGGGTGGGCGGCGTGGCGAAGGCTCGGGCCCCTGAGGTCCGGTGCTTTGGTTTGACGAGGTCTGGAGGGGCCCGGCTTCTCTTCTCTCCTCTGTCTCAGTTTATCCCTCTCTCCTCTCCTGTCTCTGTTAACTCTCTCTCTTTTCTCTTCTCTCCTGTCTCCTGTTTATCCCTCTTTCCTCTGTCTCTGTGTAACCCTCTTTTCTCTTCTGTCTCAGTTTATCCCTCTCTTTTCTCTCCTCTCACTCTGTATAACCCTCTCTCTTTTCTCTTCTTCTCTTCCTTCTGAAGGTGGACCTGAACAGGGACCGTGTGGTGAGTCTGGACGAGTTCCTCAAATCCACCGAGAAGAAAGAGTTCAACAGCCACAAAGAGTGGGAGGTGAGAGGAGGAGAAAAGGAGCAGTGTGACCTCTGTGTGACCTCTGTGACCTCTCTGTGTGACCTCTGTGTCCTCTCTGTGTGACCTCTGTGACCTCTCTGTGTGACCTCTGTGTCCTCTCTGTGTGACCTCTCTGTGACCCCTGTGTGACCTCTCTGTGTGACCTCTCTGTGACCTCTGTGTGACCCCAGGTTCACCTCAGGTCTGACTTTTGTGTTTCAGACTCTGGACATGAAGCAGGTGTACACGGAGGAGGAGCTTCAGCGCTTTGAGGCGGAGCTACGAGACAAAGAGGAGGAGCTAAAGAGGAGGGCGGCGGCTCTCAACCAGGAACAGGAAGTCCTCAAGGAGCGAGGGAAGGCCCTGGAGGCGCAGAGGAGGGAGTACCAACAGGTGAGAGGAGAGAAGGAGCGAAGGAGGAGGGAGTACCAACAGGTGAGAGGAGAGAAGGAGCGAAGGAGGAGGGAGTACCAACAGGTGAGAGGGAGAGAGAGAGGAGGGAGTACCAACAGGTGACAAATGGAGAGTGAGGGAGGGAGGAGAGAGGAGAGGAGAAGGAGGGAGGGACAGAAGGAGAGAGGGAGGAGGGAAGAAAGGGAGGAGGGAAAGAGGGAAGGCTCTGGAGGTGCAGAGGAGGGAGTACCAACAGGTGAGAGGGAGAAACAGAGGAGAGAAAAGGAAGAGAAGGAGCGAGGGAAGGTTCTGGAGGTGCAGAGGAGGGAGTACCAACAGGTGAGAGGAGAGAAGGAGCGAAGGAGGAGGGAGTACCAACAGGTGAGAGGAGAGAAGGAGCGAAGGAGGAGGGAGTACCAACAGGTGAGAGGAGAGAAGGAGCGAAGGAGGAGGGAGTACCAACAGGTGAGAGGAGAGAAGGAGCGAGGGAGGAAGGAGTACCAACAGGTGAGAGGGAGAGAGAGAGGAGGGAGTACCAACAGGTGACAAATGGAGAGTGAGGGAGGGAGGAGAGAGGAGAGGAGAAGGAGGGAGGGACAGAAGGAGAGAGGGAGGAGGGAAGAAAGGGAGGAGGGAAAGAGGGAAGGCTCTGGAGGTGCAGAGGAGGGAGTACCAACAGGTGAGAGGGAGAAACAGAGGAGAGAAAAGGAAGAGAAGGAGCGAGGGAAGGTTCTGGAGGTGCAGAGGAGAGAGTACCAACAGGTGAGAGGGAGAAAGAAAAGAATGAAAGGGAGAAAGAGAAGAAGAGAGAAGGAGGGATGGAGAGAATCTCAGTGGATGATCCAACCCTGGAAATTTGATTCAATAAATTGAATCTTTGAGACAAACATTGTGAATTGTTTTAAAATCCAGATTTATAAACTTAACAGAGAACGTCTAAACTCTTAAAATGCTTTATATAATTTGCCCCATGTTCTGAAAAATTTCACTAAAAACTGTATTTTTCCCATGAGGCCGTGCTGGAGATGTCCCACAGACAGAAGGGGCAGCAGCCTGAGGACGCAGCACCACCTGCCGGACCCGACGGAGAACTGCACTTTGAGCCAGAGTCCCAGAAACAGGACAAAAGTACGAGACACGACTGAAACGCCAAGAAAAAACCAGAACACAAGATTTAAAGGGCCGAAATTCACAATGTTCTCTGTTCTGATGCCGTTTCCTCGTCACAAACACCTGGAGTTGTTCTGTTTCATTCACACGTTTAACACACAAACCTGCAGATTTAGGCTGAGCTCTTCTCTCAAACTGAAAACACTCTGTTCCACCTTGTGATGTCATCATGTGGTGATACAGGAAGTGCTCCACTGTGTTTTTAAACTCCACACACCTTCACTAGAATCATTTGGATCATTTCAGTCCTGGAATTGTCGATCTCGACTGAACTAAAGGTAAAAGGAGCTGTTCACTTGAAAACTACCACTTGATGACATCACAAGGTGGAACAGAGCGTTTGGAGCTTTGGAGATGTAGACAGACTAATAATAAAGAGTTCCTCAAACATGTGAATGGAACAAACACAACTCCAGCTCTGTTTTTTCAGGAGGAACATCAGAACAGGATTTAAATCTACAGGAGGCCTCATTTATGTGAAGAATATGAATTTAAATAGATATTCTCAAAGATAAGTTTGTGTATCTTGTGGTACTTTGTTAATTTTTCTTCCTCTTTTTCTCTGTCTCTCTCTTTGTCTCTCTTCTTGTCTCTCTCTCTGTCTTGATCTCTTCTTATTCTCTCAATCTGTTTCTTTTTCTCGTATCTTTCTCTTTCCCTTTTCTTGTCTCTCTTTTCTTCCATCTCTCTTTCTGTCTCTTGCTTTTCTTCTGCCCCTCTCTTTCACTTTTCTTCTTTCTCTATCTGTGTCTCTTTTCTTCTGTCTGTCTCTCTCTATTGCTCTTTCTCTTTTCTTCTTGTCTCGTTTTTCTTCTGTCTCTCCCTTTCTCTCTCTCTCTCTCTCTCTCTCTCTCTCTCCCTTTCTCTCTCTCTCTCTCTCTCTCTTTCTTTCCCTTTCTCATATCTTTCTCTTTTCTTATGTCTCTCCCTGTCTATCTCTGTCTCTCTTTCTCTCTCCCTCTCCCTCTCTTTCTTTCTCTTTCCCATATCTCTCTCGCTGACTCTCTTTTTACACCCCATTCCTCTCTCCATCCCTCTTTCTCTCTTTCAGTGGAAAACGGCACAGATATTTTGGTGGAGCCTCCTCAGAACCTTCCTGTCCACACCTGAGCCTGCACTTAGCCCCGCCCACTTTACTTTAAAATGACTCGACTCAGAATGTAGTAAACTCCTGCACAAAAATACACCCTACAGAGGACGAATGCAAAAACACACCCTAAAGAGGTCAAACACAAAAACACACCCTAAAGAGGACGAACGCAAAAAACACACCCTACAGAGGACAAACACAAAAAACACCCTACAGAGGACAAATACAAAAACATACCCTACAGAGGACAAATACAAAAACATACCCTACAGAGGACAAATGCAAAAAACACACCCTACAGAGGACGAACGCAAAAACACACCCTAAAAAGAACAAACGCAAAAAAATGCACCCTACAGAGGACGAACGCAAAAACACACCCTACAGAGGACGAACGCAAAAACACACCCTACAGAGGACGAACGCAAAAACACACCCTACAGAGGACAAACGCAAAAACCCACCCTACAGAGGACAAACGCAAAAACCCACCCTACAGAGGACAAATGTACCACGAAGTTTCATATTCTCAGTTTGTCATTTTAAATCCTCCAGAGTTTTGTCTCACTGGTGTCGCTCAAACTCAACAGATTTTAAAGAGGGGGTATTCTGCTTAATCAGCCTTTTTTAGTTTTCTCCCACATTCTAACGTTGTTCCCTCATTAAAAACTGTCTGAAGAGGTTTTAGACTCATCCATGCATGTTTGAGTAATCTAGCAATCTCTGCCGGGCCCGATTCAAACCCTCCTTACGGTTAGCAGTACGAGCCTGTACGAGGCTCCGCCCACAAGCCTACATGTCCAACAATTCTTAATAAATATACAAAAACAAAAACAAAACTGATGTGATGTGCAGGAGTTTCGTTAGCGGACGCACACTGATTGTGTTGAGATAGTGCTCTAAAGGGGGAGTGGCTCAGTGCAGGGAGCAAAGGGAGGGGAGACTCAGAGCGTCAAAAACAAAACTGAATCTTATAAAAGTAACATGATGATCTAAATACGTCACAGTGAATCCTCCAGAGAGTCACGTACCTCCTCTTTAAGTCTTCAAGCTGCGTTGTGTTTCGTGTTAATTT